>VWZE01025828.1:140212-244906 GCA_013396675.1 Eubucco bourcierii | reverse complement strand
TTTTTTTTTTTTTTTTTTTGTGTTGGTAATGAAATTAAGAAACACCATCACATTCCACAAGCATGTGTATTCCTTGACGTTTTCACAGACATGTTACTTGACCTCAGCGACCTTCTTCAGGTATTGTGTATTATTTTTGTTGTGTGTGTGTGTGTGTTAAACTTTTGAAATGTTAAACTTTAATTGCAAGCAAAGAACTGTAGGCATATTCTATCTGGTGTGTTTTAAATTCTCTCGAGAAACTCTGAATTGGAAATCCAATGGGTTTCTCTTTCTATATCAGAATAATTGAGTGAAATTAAATGTGAAACAAATATTTTTTTGCTTTTGATATCACAAATTGAGATTTAGTATAGTCAAGATTCATCAAGTCACTGCAATAGCACAGGGGCAGATGTTATAAATTTTTTGAACAGCACTTGTTGAAGACAGAATGAACTTTTTTTGGTAGGTAATACTGTGCAAAAGGTTTACTGCACTACAGAAATGTGTTTTATAAAATGTATTTTGAGAGAAATGTGTACTTGCTGTGTATGTGGAAATAGAAAGCCCTACTGACATATGCTGTCTTACCCTCATTCTCCATGTTACAACTGTTTTACATACAATGTGAGTAGGTTAGTTGCATCTATTTTTGTCCTCCCAGCTGTCTTGGTAAATGGCATCCCTCTGAAGACTATTTATTGCTTGAAGCAGTCTGCTGGAATTGCAATAATCAAACGAATCTTTAATTCTTAAAATTAGTAACTTTTCTCTTTTCTGAATTATTTTGTTTACTTATAATTAAATAATGTGAGGAATGGGTGGTTTATTTCCTTCTAAGCACAGGTCATTTTTTTCATAGTGATTGTTATGAAATGAATGGTTACAGTAACATAAAGAATAGTCACACAGTGTGAGGAGGAAGAAGAGATATGCTATTTGTAAATGACTAAAAAAACCCCTCTGTCATCAGTACAAAGAGAAAAGAAAAAAAGAAATTATTTGTCTTTTCCTTTCTGTACATTCCAGACAGAAAAGCTGTTGAGATGGGGCATATGAGGACTGAAAAGGTTGAAAAGGGGAAACTGAAGAGATGGGACAGACAGAAACAGATTAGTAGTAGGGAAATAATGAACCCCAGAAAGAGAGTAAAGATACAAAATTACAGTTTCACAATCTGTATTTATGTATTTAGCTGTGTGAAGGTTTCTGATGTGCTCTACACTTCTTTAAGGTGAATTTTAGCAAACGGAAATCTTAAATGTTATTGCTAACTATACCTACCCAGAAAGTCCTGTTTAAAAAAATGTGTAAATTAACTTTTCAGGTCCTAGCTTGATTTCTCCCCCACCCTGAGTTTGTTTAAAAAACAAACCCAAAACATCTTGGTGGCAAAATGTTTATGGTCCAGCGGAAAACTTCACAGTATCACAAAGGTTGGAAGAGACCTCAAAGATCATCAAGTCCCACCTGATACCACAGACCTCAAGACCAGATCATGGCACCAAGTGCCACATCCACAACCGCCTTGAACACCTCCAGGGACGCTGACTCCACCACCTCCCTGGGCAGCCCATTCCAGTAGCCAATGACTCTCTCAGTGAAGAACTTTCTCCTCACCTCCAGCCTAAACTTCCCCTGGCACAGCTTGAGACTGTGTCCTCTTGTTTTGTCACTGGTTGCCTGAGAGAAGGTGGTAACCTCCCCCTGGCTACAACCACCCTTCAGGTAGTTGTAGACAGCAAGAAGGTCTCCCCTGAGCCTCCTCTTCTCCAGGCTAAACAATCCCAGCTCCCTCAGCCTCTCTTCATAGGGCTTGTGCTTGAGACCTCTCACCAGCCTCATTGCCCTTCTCTGGACACATTCAAGTACCTCAGTACATTCTGCTTTAGATCAGCCTTTACCCAGAGATTGTATGCCTAGAAAAGAAGAGCAGTTAGTTCATTAGA
Source organism: Eubucco bourcierii (assembly GCA_013396675.1). Taxonomy (NCBI): domain Eukaryota; kingdom Metazoa; phylum Chordata; class Aves; order Piciformes; family Ramphastidae; genus Eubucco; species Eubucco bourcierii. The sequence continues at coordinate 242,975 of VWZE01025828.1, read as the reverse complement.
TTGTACTTTGTTACCTTTAAGGACAGTTCTTCCATGCCGAAGCTGGGCTATGAATGTCATTAAAAAAAGGTTGTCAGCAGTAGTAGTGGCAGTGCTACTATATTTCCAAAATACTTAATGTGTTCAGGCTTGTCTGTACAAAATATATCATTCTGGTCCAGATAATTGGGGTTTTTTTGGTTGGTTTTGTGTATTCTGGTTTGTTTTGGGTTTTTGTTTTGTTTTGTTCTTTTAATGAGAAAGGTGTCAGTTTTTTTATCACAAAAAAATCACATCTGAAAGTAGAAAAATGAGACCATGTTGACCTTCACCAACTCTTGCTTAAATGCTAATAGCAAATTTTGATATTTTTCTTCAGAATTTTCTGCCCGATGCAGCTCAGTTGCTTTGAAGTGACCTGCCAAGGTTGCTAATCATCTGACCACAAGAATTTTTTTTTAAGACAGTTACCAAACTAAACCTCCTTAAAAAGTGTCTTCATAGAAGCTACTTGACTGAATTTCGGAACACCTTAAAATAGGCTTAAGTGCATTTGAGGGGAATGAAAAAAAGACTGAACCCTTTCTTGTATTGCTTCATTGAAAAGCAAACCAAAGAGTAAGGCTTTGTAACTCCAAGTACCAGCAAATAAAGATAAATGACAGCCTGTGATAAAGGGCATCCATTGCTTCCTTTTACCACCTTTGCAGCTCGAAACAATATTAACTCTGCCATTCTGTGTTTTACTTTTGGCACCCTCCATATCAGTCACCTTCAACCAGCGCCTTGCACATGCTGGGAGAGCTAACACACTCTGTGCTCACAACATAAGACAGGTGGCAGCTAAAAGTGAGAGTAACATGAAGATTTGGATCTGCTATTACCTGCAAATCAGTATTCATTTAGTAACCTGACATATTTGTGGGTTTTTTTCTCTCTTGATCTGTTTAGGTTCTTTTTTTACTAAAAAGAGAAGGGGGGGGCACAGACATTGAATGTGGCCTCTTATACTTTGGTCTGTACTTCTTGTACAAACTTCCTGTCTTTATTGAATTGCTTTGGGATTTGGTCTCCCATTCTCCTTTAAAAAAAAACAAACCAAACCAACCCCCGTCCTGTCCCTAGAGTGTATTATGCTTTTAGAAGTGTACTATGCTGCTAAGACTTAGCAGTAGAGAAGACTAATTTTCACTGTTAATGGCAGTCTAAGAAGTCGTACCAGTTTTCCTCTTATGCTGATGACTGAGATGTGGGGGTTTGTCTTATTCCAGTTGAGTACTGCTGCATTTCATAATAGTTTTTGAAACTTCAAAATTGCTGTCATCCAAGAAAAAGCCAAAGTGTCTTCTCATTTTTAATTGTAAAGGCAATTTCTTTTGGTACTTTTTTTCCCTCCCATTTTTTCTTCAGGTGAAATATGTCCTGTGTCTTGGAAGCTTTGTGTTTAAAGCATTGTCAGAGTAAGTATGCCTCTGGTACATTTAGACTTTTAAGCATTATCTGAAGTGGACTGAAAATGCCCAGACCACTGCTACAAATCAGGCCACTTCCTTGTGTGGAACAGTGAAGCTGCATCTTGATTGAGTTGGAAAGATGATCAGTCATCAGCCAGGGAAAGTACTTGCTTATATTTTCAGATACTGCATTTTACTTGCAAATATAGTCTTTAGAGAGGTCTGTAATCAGGCCTTTTGTTTGCTTTTTTTGTTAGTCCAATTTAAGCGACAGGCCTTGCCTGTTTGGGAGAGTTGCGAAGCTTGTCTAGCCTTGGCCTGAGTTTTGAACAGTTTAGGTGTGCTTATCTGTTTCAGAGCACCTCATTCCTTATACCTGGAGAACTGTTTGACTAAAGTTTTTGTCTGAATGTGGTGAAATGTTGCCGTTCTCATCCTCAAAAATGGCCCTTTCATTTTTAGCCTCTTGTAATCTCCACTCTCATGGTCTTTGCAATGTGTTTATAAAAGACTTTAGGAAGAGGTGTTGGCAGTGCTTTGATCTCCAGTTTCAGCCTACTGGAATATAATTTTTAGTGTTCCTTGTGGTGTGTCCTGCTGTTAAATAATGCTTACTGGAAAGGTGTTAGAGCCAGGCTTTTTTATAGAGACATGCAGCAGGAGGATTATCTGCAATGAACATAATGATTTTTAAAAAGAGGTGTTTTGTTTTGAAGAAAAGATTTTTCACCATAAGCCAAACCAAACATTGAAACAGGCTACTCAGAGCTGTTTCAAAGCCTCTTGCCCTAAAGGTTTTCAAAATCCTGAGCTATTTGGTTTGTTCTTGTAGCTGATTCTGCTTTGAGCAGGAGGTTGGACAAGAGATCTGCAAGAGGTTCATTCCATCCTGAGCTATGCTAGAATTCTAAATAAGGGAAGAGGGTGCCTAAGAAGTGAAAAACAGTAGCTAGTACTTGCTTGGTCTAGTCCTCCTTTGGTTTCTCTTCCACTTCAAAATGCAACTCTCACCTCTTAATTCTTTTATCTTCTATTTGTCAAGTAACAGTACTTCCTTGTCCAGAAGGATTTTTACTGTGAGATTTTTGACAGTAATTTTTATTTCTTCTAAGGGCAACATTGGCTTCTGTGCTTGTCTCTGACATTCTTGCCTAGATGGTATGATAATGGTTTATGGTACTGCTGTGCTTTTGGAAGGAAGAAAGCTAGAACTACCATGTATGTGATTAGCAAAAAGTAGACTCCCTTTGGAGTCTCCAGGCTGAAAGCAGTGTGTTACAGCGCAGCATAAAAGCTGCTTAATTTTGATGTGTTTCTTTTTGAAGTGCAGTGTGACAAGCTGAGTTTGGTGTGTTTGTAGCTTTGTGCCTTGTCTTTTGAAGTAAAATGTAATGTTCTGCTTGCACTATGGATTCAAAAACAAAGAAGTTAGTTTGTGTGGAGAAGGTCAAAATAGAGTATTTTTAAACACTATACTAATTTGATTCGGTTTTTAATACCCTTTGTTCATTTAAAGTTATTAATATGTTGACTGTATTTGCCTTCATTGCCCCTATGCAAATTGCTGTGTTGATTGAGTTAATTTAAACAACCTGGTTGGGACCTTCAGGCATTGCTATACTAGAAATGTTAATAATGAATCAAATAACCACAGGTGCCTCTTTCCCCAGCAACAGACACTCTCCTTAAAAACTCATTTGCTTTTCATGCTTGCTTAATTATTTAGGCAAGCAGCCACGGATGTCTCACAGTGTGAGTTCTCATGGTGCTCCAACTGCCCGGTCTTTGTCTTTCTAAAAGACTGAATACCTTAACCACTGCCACCATTTGTAATATTTTTCTGGAATGCCACACTGTGGTCTAGAAAGGTGTTTTTGGAAGTTGCTCATAGTGAAAATGGTATTGATTTATAAATTTATGGAACTTAAGGTCAGGCAAGAACTTTAATGCAGTGATTGCAGCTTTTTTCCCCCCTGCTCTCTGTCCAGAAAGTAAACTGACTGGGTAAGTGTATTATGAATAGGAGATTCCTTGTTTCCCAAAGAGAGTTTAAAATTCTAGAAAGTGTCAGATTGATGAATATCTGAATTCCTGTATTACTAGAAAGAAGCTATTTGTTGTTGCTTCTAAAAGTGGAAATATATTGGTATTTGTGAGCACATCAGGCATGATGTGAAAGCAAGAGGAAATTATGAAAGAGTAAGAGTCCCTATGGAAGTGCCCCTTTGAAATCAGCAGCTGATGACTGACAGATGTGAAATGAAAAGGCTGTCTCTCCAAAAAATACTGTGAAGGGCAAATAGTGTAGCAAATAGAAAGATCTTTCTGTAAAGATGTAACTAAATAGTTAGAAGCCATTCCTTCTCCAAATACCCCTTTTAACTAATGTAAAGCATTTGTAGCAAGAATTGAGATTAACTGTTGGTAAAAGATAACATCTTAAAGAATCTTAAGGTCTCCTGTAACAACTTAAAGGTAAAATCAAAGTTTTCTGCAGTGCCTGGGTGAGCACATGCTTTTTGCTTTGAAAGATGTCTTGTTCCTAAGGAATCTGTTTGTTTTAAATAACTAAAAAAACAAAACAAAACAATGCCACCCACTCCAAAAACAAACCAACCAAGAAAACAACCCACTCCCCCACCAAAACCACCAAACATACAAAAACCCTCTAACCTCTCCCCACTCCAAACCAACAACAAAACCCCATCAACAAAATATAAACTCAGTGGCAGGTGCATATGTTTGTAAACTTATTCTGTGAAAGATGGACTGAATGCAAAATTAATATGGTAAAAACTATCAGGTTATGCAGATACTTTAAAATACCCCTCTGAAAAGAAGTTGATGCCACTCTACTTCTTTAGATGTGGATGCTCAAGCCTAGTGATGGTGTGAAGTTTAGGAAATAAATTTAATTCCACCTGATGAAAATATGCAAACAACATGCAAGTCTATTTAAATTGTTATCCTTCAGCAATTTTGGATGGGGCATAGTTGAGGAAACACTGGCTTTCAGTATGATCTTTTTCCATTAACAAAGTGGAGGGAAGAGGCCAAAGTTGATGTAGTTAAACTTTAAAGCTATACTGATTCAAGTCTAAGCCAAAGACATCCTTCTAGAAGGGCATTTTTTGTTTATTAGCCTTTCTAAGGGCTCATATCAAATTAGGTTTTATGAATGCAAATGTCATACGGTTCTAAATCCGGAGCATTAAGCTTTTGATGGATTGGAGTATATGAATTTTTGTAAGAAGTTCTTAATGAAGAAAGAACTAGAAATTAAAGTAGGCCTCTAAAATAATTCTCTTAATTTTCTAAGCTTAATGGAGTGCAGAAATACATATAAATGATGAGAGTAAAGAAAGACTATCTGTATGCCTGTTTATCTCATCTGTCACAGGTGTCTGCATGTGAGTAATAGTTGAAATTAGTGACAGTGGCATAGAATTTTACTGAAGGGGCTTTCTTCCACTGAATGCTCAACACAGGCTGGTCATGCAACCCAGAAGGTGAACTGTATCCTGGGCTTCATCAAGAAGAGCATGGCCAGCAGGTCAAGAGAGTGTGAGACTCAACCTTGAATATTGTGTCCAATTCTGGTGTCCCCATCATAAAAAGGACATAGAACTGTTGGAGCAAGTCCATAGAAGGGGCATAAGGTTGATCTAAGAGCTGGAGGACTGTGAAGATAGGCTGAGGGAGCTGGGATTGTTCAGTCTGGGGAAGGTCTGACAGGACTTTATAGCTGCCTTCAAATACCTGAAGGGATCCTACAGGAAAGCTGGAAAGGGACTTTTTGTAGGGGTATCCTAGCAGTAGGACAAGCTGAGGGAGAGTGAGTGGATTTAGACTGCATCTTAGGGATAGTATGAGGATGAGACCCTGAAATAGTTTTCCCAGAGGGCAGTGAGGCTTGTGAAGGGCTCAGAGCATGTGTCCTGTGAGGAGCAGCTGAAGAAGCTGGATTTGTTCAGTCAGAACAGAAGGCTGAGGGAAGACCTCATTGCTCACTACAACTACCTGAAGGGAAGTTGGAGAAAGGAGGGGCCCAGCCTCTTCTCCTTGGTGTCAAAGAACAGGACTAGGGAAAATGGTTACAAGCTGGACCTGGGGAAGTTTAGGCTGGATTTTTGGAAATCTTTCTTCGTTGAAAGGGTTATCAGACATTGGAATGGTCTGCCCAGGGCAGTGGTAGAGTCACCATTCCTGGAGATGTTTAACTGGCTTGCGGACTTGGTGCTTAGGGACATGGTTTAGTGTTGACACTTCAGTGCTGGGTTGAAGGTTGGACTGCAGATGATCTTGAAAGTCTCTTCTAACCAAATATATTCTATGATTCTGTTGTGGGTGCCCTGCAGGTGTTCAAGTCCAGGTTGGATGAGCAACCAAGTCTGCTTGATAGGTGTCCCTGCTCAGGCAGGGAGGTTGGAGGAGATGCTCTCTAAGATCCCTTCCAACCTAAGCCATTCTATGATTTCACTAAATGCAGACATTCTTAAATATTGTGCTTCATCAGTTCTTAATGCCAGTATGGATTTTTGGGTGAGCTTTATGCCATCTTTAATTTCCCATTTACGATAAATGCCTCAGAACCTGTGAATGTCTGGTCACTTTTAAACTTGAGAAGCATATTGAGGGGACCTTATGTCTCTCTTCCTATTGATTTGCCAGTAAAACTGGAAGCAATTAAACATTCTTGATTCTTTTGGTAACTTTGTGCTGGCGTTAAAAACATGTGAGCTTCAAGGGGAAAACAAATAAAAGTGTGCAATCATCTGTAACTCATGTTTTCTTTCTAAACTAGTAGTAGCCAGAACTGCAAAGAAATTCACTTGTGATCAAAAGAAATTCCCTAGTGTACCATTTCTATTTGAATTTATTATTTTGTGTAAATACTCTGCCTATACCTTGAAGTTGGTCATAAAACACTGCTGATGTGGGTGAAGTGGAAAAGCAAATTAGATTTAAGTTCATAACTTTTCAAATAGACCATGGATCTCAAGACTTTTTGTTAGACCAAGGGGAGGAGTCCAAACAGTCATCGAGCAATTTTATTATGCATTTCTTTGCTTTACATTTCATTTGGGACCTACTTTGATTGTTAGAACTTCACTAAAAAAAAAAAAACAAAACCCCCAAAACAAACAAACCCCAAAAAAACAACCCACAAACCAAAACCCAAAAACTTTCTTCTTTCTTCCTCTTCATATTTATTTGCTGTTTGATGATTACATTTATGGAAAGTTTGTTGGGAGGAGTTTCTTAGAGAATGACATGGTTTGATGGGGGCAAATATCAGGTATTTGGATGTCATGACCAAAAAATCCTGGAAGGAGAAATACTTGCATGAATTTGAGGGTGTGTTTTTCTAGACTAAAACAAAAGAACTAGGTGAGTATGTTAAGTCTCTGATGGAAATATCATATGCACTTGGCTCCACTGAAGTAACTTTATTGCTTTGAGCAGTGAAATTGTCCTTGCAGAACAAGGTCTAAGTGAGAGGTTTAAGAACTATTGTAACTTGGTCAGCCAACTTAGAAGACTGAAACTATGTCCAAAATCCCACTCTTTGTTAATTTTCTTTAGATGAAAGGTCAAAACAAGCCATTCCAAGCTTGCAAGTGAATCTAGAGTGTCTCAAGCCAGCTGAAACATTGCAGATACTTTGCAGTAGTAATGTCTGGTTCTGTTTCTGGCTCACAGAAAGCCACATGCTCTCAAGCTCCTCTATAAATTGCCAGATTCAGTAGGTGCTTAATTTTTTGTATAAAAACTCAGTGACTTACTTGCCAAGCAATATGCTTCTTATTTAAAGGGTATATTTTGTTCGCTTCCTTCTCATAGAATAGTATTTCTATGTAGTGTGGTATTTCACAAAGAAAGGGTAGTAAAATTTAAGACTATAATTTTGTATTTCATAGGCCAGTCCAACTATTGGTCAGACACAGCATGAAAGATATTTAATGATTTCCTCTAAATATGGAATGAATTGCCATTATATCGTGTACACTTGATTTGCATGATCACTTTCAAGACACAAGATCATTCTGAGGATTTCTTTCAAGTTGTCATTAAAAAACCCCAAAATCTAATTTGAAGAAAAATTCACATTAAGAACATTAAGACATCAAAAAATGTTAGAAGTGCCAGGTGAAAATGTACCAGTAAATATATATTTATTTTTGCTGGCTTGGTAGAAGCATCTATACACTTGAGATGAAAGCTTACTTTTAATCTAATGCTGGTAAAGCTCTATTGTGAAACTGAAAGGGAATGTATTTAGTAACAAGGCTTTTTATTTCCATAGGCTTGTACCATGTCAATAACTCAGTTGTGTAATTGACCGCCTAGTAAACACCTTCAGTCTCCTGGCATGTGAAACAGAGAGGTAGTTCTATTGCTTTGACTGAGTACATACTATCCTTAAAAAAAAACAAAACAAAACAAAACTGCTTGTTTGGAGTGTAGGAAGATGGAGGTTTTTATACCAGCTTTGACCTTTACATATGCCTTTGGGGAGCAAGGTGTTCATGGAGCTTTGTGAGAATGTTTGGAGATGCTTGGGAACTGAAGTATATCCTGCCTTTCTTGCTGACCACAAAAACACATCTTAGGATAGTGAAAGAAAACTTCCTCAGACTTTTAAAATATGAATGTAGCTGCCTATGCTATAAATTGCAAATCAGAGTATCAAGAGTAACTCCTCCCCGAAGTTTACATAATCAGTGTAGCAGTGAAGGAGAGAGGGGACCAGGCTTCTGTCCTTAGCACAGGTTTCTGTCCTTAGCAAGTTTGGTGTGGTTTAGGGGTTTTATGAAATTATGAATTTGTTTTTGAATGTAGGGTCATCTGGGCTAATGTCCAAACACTAAGAAATTACAAACAACCCTTTGGGCATGTTGCTTTGGTGGAGAAGTTTGGTGTGTGCTTGTGCAATACCTAATTATCCCACTTCACATGCTCACGCAGAGCTGACATTTGCACTAGCTTGTGAGTATTTGCTCAGGTTTGTTACGTTACAAGATAAACGACACTTCATATATAGTGATACTATTTTAAAGCCCACTTAATTCTTTGTTAGGTGACAGTGAAAAACTGTTGAAGTACCACAGAGCAACACTGAACCCACTGAAGAGCACAGTAAACAATAGCTTAAAGAATTTTCGGTATATACTTACATTTTGATTTACAATGATAATTTGTGCAGCTTTTGACAAGCACCAAGAATTTATTCTATACCTATAAATACCGCTTGTGTTACTTCAGTTGAATGATTTTAAAGTAGTTGCTTCAGATTTCAGAAGTTGGGGTTTTCTTCATTTACATATAAATGTTCTATTAAAAATGTTTGTGGTTTAAGATTTAAATAATGGTGGGTTGTTTCTTTTTTTGTCTTTTAATAGGTGAATGTCTATGTGCTGGGAAAAACTTTCCTTCTTTTGGCCAGAGAACTCTGCATAAATGCTCCAGCTATAGGTATTTAATTTTTTTTATGAGTTGATTTCTGAGTATGAGTGTATTTTCTGCATGGTGACTTGACAAGAATATATATGTATGTGTGTGTATATATATATATACATAGTATTGTGTGCTGAATACCAAAGTGGTAACTTAGAAATGAAGCTGGAATCAATCCAGGCAGAAGAGCACTGCTGATGGATAGCCTGTTCTTTGTGTAATAGGCTTTTGGGAGCTAGATGCTCTTTTCTTTGACAAATAATTTTGTTGCTGTTTCTGAGAGTAGTTTAGGCTATGCTAAGACAATGGGGCTGATGTGAAACAAATTTGTGTACCTCTAGAAGCTTGCACAGGACTGTCACACTTCCAGACAGATGCAACATTTGATAAGTATTTGACAAATTTATTACCTGTCCATCACCTGTAGCTGAGGTGTTCAGTGCTTGAAGTACAATTGGCTTGTTGGAAAATGAGGACCAACCTTTTCCAAGCATGTGTATAACTTTTAATTAGTAAGACATCACTGAAATTGTAACAGTGATAGGTGGTTTTTACCATCTAAAGGGTAAAAAGCTATTGCCTAGGCCGTAGCTTTCAAGCCAAAGGAATTTGTGCCAATTTCAGTTAAAAGAGCACACTTACCCAGAGTTCTTGTGCAGGAAATTTCTTCCTGTATCTTTACTCTCACTCTCCTTAATATTTGCTTAATTATTTACTTAAGAGAATCAGATGCCTTTGTGTTCAAGAACACCACACACACACCTCCCTTGAGATGTACTTAGCTGGGCGCATAACTGCCTGCTTTTGCAGCAGAACGGACAGCTCACATTGAGCTTTATCATAACAGCATCTAGATAGCACATGGCAGTGCACAGCTACAGCCATCGTGGTGTGCTGGCTGTGTTAGTAAAGCTTGATGTATGGAAAAAGTTCCTTGCCTTCAATAACTCAGTTCCTGCCATTTTGGGTTGTGTTTTTTTTTTTTTGAGAGAGAACAAGCAAAATTTGTATTGCAGCTTAGTTTCAAAGGTGAAAATTAATGCAGCTTAGGAAAATGCAAACAGAAAACCCTTTTAAGTCAAATGTGGAGGTGCTTGTTATACATGGAAAAAGAATACTGGGTTAGACTGCTGTTTGAGTTGTCATTCCAAGGTCACCATGAGAAGGGAAATTTATAAAAAGCAGAAAATATTTCTAATTGGCTCATCTGTAATGATTGCTAAATGCTTGAGGAAAAATACCTACTTTCATCAGACTGAGAAAAGTGTGCTTGCTATGACTGCTGATAGGTAAGATAGAGGGGAAGGAAGGATCCAGCAGTTTTTCTAGCTAATAATTTTGAACGATAATAAAGGCCATGTTGCAATTATTTGTCTAATGTCTGCTCCTAAATGTGAGAATGGGACATATATTTAGTTAGCGGCTGTCAGTGTTGCAGCTCTGGGCTAAATCTGTGATGAAGCCTGTCACTCCATTAAGCTTCATCTGTATGTCTTGACTCTGGCCCTTCAAGTAGGGTGTAGTTTGACAGGTGCAAGTGTCAGTGTTACTGTTTGCTGGGCAGGCTGGAGGTTAACGTAGATGATACATGTGAATGGGTATTACAAGCTTTCAAATATAACCACAGGATAATTTTCATCAACTTTGATTACACTGATGCTTTGTGTATCTTCAGCTTAGGCAACAAACAAAACCCCCTAAGCTTCCACAGACGTCAGCTCCCTTTTTTCTGAAGGAAAATAAAGGCTGCTGATGGGATACTCTCAGTTACCAGGCAGGGGAACCTTTGTATTTGCAGTGATAGCTAGTGCCCTGTGTAGATGCACACAGGGCATAGACTACAGTATCAACACCCATTAACTGTACTGTAGGTCAATTAACAGACAAACCATTAAGATCAGCAATGATCAAATACACAGGATTTAGGGCATGTAAAAATGTTTTATATTTCACAGATTCATAAACTGCTCTAGTTTAGAACATTCTGTTTAAGTCAGCTGCAGTCTGCAAGTTAGTTATCTATATACAAAATAAATGCACAGTACGTGCGAGATTTAATGTTTTTCTGCATGTTGCAGTCTTAATAATTAAGTCAAATAGCTTATGAATAAATAAAATAAGATTAAATTCAAGAGCATTCCTTCACATATTTGTATAGCCTGATGTAGCAGATAGGTAAGTAGCATAACGTTCCATACTGCTGCAGTTTATAGTAAAACCGAGAAATCCCTTAATGCACATCATTGCGGTATTGGAATACAATCAAGGTGAAATGCATCATGCATAGAAAATGAGCTCAGGTATTTGTCCTCCTTGTACTCCGGTTCCATTGGTACTGTCCGAGGAGCACTGGAACTGGAAAGTCACTTTCCCGCACTGCACTTCAGTCATTCCCTCTTGCCCAAAATAACTGAGTTCGTTACCATCAAGAATAGCACTTACATTGTAAAATGTGTCTTGCTCAACCTGCACAGGGTGTTCAAACCACACAGAGAACGTGTTACTGGAGCCATCGGAGGTAAACTTTGTCAGATTTTGAGCAAGGACAACTCCTAAGCGCTTCAGTTCGATTTTGACACTGTATTCGGCCTTGCCACAGCTTGACCCATACAATCCCAGTCCTGCTATAAATATCCGTTTGTCTACTGCAAACTGAATACTGTCACATCGCCCTCGGTAGCGCCACTGATTGCTGCGATATGCAGATGACTGAAACCGATGGCATCGCTGTGGTACCAGTCCTTTTCTTTTTGTCAGTGGAAATTCTAGTTTGGGTTTATTTGCAGCAGTGTACCATAGAAATATGTTGTGAGTTTCCTCAAGGGTGAGGATGTCCGACTGGGCAGCTCCGTTGGCAAACTCTTCCAAAGTCATGGTTGGAATCCGCACCAAGTATAAAGCTTTTCCTAATACATTCCTTTTGTTGCGTGGTGTAACTGGCAGCCCTTGCCTCTTGCATTCGGCCTCTGCCCAGTTGAGAACAGCCTCAAAAACTACCACTTCCTTGGTGTTGAGTGCCTCCCGGGTTACAATGATCTCTAGTGTTTGTTGATCTATCTCACAGAAGCCCTCTGACTTCAGTGCCATTTCTGCTTGAGCATCAATCACTTCCCAGCAGCGCTGCGTCAGCTCTGGCTCCTCGAAAAGCCTGCTCTGAGACAACAGGACACAAGCGTTCTTCGCTTCTAAACTGGTCTCCAGAAAATTGACGCAAGCCTTTGCTAGGGCCGGCACAATGTACTTCTTGGCAGCATACAGTGTAGCCAGCACCGTATCAGCTTCCAGGTCTATTTCATCACTATACATGTATCTAGATGGGAGGAAAAAAAAAAAGCCATGAAAGATTGATCTATAATCATCTTTGCTGGCAGTGAATCTCACATTCAATATCTGTCAGCACACAAAGTAAACAGTAATAAGTACGTATTGCACAATGCCAATTAGGAGATGTATATTTTAAGCTACTTTTATTCTGTCCACGTAATTAGTAGACTTGGAGTGGCCACTTACTTTAATAGGATTAGAAAGGCTGCAGGTTCCACATCTGGTATATGGATTTCAGATTTGACCTCTGCAAGATCGCCATAAAACATAGCGTAGAAGACAGAGCTACCAACTGCCAAAACATACTGGAAAATAAAGAGAGAGAAGCCTCAGTAACATGGATGGGGAACAAATGAGCGTGCTGGCTTCGGTTAGAGCTACACGTAGGGAAAGTTAAAGGCTGCAACTGGGGACACAAGTCTGTCTTAGACGGTTGCCTTTAAGTGCAAGGTATGTGAATTACTGCTGGGATTAGACGAAAGATGCAATTAGAAAAAAAACCCTGGAACCTGGTTGTGAAGCAGGGAGAGAAGGCAATATGCACAGCAGTATTAAAAAGCTAAAATTATGTGCACAAACCTTATGGGCAGGAACTTTCCTGGATGCCCCAGGTGGGCCCACGATGAAGTGAACGTCAGCCATGAGTTCGTTATTGAACATCAGTGCGTTCCTGCAAGCGAGTGGAGGTGGGGAGAATGCCCCGTTAGTCGCAGGCAGTCCCTCACCTGATGCCCCAGTCCCGCCGGCACGCAGCCGCCCGAGCTTCCCGCCGCGCCGTACCCCTAAGGGCTCCGTCCCATCCCGGGGCGGCCCGGCCATCACGCCTGGCCTTGGTGCAGGTGCATGGAACCGAGTCCTCTCGGTCTGTCTCCCGCTCCCCATCCCTGGGGAGAGTCCGGCGGGGCCCGGCCCTTACCTCTCCCGTAGGGTGGGGTGGAAGGACTGCCAGTTGGCGCTTTCCAAGTTGTTGTTGTTGAGGTTCTGGAGCTGTGGCGGCGGGGGCGGCTGAGCGCTCTGCTGAAGCTGCAGGGCGTTCTTCTTGCTGTTGGCAGCGGTGGCGGCGGCGGCGTTACTGTTTGCAATGTTGGTGTTGGTGCTGGCAGGGTAAAGTTCTGCAGCCATCTTCTTCTTCAGGGACAGGGGCACTATCTCATAGCATCCTGGCACCTTGCCGTTTGACCTCACACTCTTTTTGGACTTCTTTAAGGTCTCTGGAAGCAGAAGAAAAAAAGTCAAACACTTCATGATCCTGCCATTGAGGCAACCATGGGGCAGTGGCATGAGCAAGTGAATTAACAAATCCCAAATGCGAATCCCACTATCTGGATATTTTGTGTGCTTCCAGACGCAGGGCAGCTTTTGATTTTTTTATTTATTTTTTTTGGTGTGTGCGCGCTCTTTCGTTATAAGCCCGACGCACCTTTCTGAGGGGAAAAGGACGATGCTGGATTGGATCAGTGCCAGCGCTCACCTTGGCTCGGAGCGGGGGTCCCAGCCTCCACGGCACTGCCACGACTGCAGTGGGGAACCCGAGCCGGGCTGGCGGGCAGTTCCTCCTCCCGAGGAGAGAGGAAACAAAAAAGGCAGGGGAAGGAAANAAAAAAAAAAAAAAAAAAGAAAAAAAAAAGCCCAAATCCAGCAACGCAACCCCACAGATCCAGCTGAAGCAGTGGGTCAGGAGCGACAGTCAATCCACAAATCCTCCGAGTGCAGCAGCCCGGCAAGGGTGAAGCGCAGCCAGCCGCCCAATCCCCGCTGCCAGCAACCGTCCTTTCTCGTCCGGCGGGGGCACATCCGTGGCGGGCGGGCCGAGGCGAGGCGGCTGCTCTCTGCAGTCCCAATCCCGGGCGGCTCCGGCCCCCGCCGCCGCCGCTCGCACCAACTTTCCTCCTCCTCTCCCCGCGGCTGCCGCTGCCCCTCGGCACAGCTCCTCCGCGCTCCTCCCGCCCGCGTCGGGGGCGTTGCTGTCCGCGGGGCGCTTCGGCTCCTCCGCGGCGGGCGGCGCTGCCCGCGGCGCTCCCCTTGCGGCGCTCCCCTCGCGGCGCTGGCGGTGGGATGTGGCGCTGCGCGACCAGGCTCCGCGCGGCTCTGCCGGGCCCTGCCTCCGCCTCCCGCCCTAATAGGCAGCCGCCGCGCCGCGCGTCACTGCCGCCCGCGCCAATGGGGACCGCCGGGGTGCGGTGGGGGGGATCCGCGTCCCGCCCCACCGTGTGTCAGTCTTCTGCGCGCCCCGCTGTGCCCTCCGCGCACCTTCTGCTGCCCGCCCGGGGGCGCTGTGCTGGCGACACCGGCCTGGGGGCGCTGGTACGTGCGCAGCGCCGAGCTCTGCCGCGTTCGCTCGTTCCCTTCATCCGGCGCTTGCGAGGAAGTCCAGCAGTCAGTCCCTCTACCGCCCGTTGCCCCTACGCTCCAGCCGGACTACTGTGGTTGGGACCGGCCCAGGGGCAGCCGTAGCGGAACGGAGGGGGCGGGCCGGCCGCGAGCCCGCACTACCCTTCTCGGCCGGCCCGGGCGGGGGCGCCGCCGCGCCGCGCAGCTCCCTTGCTCTCCTCTGCTTCCGCACTGCTCCGCGGTGGCCGGCGCCGGGGGCACGGCCGGGGCGGAATTATTTAAGTCGAGGGAAGTTGTAAGGGTGTTTCTTAACGTTTTTGGTTTTTTTTGCGGACTTGGAGCCGCTGTGTCCCGGTTGTGCGAGTTCTCCCAGTCCGAGTCCTCACTAGCTTTCTGGGAGTGTTTGAGTTATACTCCCCATGCCTGTACCTATGGGGATAGGCAGGCGATGGGGCACGGCTCCGGCTCCTTTTCCCGACTCTGACTCCTTTCCCCGGCCGTACCGGCCCGGTTATCT
Organism: Eubucco bourcierii; assembly: GCA_013396675.1. NCBI lineage: Eukaryota > Metazoa > Chordata > Aves > Piciformes > Ramphastidae > Eubucco > Eubucco bourcierii. The sequence goes on along the minus strand of VWZE01025828.1, from coordinate 227,912 downwards.
GTTTTGGTGGTAAAGTCACACTCCTGAAATAGCTTTCAAAAGGTTTTTCTATATTCCTGTTAATGACTGTATGGCATCTAAGGTTCTTCTAGAAGTCCAAGTTCCAAGTCATGAGTGGGACAGGGAGAGAAACAAAAGTCTTCAGGAAAACAGATTCATGTTTCTTAAAAATGAAAATCATGGTTTTCTTGCTGTCCACATCCCTGCAAACCCTGTTCTGGAAAACCAATAGGTTTTGCTTCGCTTGAACTTGCTCAGGTCTGAGAGTTTGAGTCCCAAGGGTGTCGCCTGTGAGTAGGGTCTTTCAGTACTTGTTTAGTTCTTGCGGAAGGAATCAAGGTGTGCAGGTTTTACAACTAATCAAAAAAGTTTTGTTTTGTTTTGTTTTTTTAAATGTTTGCATCCATGCAAAACCTGCATTTAATTTATATATTGGTAGTATTACTTTATAGCTGTTTATGGCCTCTTTAAGGCTTTTTACTTAAAACTCACCAGTGTATTCACTTTCTGCCTGTTTGGTAGCTTCAGAATTTGAATTAACGATGTGCAATGTTTTGTCAAATGACCTGTGGGCATGACTGCCAGCAGAAATGTCTGAACAGCTACAATGCAAATGTGTAAATGCTCCCAAAACTCCACTCCGATGAGAAAGCTGTGAATTGCCTTGTTCTGCTCTGCTTTGCAGCCAGAGGAGCTGAAGTTGAACCCTCTTGGGATAAGAAGAGGTGGGAAAGCAAACCAGGTGTTGCATTGTCTCTGTCCCACATGACATCCTGGTCACCAAACTGGAAAAACATGGACTTGATGGGTGGACCACTCGCTGGATAAGGAATTGGCTGGATGGTCGAACCCAGAGAGTGGTGATCAACGGCACAATGTCCACCTGGAGAGCAGTGACAAGTGGTGTCCCTCAGGGGTCAGTGCTGGGACCAGTGCTGTTTAACATCTTTGTCAGTGACATGGACAGAGGAATGGAGTGCACCCTCAGCAAGTTTGCAGATGACACCAAGCTGTGTGGCACAGTCGACTTGCTAGAGGGCAGGGATGCCATCCAGAGGGACCTGGACAGGCTGGAGAGTTGGGCCCAGGCCAACCTGATGAAATTCAATAAGGCCAAGTGTAAGGTCCTGCACCTGGGTAGGCACAATCCCAAGCACAAATACAGGCTGGGTGGTGAATGGCTGGAGAGCAGCCCTGAGGAAAAGGACCTTGGAGTCTGGGTTGATGAAAAGCTCAACATGAGTCTGCAGTGTGCACATGCAGCCCAGACAGCCAACCGAGTCCTAGGCTGCATCAAGAGAAGCGTGGCCAGCAGGGCAAGGGAGGTGATTCTGCCCCTTTACTCTGCTCTCGTCAGACCCCACCTGGAGTACTGTGTGCAGTTCTGGAACCCTCAGCACAGGAAGGACATGGAAGTGTTGGAGCGGGTCCAGAGGAGGGCCACAAAGATGATCAGAGGGCTGGAGCAGCTCTCCTATGAGGACAGGCTGAGAGAGTTGGGGCTCTTTAGCCTGGAGAAGAGAAGGCTTCGAGGGGACCTGATAGTAGCCTTCCAGTATCTGAAGGGGGCCTACAGGAAGGCTGGGGAAGGATTATTTACAAGGTCCTGCAATGACAGGACAAGGGGCAATGGGCTTAAACTGGCAGAGGGGAGATTTTGACTGGATGTTAGGAGGAAGTTCTTTACAGTAAGGGTGGTGAGGCACTGGTACAGGTTGCCCAGGGAGGTTGTGGCTGCTCCCTCCCTGGATGTGTTCAAGGCCAGATTGGATGAGGCCTTGAGTAACCTGTACTAGTGGGAGGTGTCCCTGCCTATGGCAGGGGGTTGGAACTAGATGATCCTTGAGGTCCCTTCCAACCTTACCATTCTATGATTCTATGATTGTTAACATCAAGTGCATTCTGTGGACAAAGTTTAAACGCCTATTGAACACCAGGCTGTCACTTCTGAAAGGGATTTTTTTGTTGTTGTATTTTGGAATGGGTCATTTCTGTTGGGTAGTTTTACATAATCATACTTGGAAACACAGAACTGCTTCTTAGAGTCATGGGGACTGCTTAATCTTTTCTAAACCTTTGATGGGCTTGGCAGTGCTGGGTTAATGATCGAACTTGATGATTTTAAAAGGTCTTTTCCAGCCTAAATGATTCTATGATTTTTAGGGTCAGGTTTAGAAGGTGACTGCTCTCTAGCATTTTTTTCTGTTTTCAGAGACATGAGTTTGGACGTTCTTCTTGATAAATGCTTTCATTTAAATGCTTCTGCAGGGTTGACAGGCGCAATCATCTATGGTGTGATCTTGGTAATTATGGGTAGCAACAGGGTGTCATTGTTATACCTTGGTGCTAAATGAAACTCCTTTGATTAATTGTAAATCTGGAAAATTGTTCCAGTGTTTCAAGCTGAATTTTCATCGTTATCAGTTTTAAGTGCCTATGTTGAGGATCAGCTAAGGAAATTGAGTTGAGACAAATAGTTAACAATTTACCGTACATGATGGATTTTCGGTCCAGTGATAAAAGGCTGGCAGGAAATGAGAAATTGATACCTCCAATGAGAGTAAACATGTGTTAAGTGTAGCTTTTACAAGATTATTTGATAAATTATAAATTGGTCTAGGTAAAGCTCAGTCTGTACTGACATAGTTTGGCTAGTTTCAAGGTGGTAGCACCAACCCTTGAAATAAGTTTATACTTGTGAAGGCAGATCTGTGGCTGACATGAATTGTCATAGTGTTGTTGATGTTAAGTAGGGTCTAGCAATTTATGCTGACGGACACTATACCTTAGTATCTGTAATAAACAGTGTCTTGCGTTGTTGGAATATGAGTCTGAGGAGGAACTGGAATTAAATTGAAAGATGTGAGCAGTTTTTTGTTAGAGATATGGAATTTTAAGCAAATGACACAAATTACTTTCTTTGCTACTCTGCAGCAGATACTAAAAAGTTTTATACCCAAAGTCATGTCCTTGTTCTGCAAAAGCTTTTGCAAGTGCTTAGCTTTGTGCATAATTTCACTGATAATAGTAATGCTGCTCACGTGTTGGAATCAATATCTGCAGCCTTGGACCATGAAAAGTACGTAGGAAAACCTGTGTGTAGGGCTTTAAAGGTATTTTGTCTATGATGCAAGAAAGAAGTTTGGTTTAGCTGAACTGGAAAGGTACTTCTTAAGCTTAGCGATCAGGATATCTGGCCCAGCAGCACAATCCGTGTTGTTTGCTGAGATGCTGCTGTTGGAGTACTGTGTTTCCTAGATCAAAGGTTAAGATTAGAAGTAATTGTGTTGCTTTCTGTTGCAGATCCGTGTTTGTACATTCCTCGTTTTGCACACATGCTGGAGTTTGGGGATAAGAACCATGAGGTGTCCATGACAGCTCTCAGGTTGTTGCAGAGAATGAAGCGGGACTGGATGCACACTGGCCGCCGGCCCTCTGGGCTCTGTGGAGCAGGTATGTCAGACACTGTGTATCACCTCCCTTGCTGGGGGTTGGACAGGAGAGTCTGGTAGCTTGGAACAGATGAGGACTTTCTCATCTTGGTGACGCTGTGTTCTCTGGGTTTTGTGCTGTCAGGCACTTTCAGATTGTATAGGTCTTCTAAAACAAAAACCTTGATTTTGCCCTCGCTCACGTTATTTGCTTAGATCTTTTGTGTCTTACGTTTTGGATTCTTTTAACCTCCTTTCTGGTGCTTTTCTTGCCTACAATCTCTGCAAGCTGTAGCTCCTGAAAGGTTTTTTTGTCAGCTGAAATGACACCATTAGTGCAAGTGCTTTGATTTGTGTCTTTACACAGTGTCTTATGCAAGAATTGTCCCCTTTGACCTCTTCTCTGATATTATTTTCCTCTCCTCCTTCATCTTTTTGCAAGATCCATTGCTGTCATAATGGTTACAAAAAAACCTACAGGTTTGAGAGGGTTGGGTTAAAAGGTAGTCAGTGCCAACCAGTGAGTTCAGGCTAAAGAAGAATGTATAGTTACAAAGTTCACATATATGTTTTATTTAAAAGATCTTATGTGTGCATGCTGGAATGAGAAACAGCACTCAGGTTTTAAGGAACCTTAGGACTATGCAAGCTTCTTGAAATTTCTGTTCTCTTTTTGTTAATGCTGTTTGCTTATTATCCACACAAGCAAGTATTTTGATTCAACAGACATGGATCAATAGACTGAAGCAGGTGATGCTGATTTGCCTGCATCCATCCACGCAGTATGTAGTTCATGTGGTGTACTGTGCTCTGAGTTTAGTTTGGTTTCCTGGCCTAAAAGCCTGTGCCATGTGTTTGCAGGACCAGTTGCTGTTTCATCTCCTGACATTCCTGTTAGGAACTGGAGCACTTCCAACACATACGTGAAGTGGAGTTCTGGTTTAGTTTCCTCTGAAAGAAAGTGCTTTTGCATGCTTAAAACTGTTCTGCCCACTGAGCTACTGCACAATGAGTGGATGATACTTCAAAATAGAGTTAGTGCTCTGAATCACCACACTAATGACAATGCAGCCAGTACAGCTAGTTACCTAGCTGTAGAGGAGAAGAGTCTTGCAGGAGAGCTCTTGGCCACTACCAAGACAGGGGTGGTGGTGACAATGAGGATGATAGTCTATGCAGATTCAGTATTTTGCTGGAGATGCTTTTATTCAAGACTAGTAAATTCTACTAAAAATATGGTAACTTTGAAAATATGTGATAAATGAGATGTTCTTGTGCTGTATTTTAGGCAGCTGACCATGATTTTCCGAATGTTAAAGCACAGGGTGCAATTTACAGTCATATTAATTTTCTTATGTAGAAATCAAAGTTCAAGCAAACCACATGCAATCAGATACAGGTGAGCATAAGCATTTGCAGCTCTTTAACTGAAGGCAGGGACAAAGACAAGGCATAGTTATCTGTTTTCTGCTCTTCTTCAGGAAGTTTTCCCCTCTTTGACATTGACTTTCTCTGCTTATTCTCCAGCTCTGCTAGTGGCAGCAAGAATGCATGATTTCCGACGAACTGTTAAAGAGGTCATCAGGGTGGTCAAGGTCTGTGAGTCTACATTAAGGAAAAGGTCAGTGCAGTTTTATTGCTTTTATCTTTTGTTTACAGTGCTGAAAAGTAGCATAGTCTAAAACGAATGTATATCAGAGAAAACCATGTTCTTTTCCTTTTCAGAAGTGCCAAGAATGAGACATGTTTTAGCTGGTTGTTTTTTAGTATTAACACCTGCCTGTTATGTAAGGCCTCAAATACTTAGCAAAGATGGTAAGGAACACTGTGCCCATTTTGCAAGTGAAGAGTTAGAGGCAAAAAAAAAGTTGAGTCAGAAATGTTAACAATGTTGTCCTGTCCTTAGAAGACATAATTGATTGTGTGTCAAAGCTGAGTGTGTACTGTAGGATATTTCTCTTTTCATTAGTCCAAAACAGAGTGCCGAAAAGTCTTCTGTTTTAGCTGTTATTGAACTTTTCAAAGTGTTATACTGAAATGTTAATTTTTAATAGTATTGTACTGCTAACAGAAGGCTCAATCCTGTTATATCTTTATTGGTGATCTGGATGAGGTGATTGAGTACAGTAGCAGTAAGTTTGCAGACAACACCAAGCTGGGAGCATGTGTCGATCTGTTAGAGGGCAGAAGGGCTCTGCAGAGGGACCTGGACAGGCTGGACAGATGGGCACAGTCCAACACCATGAGTTTTAACAAGTCCAAGTGCTGGGTTTTGCACTTTGACCGCAACAACCCCATGCAGCGCTACAGGCTGGGGACAGAGTGGCTGGAGAGCAGCCAGGCAGAGTACTGGGGAAAGATGTTGAGGTGCTCGAACATGTCCAGAGAAGGGCACCAAGGCTGGTGAGGGGGCTGGAGCACAAGCCCTATGAGGAGTGGCTAAGGGAGCGGAGCACAAACCCTATGAGGAGTGGCTAAGGGAGCAGAGCACAAACCCTATGAGGAGTGGCTAAGGGAGCTGGGGTTGTTCAGTATGGAGAAGAGGAGGCTTAGGGGAGGGAGACCTTATTGCTCTCTACAACCACTGGAAGGGAGGTTATAGCCAGGCAGGGGTTGATCTCTTCTCCAGGCACTCAGTGACAGAGCAAGAGGACACAGGCTCAAGCTGAGCCGGGGTTTAGGCTGGGCGTTAGGAAGTTTTTCACAGAAAGAGTGATTGGCATTGGAATGGATTGCCCCGGGGAGGTGGTGGAGTCCGGGTCCCTGGACTTGTTTAAAAGAAGACTCAATGAGGCGCTTAGTGCCATGCTTTAGTTAATTAGAAGGTATTAGGAGATAGGTTGGACTCCATCTCAAAGGTCTTTTCCAACCTGGTTAATTCTGTGATTCTGTGATTGAGCCTAGTGATAATTTCACTGAAGGGATCCAAAGTGGAATTATTAACAGAATGAGAGCCTGAAAGCAGGATTTTCCCAATTACCTTTGGCATGTTTGGGTATTTTTTAAAGATCTGGTAGTGTTTTGAGGAAGTAAGCAGTCACCTGGTTTCCCTTATTTTGGTTTTGAAAACTTGTAGCATTTTTTTCCCTGTAAATTCAGTCTTAAATGACCTAGCTTTGAAATTTGGTGCTTTCTTCTGCCCCCAGTTCCAAAGTTTTGCACCACTGTTAATAGTCTGTTCCACCAAGATCTGTCTTTGGAAAGCCCCTCTGGCCTCTCTCTTTTCTCTTCGCCTTGCTGAGACCAGCTTAAACACATCCAACTGAATCTAATACTTGTCAAAAAAGTTAATTTCTTAATTATAAAAAATATTTTTCCCCCAAAATACTTATCTATGGAACAGGAATGGTGCTGTATCTCTGCCAGGCATGGGTGGTTTAGGGATAAATTTAAAGTATTTGAAGTGCTTCAAGATACTGTGGCTATAAAGATGGAGCAGTACAAATGCTACTTTTTTTTTTTCCTCTGGACAACGGACATGTTTTAGTGTGCATTTTGTATGATTAATCATTTATGCACCCACAATCAAGATGCTTAAATGGTTTGTTCTTACGAAGAAAATAAGCATAATAAATGAGAGTTGGAAGGAAAATTAATTTGAGCAATTGTTTCAGGCAAAGAAATCTTACTTCAAAATTCATACTTGGAAATGTTTACTCAAGTCACACGCATCAACTAAAATGACAGCGTTATTTACTTTGACAGGGTAAACGTGACAGCTGAATTATTTTCAGGCAGCTATAATTACAACTGTATTTATCACAAATCTATAAATTTGATTGATGTTTTTCAAATAAGAGCATGTTATACAGTATTTAATGAAGGCAAAAAACCGAAAAAACCAGCCCACCTTTAAATAACTCTTTCTGCACTCCAGGTTTTTTTCCCTCTTCTTTTAAGAATTCCTCTCAAAATTCCATCAATTAGAATCTATCTAAATTAATAAGAATTTGTTTCATGTTCTCAAAAATATCTTTGCTTCTCAGTTTGATATGGGGTTTTATTTCCTTTTAATTATTGCTGTAGTTCCTCTGGTTTGTAAAGAGCTACTGCTGCTTTGTGCATTGTGAAGGTGTTGAGTGTAGAGTGAACGCTCATTAATGGATGGTGTTGGATGCTGTGCTCACTACTGATGGCTTTGCCCTGACAATTCTTGAAGTGAAACCACGGGAGCTCAGATAATGCTGAAACTTCCAGCCTGCAGGTTCTGCTGCAGGGTTTGATTTAGCTCCTAGTTGCCTACATGACTCCTGGGGAAACACAAACCAATGGAAGCTGGATTTGCTTTCAGTGACAATGGATTTCCGTGGCAGAAATCTGCAAGGGAAGGGGTGACTCTGACAAGAGGTACCTTCTCCCTCTACCCTGCAGAGGTAGCCCAGCAACCTAGTGGAGAGAGTTGTGTTGATCAAGTAGTTTAGCTGAGGGTGTGAAGCTTTTTAAGAAAGTCCTGTTTGGCTTCCTGTTTTGGGAAAACCCTCAGCAAGGGGTAGCAGCTCTTTCCTAAGAAGGACACTGCTTCTGATCCTGTGCAAAGGAGCTGATCCAGTTGCGTGAAAGTGTATCAGTTCATTCTGTTGTCCATCAGCTGAAAAGCATAAAGCCCGAGGTGCCTGTAGTCCATCATTTCCTCTTTCATTGCTGTGTGCTGGAGGGGAGTAGCAGCTCTTAGGAAAAGGTTCACAAAAATTGATGTACCTTCAGGTTACAAAAATTAATGACTTGGAGGAATCTCTTTTGGAAGGAGAAAGCAACAAAACATGGCCCACAGACAATATCACTCATCTTCGAATCAAGAATTCTTAATTTAACTGTTTTGTTAAAGAACAGTGTCTGTTTATTTTTTATATGCATGTGGTTTTGATAGGACCTTGGAAATAAAACTTTGTGGTTACGTCATGGGGGCTTCTAGCTTTATGTCTTTGAAGCACACAATTAAAATGTAAAGCTCTTGCTGTTGTTGAATGTGAATGTATTAACTATTAATAAATGCACTGATAATTCAATCTCATTTCCAGTCTAATTAAAATGATATTAACTTATATATAATTTTATATATTCAAAGTACTGTACAAATACCAACTAATTAGTCAAATTGTTATTTTCTCTGTAGTCATCTCCGGAGATAGTAGAAATTAACTTTTAGTAAATCCATTACTTTTCTTTAGTTTTTCACATTTGTGCCTGTGTTCAATACGCTTGTCTTTGCTACTGCCTTTTTAACCTTTATATAATCTGCCCCTTCTTTCACCTATTGCATCCTTTTCCTGCATACTAAGTTCTGTCTTATCTGCAGTGAGAATAATTTTTTGTGACATTTGTGCATTGTGCATTATCTAATACTATGTGGCTCTTACGACTGTTCGAAGATCTTAGTCACTTCTTCAATAGAGATAAAAAAAAAACCAAAACACCCCAGCTTATCTTTGTTAACACTTGCATTTTGCTTATTTGGCTTACTCTCTTTAAATTAAGCTGCTTTTTACACAAAAAATACTCCTTCTTAATTCCATAAAGTACTGTCTATTAAAAAAACTATTTGTGGTGAACTTCAGAAGAAATAAAGATTCATTTATCAGGAATTGGACTGAAAGGCCAGATTAGATTTAAAGGGCTCATTTATGAGGTGAATGTGTTTGTTTTGTTTTGTTTTTTTCACAACAAAATAGTTTTACTGGGGAAGGAAGACAGGACTTACTACAAAGGAACTCCATTTGCCATTTGGAGATACCACAGGGATTTTCATAAATGGGACCCTTTGCTCATATCCTGGGGACCCAACTACAGCTCTTTAAATGACTGCGTTGGTAATTTTCTGGAAAAATTAAAGATTCATGCATAGAGATAAATGTATTGCCTGCAGCTTTTCTTATTTCCATTTCTGCAATATGTATCTCACATAAGCTTCATGTCCAGGCCCAAGTCAATCTTGAGCTGGGTACATGTCTGTGAGAGCAGACAAAGGGAGAAACTCAGAGCCTCATCAAGTCTGACCTTGACTGTCTCCTGCGATCCACAACCTGTTCCAGTGTTATACCACCCTCACAGTGAAGAACTTCTTCCTAAAGTCCAAAGTTGATACAATGAGTCCAGAGTCAAGATGGGGAGAGAAAGTAGCCGGAAGGTGCACAACTGCAAGGTGGCTGTGAGGCTACATTTCCCAAAATGCTGAAGCCATACCAAGGTCAGGGCTGAAGAGAAAGGTTTGACAGTGTCTGTGTTAGGCTGTGATCTGAGTAAAGCCATGCTAAAAACTTGTGAAAGGGATCTGGTTAATTGAGAGCTGTTTGCCCAAGATATTTGGGCATGGAGAAGGAAAGAGGATGCTCAGTATGTCAGAGTTGTGTAAGTTTCCTTTGTTGAAGCCCAACATGGACAGTTTTCAGAAAACAGAAAATTGCTTTGTGTGATGGATCTTGCATTGGTGTCCACTCTCAGCTCAGCAGCCGTAGAATGTCTTCAATGGCTGCTGTTGTCATAAGAAAGAAATTTGAGAAATATTGTCTGTCTTCAGCTAAATAATTTCCAGTAGCTTATAGATGATTTCTAGAAGTCTTTCTAGTATGGTAAGTAAAATACAACTTGATCCGCATGTTGATATTGCACACCTTTGTATGCTGGATTGTATGTTTTAATGAAAAAAGGTTTTATTATTTGAGGAATCCAATTTCACAGGCAATATTTCTTTTCGTGAGTCCAGCTTCTATATAGCTAGTAAGCTAATACATTAATTAGATTCCTAATATATTGTAGTACTTAATACTTATATTTGAAAATGTAATTTCAAAATTATTTGGTGTATGTTACCTTTGAAACAATTAACTTCTTAGCACTAACTTGGGCTTAATTCTTGTAAACAGTTTTCTCTCGTGCTTGACTTCTCTCATCCGAGCAGCTGTTAAGAAATTAAGCAGTGCACTGTTTTTCTTTCCCAGGATATCATAGGGTGTTTTTGACAGAGCCTAGTAGAAGAACCATGCCAGTGAAACAAAATTTTAAGGAATGCTACAGCATTTTGTTTCATTAACATGATTTTAACACTTGAATCAGGGGAAGAAAAAGCTAAGAACAAAAAAATTCCACATGGTTTAAGCTGATGGACTTCTGGAATGTCCAGGGAGATCTGTTGGTGGGATTATTAATAGGTTGATCATGTGTGCAAGTGTTAGCTCAAATTAACTGTGTGTGGAAGCATTGGCAGAAACAGGGCTTTAAAACCGATGCTAATTAATTTGTGATAAATTTAAATTTCGGCTTTGGTGCGGAGAAGTAAAAGCGACTAACTCTAAATGGTGCTTTAGTAGAATAAATCTTTCAAGGTACCCATTCTTCAATACTTAGCAAAACGACAGAGAGTTGCTGGCAAGTGAGCACCATAAATTATCAGTCAGCAATTAATGTGCAGTAAATGAATAGGTGTGTGTGCTTTCAGTCCATTGCAAAAAGAGGTGAAACGTAGTACACCATGAAAGCTGTTTAAGCGGAAATACTCTCTACGTGCATTGGGCTGGGAACACAGGCAGGCTAACTCGACACAGCTCAGGTGATAAGTTGTGAGCTGTAAAACCACAAGAAGTGGATTTACCTCTGATTTTGGCTATACTTTTAGTCATGAGATATTCATATAGGCTTAAAAAATATTGCTGTGAGTATGTGTAAAATTATATATATGTAGAATGATGACACAGAAGGAGATTACACTTTCATTTATTTACATATGGGTAGATACTGAAAACCTTTTTTAAAAAGTTGTTTAATAGTTATTTCTGATATGTGTTCTCTATTAAGNGCTCTGTTTACAGCTCAGCATGATATACAAGCAGATATATACACTGTATACAGGAATAGTTACAGAAATATACAAGTTAAAGGTAATACAGAAACACAACTCCCCTCCCAGAAATCAGAGACCCCAGGAGGGGCTCCCAACCACCCTTCCACCTTCTCCCCACTCCTATACCTTACCCCAGGGTTTGCCTTACATGCAAGGTGAGCTTGGAGGGCAGACCAGGGGGGTTAGAAGAAAAGTGGTTAGTGATGATTAATTGGCAAAGAGGAGCCAGAAGCTAGACCGCCCGAGACGTGCCCGCAGAGAGAGACAGACAGAGACTGCTTTATCTAATGTTTTGAGTTCTTTTTCCCAAACATCTCAACAAGCCTATGACTGAAGTAGACATCACCATTGTTTTCCTTTCACAGCCTATAGTGTAATTTTCTCTATTAGAATATTCCAATTACCCTCAAACCAGCACAGTTTATATACTTCCATAAATAGTTCATGCGTAAACATTGTATAACTTGGGAAATTTTTGAGAGAGAAGGGTGATCCAATAGACTTTGTAATATAAAAAATAGTGGTGGTTTGCACATCACTGTGAATTCTGAACTTATGAGAGTGTGTGCACAGGTTTAGAGTGGCAGGCAGCAGTGAGGAATGTTAAGTTAAAACAAGCGGGAATATACTGCAGTGTTCTTGTGCTTCATGGAGATAGAAAAGTAAATCTTTTGCAGAGTTTGCAGATGTTGCAGTTGTCAAATCATCTCATCTATTACTAGAATGTTTCTAATTGATGTGACAGTTAAGATTATGTAGATATCTAAGTTATTACTTGGGGTTTTAATTATATTGTTAATTTGGGAAAAATCAGGGGAATTTAATTACTGCCACTAGCTTATCTTGCAGTAAATTTTTTTCTTCATATGTATCTACTAATAACATGCCAATAAGCAGCTTAGTCCATTTTTTAATCCATTAATAAAAATATTTTAAGTGCTGGAGAAAGACCTCTCACAACACAAGTAACTTAAGGGCTGCCTGCTCAGGCTAAGTGCTGTGTTCACTCTTTAAAAACACAGTTGTTTCTGAAATTATAATTTGTTTGCTCTTATATGTAGAGGTCCAGCTCAAGAGACCTCTGCATTGTGCTGCCTGCTTTCTAGAGCTAGATGCTGATTGTGTATGTGTAGGGTAACACTGGTTTTTCCTGAACACTCTCTGCTTAGAAATCCTTCTTGGGTTTTGGACTTGGACTCCCGAAGCATTTGTCTGGTGGACTCCAGAAGTCCTTGTTCTTTTATGCACTTTGTTGAACCCCACCACAGCAGAATTTCAGTTAAATGTTAAAACTCAGTAGCTCGCTGCAAACAGAAGTCTTTTTTTTAAATCTTGGCTGTAGACTGTATTCATAAGTCTCAACTGGATGGTATCCCTGAAGCAAAACAAAGTGAAAAACCTCATTGCTCCTAACTTCAAAACGACTGACCCATTTTCCCTTATTGGGAGCTAAATTAAGTGTGAACAGAATTGGTTTACTGTTTTTGTGCACAAAAGTGCTTTATCAGAAGATGAGGTGTGGTTTTGTCCCTAAATGGATGAAACAAAAGCTGTGCAAATTTCTCTTTGAAAAAAAGGGTTGGGATTAGGGGCAGATGACACCAAACTCTGGAGAAACATTTCTCCCAGAGGAATTTGCTTGAAAGAGATTGCTGTGAGAAACTGTAAGGGGAGGGTTTATACTGGAAGTTGAATCTCAGCCTGAGCTGTAGTGGGTGCCTCTACTTTGACTATAAATAGAAAATACTTGTCTGCCAAATTTCAGTTTTTAGAGCTGTTTTGAATTTGTGCCAAGGAAATGATATCTTATTTTGTGTATCTGTTTATTTTCCTCCTGTGCATAACTTGAAATGGTAAGTCTTATTAGATTTTTTTTTTTTTTTTTTTTAGATTAACAAAAGTGTGAAATGAGTTTGGGTATTATTTTTATGTGGGACTTGAAAAATAACCCATAGCTATTTTATTTTATTTTTTTCTCTGCAAGGGCACTCCCTCACCCCTGAAATTGTTGTTCTTATAATTAAGCTTGCATTGGTTTCTCCTAGCTGCCAAACTAATGTTACCTTGTTTCATGTGGCGTAGACTGCTGCCTGCATCACTTTGTTGCCTTGGTGGCATGTGTCCAAACACTAGATAAAATTAAAGAAACGTTTTAAGAATATGTAGTCAGGCTATCAGCCAATGTAAAACGTTGAGGCAGACAAGTGGTTGGCAAAGGCAGGTATTTATTTATATCAAGTTAAAGGGTAAATTGTTGCGTGAACAGCTTGCTCTCCCACAGAGATGATGCTCAAACTGTGATCCTGACCATCAGGGATGTTTCCTTGTTTCAGGGTGAAGACTAGAGCCATGTGGTTGTGACTGGTGAGATGTGAAGAAATAAGGTGCTGCTCGGCATTCGGCCTTGCCGCTGACCTGTGTCTATACCATTATGCTACCAGGCCTCACTGCTGGGTGGTCAGTCCTCACCCTGTGTGGTTTGGATCAGGACTGAGGAGAAATCATGGGCATGGGACTGGATGCAAGTGGCTGTGTGGTGTGGTCATGGCTGTGCTGTAGGTTTGAACTCCTTAGCACCACCAGCAAACATGACATAGCTCTACCCTGTCCTAGTGCAGATGTACTGAAGGTCTTAGGAGAAAACTGTGCTGCCATTTTAGCAGGTGCAGGGGGTGAGACGTGAGTCACAGCACAGACGACAAGGAGAAAGACAGGCAAAGCTTCAGGTGTATTCACAGGGTGAAATGCACAGGGTCAGATGCTGAAATCCAAGCACAGTCATCTTGTTCCAGGCCTTGCTTGATGAACAACTGGTTTTGCTGCTGATGTTTCTTACCTTTCTCTAAAGGTGTTGCCATTTTGACTGGGCTGTAAGTCTGAGTGCTTACCTCAAACTCAAGTCTGAGTGTGGGGTGAACAAACCAAGTATCCCTGCAAAAGCTGCCTTTAGGGTTTTTACAGCGGGAAGAGAATAACATTTTAATGAGGCAATACTGGTTGGGAGGAAAGGTCCTGCTGTAGTGGGACTACCTGTAACTGCATGATTCATGGAGAGGTGAATAACTGTAGTTTAATGATGGTGGCAGGGAAGGTACATGCTCCTGGAGTGATGCATGGATTTGGCATTAAATGAATCCTGAATTAATATATTAATAACAATACCCTGGCCTGGTTTTTGCTCTAGCCTGATAGATGAGGCTCCCTCCTGGAATGTGGGTAATGCACTCTGGGAGTCTGTTAAGGCTGAGAAAGATTTCTAGTCTGTTAATTAAAAGCTGGGTGCTGCTACTGCCAGCAGCATCCTTCTCTCCTCTCCAATTTCATCTGAAAGAGTGGAGAAGGGAGCTGGTCCCTGGCACTCTGAGGGAAAGTTTTAGGCTGTCAGTCTCAAATGCATTGCTAATTTGGGGCTTCATGGAGGTGCCTGCACTCCAAAAGGGAGACTTGTGTTTAGAGGCTTTGTTCTCCTCAGCAGCACTAATCTGACCAGCATAGCTATGCCTGGGCTCAGTGTGCTGATTACAGTTGGTTTTACTTAGATTTGCCTTGCTCTCCTGTGCATTTCATGCCACCTTGGCTGGGATCAGGATACCTTCACGGCAAAGTGCTGTGAAGTTCTGGCATGCCTATGTCCCTTTGTATGAGCTATCTTGCATTGCTCTTGAGTTAATAAAAAAAAGAAATACAGGTGCTGATGAAGATATGAGGAGAGAGTGTGGTCCTGTGCTCTTTTTTGAGCCTGGAGTTGGATGGAAACAATTTCTGTTCTACAGAAAATTATTTAGAGGAGTTTTGTGGCAACCAAGGATTGAGGAAAAAAACACAAGTGCAGTTAGGAGGGAAGAAATGCTGAAGTGTCCTGTGCTGGGAGTACTGAATCACCATTTTTAGTTTCCTTTTGCAGATGGAAGCTGTTGTCAACTTTGCTTCCTCTGGTAGATGGGAATATTCCAGTGAAGCAGCTGCAGACCCATCATTGCTGTTTTCCCATGGAAAATGTTGATACTATTAAAAGGGCACTTTCTGTCAGAAAAGCATTCTGCCAGACATTTCCTGACTTGGCTTTGTACTTAACCTTTTGTCTCACTTTCTCCATCTGTAAAATGGATGTGTTCATTCTCAACCACCTGTATAAAATGCTGAAATCTGTTCATGAAGTTCTGGCAACGTGGTCTCATTTAAAATTCAGTTCTTTGAAAGATCCAGCTGCTTTCATGGCAATTCCCCATGGAGCCAGTCCTATCTCTCACATAGGTAGGGATGTGTAAAATGTGAATCTTAAACAAATACAGAGTATATTATTGTAAATTTTTGTGCATTCATCTATTCATCTATTCCATGCAGCGTGCAGGTGATCACTTTTATTTTACTACTGCTTCTTTGTGTACTGGGAAGATTACTTCTTGACCCTTTTTGAGTCTGATGCAGATATGTGACTTTAACATTTGCATGCATAAATTAATCATACTTATATATCAGGAATAGTTTTGAGCATACTCCTAAAACTATGATGGTTGATATTGTATTTGGGAATCTGTTTTGTTGTTGCTGTTGATAACGAAAACAGTGACAGAAGAGGAATGAGAGGCGTTTCTCATCTTGGTTTTGTCGATCTATACTTAATTGACCGTAGAAACTGCAGTATTTCTGTCAGTCTTTGTTCATCAAAACAAGTGTGTGCTATATACTGTAATAATTCAAAAGCTAATTTGGAATGGAACAATTAGTATTGCTTCAGTATTAATGTAGTTGTATTTGAACTGGATTTCCTAAGAATGACACGTTTATTCTACAACTTAGCAGTTTGATGAATTCTGGCTTTTTTTAGAGGAGCTCTTTAAGATGTGACAGTAATGTGCTGTGTGCTTTGGTAGGTTGACAGAGTTTGAAGACACACCAACAAGTCAGCTAACCATAGATGAGTTTATGAAGATTGACTTGGAAGAAGAATGTGATCCTCCTTCCTTTACAGCTGGTCAAAAAAAATTGAAGATACAGCAGGTGAATTCTGAATTGGATGCCCTCTGTATTTCTCTCCTTCCTCTGTATATTCCTTTTTGAATCAGTCAATGCTAAATCCTAACTGACCAGGCCTTGATAAACTTTAGTTACATTTATTTTGAGGTTATTGAGAATAATGAACATTGATACATGTGATGCCTGTTAAATGAAGGATGATTTTTTTTGTTTTATTGTCAAAGGGATAGCTTCTCAGTTTAAAGAAAAAAAAAAGTCTTTCTGGTTTTTCTACTATATGATTTTTTGCTCACTCCTCCTGAGAGACTTGCTCTTTCAGATATGATCTTCAAATGTACCTTTAAACACCCCTTGATGAGAGATCGAAGTATGTCTGTTGTCTTAGCCAGCCACTGTGGGATGTAGACTCTCCTTAGTGCAGATCAAGGTGGCTGAGTAAATGACCATCACCTGAGCTGCTGTGTTTTGCAAGCTGCCAATGTTTGCTGCTTAGCTGGCAGCAAACGTACCTATACATATCTACCATACATAGATGTATGGTAGATGAGGACTTANGAGGCCTTGAGTAACCTGTACTAGTGGGAGGTGTCCCTGCCTATGGCAGGGGGTTGGAACTAGATGATCCTTGAGGTCCCTTCCAACCTTACCATTCTATGATTCTTTGAACATGCCCTGCCCAGGTGCTCCCCATTTGCAAGCTAGACTACACTATGCATTTACACTACACACTGTTCTCTGTGCTTGCTTTCCTGCTGCATATGCTTCCCTTATTGTGCTTTGACATTTTTTTTGTTGTAAGAAAACTGGAGGCTCTCATGTGACAAGCTGAGCTTGTGGCATGGAAGTCTTGAATAACTGTCCTAATGTCTACACTTCTCTCTTACCTGCAGTGTGGATTCTTCCACCCCGGAAGGNGGGACCTGATAGTAGCCTTCCAGTATCTGAAGGGGGCCTACAGGAAGGCTGGGGAAGGATTATTTACAAGGTCCTGCAATGACAGGACAAGGGGCAATGGGCTTAAACTGGCAGAGGGGAGATTTAGACTAGATGTTAGGAGGAAGTTCTTTACAGTAAGGGTGGTGAGGCACTGGAACAGGTTGCCCAGGGAGGTTGTGGCTGCTCCCTCCCTGGATGTGTTCAAGGCCAGATTGGATGAGGCCTTGAGTGAGTTGTACTAGTGGGAGGTGTCCCTGCCTATGGCAGGGGGTTGGAACTAGATGATCCTTGAGGTCCCTTCCAACCTTACCATTCTATGATTCTATGATAACTGTCCTAATGTCTACACTTCTCTCTTACCTGCAGTGTGGATTCTTCCACCCCAGTTTGCAAGCATCAGGGTGGCTAAGGTGTGAGCTTTGTAATGAAATCAAAAAACCCTGAAGTGTTTTTGAGGTGATACCCATGGTCAGAAGAAGTGTCATTACTTACAACATTTTTTAAAAATCACATTTAAAACCAGTAACCCAATTAAAAACAACAACCCAAGTACTGTTTTTTGTTTGTTGGGGTTTTTTTTTGGTGCGTGTGGTACAACACCTGCTTCCGCAGAGGTTAGCTCTCATGCAGCTTCATTTCTGTCCAAAGCATGAACTAAAACTGGTGCTGCCATAGTTTTTCAGGGGTTTTGTTTTCACTGTTCTAAATATGCTGTCATTTCAAGGCTTGTGGGTGTGTTTATGATGCTTTCAAGAGCCTACCACTTGCTGTGGGTTGGTACTTCAATCTACCATCACCAATGTACTGTTTCTGGCCTGGGCACTACAATTTCAGCACTCTCCTTGTGCTTGCTCACATCTACAGGCAGTCGTAGAGTCTGAGCATTGAAGAATGGGGCCTTTTATTTGTAGCTTACCAGAGTGAATGTTCCTTTTGAAGTATACAGATGGGTGAAGTAACATTTGAAATTGGTCAGTATTTTGAAACTTGTCTGTCTTCTCTGACACTATGAGGTAATTTGAGTTAGGATTAGAAACCTGCTTGTTTAAGCTTTTTAAATACCTTGTGATTCTGTGTCTGTATACAACTCACAAACACTACAAAGCTGAGTTCTTTTAGTAATTTCATGTTTATTTTCATTTCAGCTCGAGAAGGCGTTGTCAAAAAAACTGGAAGATTTTGAAGGTATAAGTTGTGTTCAGTGTTACAAACATATCACTCATTTGTTCAAGATTGCATCAGTGACTGCTGAGTTTTATTTTTATTTCATTGCCACAGGGGAAATAACGAGCTATCAAGACGAAATAGAGATCGAATTAGAAAACAGCAGACCAAAAGCAAAAGGCGTATTTGCAAATTTCACTAAAGGTGGTAAGTCTGTAAAATCTTGTGACTGCTTAAATAATAGCGAGTTCAAATCCTGCAGGCAGGCTGAAATGTATGAACCTTATTGTGATAAATGTGATGAGAAATATACTTGGTTAGCACAAGATCTCTAGTGTGTTGAGGTTCTCTCTGCCTGTTAGCTGACTCATGTATCAGGCTTTAAAACAACTACATTGTTCATTACAATGACAGTTCATTAGTGATTTCTGTTGTGGTTTTATTTCCTGGTGCGGTATAAGCTTGGCAGTGGCACCTGGGAATGTTCCTTTTCTTTACTGAAAGTGCTCTGGACCAGTGTCTAGACCCTTCTGTCGCTGAATCCTCTAGTTGACTAAGCGATACAGAAGGGCTTTGTATAGCTTGAACTGCCTTTTTGGTTTTTTCCCCATTTGTAATTATACCAGAAAGTAAGCACCTTCTCTTGCAATGCCTTTTACCTGCCATAATTTGATAACAGGTTTTTTTTTAATGATTTCAGTATACACAAAAATACATGTTAATAACCAAGGTAATGCTTTTAAAGAGCATCCTGTAACTCCATGTATTCATATATTTTACTAAAATATTGTGTATTTCTTCTACAGATTTTCTCACAAGATTTTTATTCTTTAAGTTGGCACCTCTCTATTTAGTTTCTGTGACAGATGGCATGCAATGATTTGTTGGGTTTTTTTTTTTCTCTTACAGATTCTATAGAAGACAATACCTCTAGCTTACTTGGAGAAGAGGATGCAGAAGATGAGGAACTGGAAGCAGCTGCTAATCACTTAAACAAGGACTTTTATAATGAACTTCATGAGAAGGATAGCATTAATAAAAAAGAAGCTGGGGAATGCAAAAATGGAAATGAAGCTCTTGTAAGACCACCTGCACTGGAATCCTTACTCGGCCCACTCCCTACTGCAGCTAGTCTTGGCATTACAGAGTCCATAAAAGAGTGCATATCCACTAAGGACCGAGAGCCTGGTGAGTAGAAGATCAGTTAAGATCAGAGTGGAAAGTGGACTTGTCAGCCAGTTGTGGGTTTCTTGTGAATTTCCCTGTATCTTTACCCCACCTGGAGTACTGTGTGCAGTTCTGTAACCCTCAGCACAGGAAGGACATGGAAGTATTGGAGCGGGTCCAGAGGAGGGCCATGAAGATGATCAGAGGGCTGGAGCAGCTCTGCTATGAGGACAGGCTGAGAGAGTTGGGACTCTTCAGCCTGGAGAAGGGAAGACTTCGAGGGGACCTGATAGTAGCCTTCCAGCATCTGAAGGGGGCCTACAGGAAGGCTGGGGAGGGATTATTTACAAGGTCTTGCAACGACAGGACTAGGGGCAATAGTTTTAAACTGGCAGAGGGGAGATTTAGAGTGGATATTAGGTGGAAATTCTTTGCAGTGAGGGTGGTGAGGCACTGGCACAGGTTGCCCAGGGAGGTTGTGGCTGCCCCCTCCCTGGAGGTGTTCAAGGCCAGATTGGATGAGGTCTTGAGTGATCTGTACTAGTGGGAGGTGTCCCTGCCTATGGCAGGGGGTTGGAACTAGATGATCCTTGAGGTCCCTTCCAACCTCGCCGTTCTATGATTCATGGTTACTGTAGTAGCAATTCTGTGAATTTGTCAAAGTACAGGAGATGTGAGGCTGGATGGGACCATTGGTTTCACTGGTCATTGACATCTGCTCCCAAGAAACTGCAAGAAAATCTAGAGTGTGTAATTATTTTCTGAAGCTTGAGAATGTGTATGTCTTAGTCGAGTAGATTTGCAATCGTATGATAGCTGATGGGCATATTTCAAACCATGCAGTCTCAGTTAGGAAATTGGAGGAAGCAGATTCCTTTACATATGACTGGGAATTAGAACCTAAGCATGAGAATTTTAGATGAAGGCAGACTTTCTCAGGACACATTTTATTGGAGTCAAACATGATGCTGTCTCTCTGATTAAGAATCTTTTCAAATTACAAATATTTAATATATTTATAAGAGGAAATAACTGGCTGTATACTGTTTTGCCTTTGACATGGACTTTGGTGTGTGTTTTGGTGATTTTGCCTCATTTGTCTTAAAACTCCCAGATCTATCTGTAACTTCGATCTCTGTCCAGTGGAGGCAGGGACTGGTCAACTAAGGCTGCCAATTTTGCCAGAGCCATTAAGGCAGACAGTGCAGCATACAGCCAGTTGTCCAGGCAGATTTATTTGCTGTTTCTTCTGTGTGCTTGAGCTTCATGAAGATGACATTTTCATAAATTCTTTTTGCATATTAATGACTCCCAAGAACAGAACTTACCTGAAGGGCATTTTATTCTTTTCTTTGTTGCAGTTAATTTTTCCATTGTAAGGCACACCTGTCCAAATCTGTTCTGTCAGCTTACCTGGGGATCAGTGCAGCAGAACATTTTGTTACCCAAACTGTTCTGATGTTAATTGCTGTTCAACAGCACCTACTTACAATAAGGTACTCTCTGCCCCAGCAGAGGAAATGGACATACTCAGATTCTTATTATGTTAGTGTTTGAGTTCCAGAAATGTAGCAGGGTGATTGCACACTTGTATTTTGCACAAATGAAATCATATAGAAACAGCTGAGTGGTTTTGATTTTGTTTTAATTCCGATAAAGAAATTGGACGGCTTGTGGCTCTCATTTCTCCTGGAAATCAGTGGTTCATGTCACAGAGAGGTCAGTAATGGCTAGAAGCTGTTGTTGTCTGGCTAACCAATGACCTGTAAAAATGAGTTGCCTGTGATGGACATTTCTCAGCCGGCATTGCTATTGACCGTTCTAATGGACAGGCTGAGGGCTGAGTTTAAAGATGGAACTCTGCTGGTGCAGCCAGGTATGTTCCTCTGAGTTGAGCTTCAGGCAGGAGAGTGCATGACTGCTCATGCTGTGGCTTGTCTACCTTTTCTGTTTGTTTCCTTTCAAAACTGGAGGATGTGCCAAATGAACTGAATTTCAAAACCAAATAGGTTTCAGTCTGTTCATTTGCTTTTAATGCAGCTGAGAAATCATTGCGGTTGCTTGAACAAGGACTTACTTTCTTAACACTTGAACCTGGCGTTGCTGGTTTGGTTTTGTTTTGATTGTAGATGCTGCTCCAAACTTCCCCCCCATCCCCAGTGATTCTGCTGATTCATTCAAATAACTTTAAGGTTTCCTTTAAGTTAAATTGAGCTTGGTTATGTCTGTACTGTGGAGTGGTCATGCTGGTGTGCAGTTTCCAATGTCTTAGCCCCTGACATGTGTGGCGTGGGTGCGTCACAGTCAGTGTGTGTTATCTCCTCAAGGACTTGGTTTCCCTTGGAAAGTCATCTGGATTCAGGAGTAGTATTGAAGCCTCTGTGTGCTTCGGATGGTCAGGAACCTGATTTGGCAAATGGTCTGGGCACCTGACTTGCAAGTGACATGTTATTACACAAAATAAAGCAAACCTCTTGTTAAGATGCCTTCTTTGGTCATTCAGAGCATCTTAGCTCTGAACCCCAATGAAAAGCAATGTAGATGTTTCTATCACCTCAGGCAGTGATGACTTCAGCTCTGCCTCATAGCTCTGGGAAATCTCAGGAAGGTTTGTACTTGGAGGCAGTATCATCTTCTATCAGACCAACTGGATTGATGTAAAAAAAATTAGACAATTTTCAGGTTTCTTCAAGTCTGAAAAAGAAAATGTCAGTTCTCGAAACTAAATATAAGGATGAGAACAGTTGCTTGGAGTTTGAGATGGCACAATTATAGGTTATCCTGAAACAAAAGTAGTTGGTACCTGTTGAGGGAGGATGAAAAGATTATAAAAATCACCTGCATTTATCCTCTGTATTTGAATTTTGTTTAGTGCAGCTTAAATTGTAAATCTCAGCTGCTATGATATTTCATGTTCCAACACAAATACATTGCAGAAGACAAAGAATCTTTGCAACATTGCACCTTTAAGGTGATATTTTGGTCCTTCTTCACAACTGAGTAAGTCATAGACCAGGAACCTTTTTCTTCCCTCAGACCTCTGTGACTGTGAGTCATTTTCCACTGTGTGGACCTTGTGAGTCTGGCTGGGCCAGAGACCTTAATCAGGATGATTTTGTATCTCCTGCTGGTCTCCAAATGTTGTTGGATGGGTGTATCATGTCCAATCAGTGTAGAAGTTGGAAATGACATGTCTGGTGCTATGTGGTGAGGGTTCCCATCAAACCCTCCTGGTGATACACCGTGTTGTTTGGGCAGGTGGCTATTAAATAGGAGCTCAGCGAGCAGATGCTGTATGTGCGATGTCTGCCCTACTTAAATGCAGGGTATCTCCCTCACTAATGATCTCTCTTCCTCAAGAAAATCTGTGCAGCAGGTACCTTCTACAGAGTTGTTTTGTTTTTGTTTTTGTTTTTCCATTTGGCTTTTGCATGTGGTAATTCAGTTTATAATTGCATACATCAGCTGCTTTGGGAAATCTTCCACCTTTGTGCTGCAGTGGCTGCAGCAACAGCAGAAGGTTTCTCACAAACTGCTTATGCAGATAAGACTTGGGCACAGAGCTCAAGTATTAAGAAAATTTCAGTGTATTTTTGCTCCACTTACAATTGGTGTTTGAGTAGTATGAGCTTGTCTATATGAATGTTTTATGGAAAGTATAGTATTTTAGCCAATTTGCATTACAAAGACAGTGTGTATGGTACTGGCTTAATGAGTCTGAGGCAGTAAAGTGCTTGGAATAAACACTACATTTGACTTTTTTTTTCCTACAAAGAGTATTAATTTGCAGAGATACTTAAGTCGAAATCTGTTTTAGTCCTTGCAAACTCCCTCTTTCTTACTCTTCATGATTAAAGTGCTTTATAGTGAGACCTCAGTTTCAGAGATGGAGGCTGGGTACATGAGTCTGTGCATTTTCTTGGCCATGCAGTGTCCCCATGTCCTCTCCATGCTCTGCACGACGTTTCTGATTCTGCAGTTCCTCAAAACAGGGCACTGTTTCCTTCAGGAGACTGCCACAGTCAAGTATCATGAACTTCATTCTCAATAAATAATATTATTTAGTGTAAAATTTCACACCACAGTTAATTTTTGTGTCTTTTTAATGCCATTTGAAATAACCTATCACCTTTCTTGGTGTTTCTGTCTTTCTGATGTTTGGTGGCTGTTACCCTGTCCTTTTCCATGGCATGCTGCTAGGCTGTATGATGCCAGTTCATCTCTTCTTGCCACATGGAGGAAAAGTAATAAACTTAATTCTGACCAGAGCTAAAAGTGAGAAAGGTCTAATAACAGAGATAATGGCAAAACACAGGTTACTGATTGACCTTGTGTAACTTCCCCTTCACAGTCAAGGTAGTGCTTGAGACCTCAGTTTGAATCAGAATTCACATGCAGTCACTTAGGGCAGTAGTTTCAGATGATGTGTGTGGAGTGGGTGGTAACAAGCTCCTGCGTGTCCTCATGAAAGCAAGCAGCTTTGGCAGTGAGAAATCACAGTGCATGTACCAGCTTGTGCTTGGATAGGCAGCCAGCTAACTGCACTTGCTGCTAGTTTCACAAAGAATATACCAGAAAGGCCTTGCCTTTGTTCACAATTAAAGAGTTTGCTCATTTTATTGCTCCTTGTATTTATGCCTCTGTTACTGCTGCAAGCATAATCTGCTCTGGGCTGAGGCTGAAAGATGTTTTCATTGATTTCTGTGGGCGTTGAAGACCCCATGCAGACAGTGTTTATTGATTGAATAGTTGTCCTCCCTGTGTGCCACTGCTTTTCAACTTCTTACTCTAGGAGAATGTGAAAAGTGGCTAAAGATGAAGTTTTATGAGGCAGGGGTGGGCTTATCCTCCAGAGTCTTAGTCTTTTCCTCCAGATTTCATTTCCCACAGCTACCAGTTCCCAGTTCATACTTTGTCTTGGCTTTGAGGCTGCCCTGATGCTTCCACAAGCAGACTCAACTTCCTGACCCGGTGACAAAAAATACATGTGTATGTTCTCCCTCTTCTTTTGGTAGCAGCAGATGATGAATGCAGGCAGTACTGCAGGCAGGAAAGTTGGCAGAAATGTGGTATTTCTAGCAGAGTCTGAGCTGCTGTGGAAGGATGCTTATGGACCCCCACAGACTGAGAACAATTGGCTCTTGGTGACTGTGTGTGCCAAGGAGAGTTCTTCACCCCATTCAGGATCCCAACTCAAATTGTGGCATTTCAAGGGGCGGGTTCACTGCTCTCTATTGCTGCTCCACCAATGTATGAGTGTTGACTCCCTCTGCATACTGATTTCTTCTTCTAGGATTCTCATTTCTTCCTCAGATTTCATCTGACTACATCAGTGCCAACTGTTTGAAAATATATAAATATATATGTGTATGTAACAGTATAGAAATAGATATGATCAGTAATTAGAGAGAACATAATGAAGCGCTATTGAATCATAATTACTGCATGCATGAGAAATAAAGCTGATGAGTTTAGTGCTAATTGTGTTACGTATGCAAAGTAGACTTGGCCATCACTGCAAGGGTTTGTGTCCCCATCCTGATCACAATTCTGACTCTGACTTCAATGCTGCCGTTGTCTTGATGGTTTTAATCCCCACCTGTGGAAATAAGCATTGTGTCTGACCTGCTTGGTGCCACCTTCCTTGTGTGATGCCTTCTGAGCACTTTGAGGGTTTGATCACTGTCTCTGTGTGCTGTTTACACTTTGGAAAGCATCTTCTGTGTCAGGACTAGCCCCTTCCCAATTTTGAGATCTAAGCACTAAGAACCTTGGTACAAGCTAATCTTTCTAATCTACCCTCTTTATGCCTGCATTTGGCAGTCTTGATAGACTGCATCACTGATTGAGCCTTCATTATGCCTTTAATGAGATGTGAAGAGCTTGCTGCAGCCAGCATGGTAATAGGGGACCACCAGCTGCTTTGAATGCAGTTTTTTGATACCTGAAGTCTTGGCTATGAATTACAGATGCCATGATTTTCTTCCTTGACTATGTATGTCACTCACACATGAGTATTGTGTGTGCATGCATTACTGCCAAAATCTGTGGATGCATTTTTTTCATGCAGGATTTTTACATTTCCTTGAGGGATAGGAATGCTTTAAATTTGTTCCATGTTCGTGCCACAACTACCTAGGGAAGTTAAGGAATGGAAACTAATCATATAGTTTGGCTGAAAGATTTCCAAACAAATCTGGAGAGTTTTGGAGAGAAACCTGCAGTTTGTTAGAGCCATCAGGGAGATCAATTTGAGTGAAAGCATAAGCTGGATCCTGTGAATACATTTTTAGAATATTTGTGTTACAGGAATTTTCCAAAGAATTGGTTTATCAATACAGACACTGCTTATAGGGAAATGTGTGCCCGTTTCATCAGAAGTCCTGCTCAAACAGACCTACCCCAGAGTAATGGGGCAGGAGAAAGTATGGAAAGTGGAGTTCAGGGGAGCAGACTTGTCTCTTGAACCTTACTTGGCCATGTTCCATGTGAGTGGCTGCCCTTTGCCCCTGGCTGACCAACCTGACTGTCCTGTGGTCCTGACTGTTTCATGAGAGGAAGTCTCTTTATGCCCTTCTTTCCTCTTCTCCCTTTTTCTAATTTCTTGTTTCATAAAATTCTGGTCTTGAATTGGAAACATTTTTAAATCTTGAAAGCTTTTCCAGGCTTAGATTTTGTTGTTGTTGTTTTTGAGTTGATTCCCACTTCACCCTGGCTGCTGACTGAACAGTGGGCAATATGTCTTTTCTGTCTTGAAATCTTCCAGTATAAGAATGATGGAAAATCAGTTTTATTTTCAATTTGAGTGGCATAAAGGCCTTACATTGCTCTTTGATGAGAAGGCTAACCTACCACTTAAGACCTTATCCTTCCTTGTTTGAGAGAAAAAAAGGCAAAAAAACTGCTTCACCTGGCTGCTGGTTGCAGGTTCTTTGGAGAAGGAGGTAGCAGCAGAGCTTTGGAGACATGCAGTTGGGTGAAGAGAGTGAATGTGCTGAACAGAGGCTCTACTGCATCATCTGTGTGTTGACATGTGGCATGTGTCTGCTGTTGCATCAATACAAGTTTTAGTGATGCAAGGAGAAGCAATCAGCCTGAGCAGGTTTTTATGCAGCTTTTCCTTGTGTTGAGAAGTCTAGGTCTGCTGCCATCTGCTCTACCTAGGCTTAAAGGACTTAAGGAGGTGTCCAGGAACACAAAGCCAGGCATGCGGGAAAAGGGAAGTTCAGCTGGATCTTTAGAAATGGTCCTTTTTCTGTGCCTAGTAGCAGTTATGAGAAGAGTTTTTTCTCTAAATGCAAAGGGAGGCTTGTGGTTTGGGGTTGACTTGGATGCCTCTGCATTTGTAGGTGTCAGTCCAAGGTTTTCCTTCTGTTGGAGCTTCTTTTTAAGGTTTTCTTCTGTCTGTACTCACTAGCATCTGAAAATATGTTGATTCATAGCCTAGGAGATACTTTCAGGAGTGTTTGTTATTGTTCCTGTCTTTCCTGAGGCCTGTTCTTAGGGAACCTGTGGAAATGTAACCATCTTATGCCCTACTCCTAAATCTTGGTTGAAATAGGCTATGGATTAAGATGAGACTGAGAGAGGCAGTGCTGAAGGGTAACAGTGCAGATGCCTACGGGCACACAGGAAACCTGACCAAAAAAACCTGAATAACTCTCTGCTAGTAAGAGAGCTATATCTGCACCTGCCAGAATTTGAACCTGTTAATGCTCAGTATTATTTGGGTAGGTGGCTAGTTTGCAGAAGAAACAGACATTCCTACCTTCCCCTTCTGCCAAAAAGGAAGAAAAGTCACCAAAAAAGTAAACTGAAAACTGAAATTGTTCATTAGAGAGTTATGGAAGGGGAAATGTGTGGAGGCTATGGAGAGGACATTAAATTCTCATGGAAAGCTGCCTGCTCAGGAGGATGTTATTTGAGCAATTCATCACGGTATCTGAAATGTCAGGAGTGGAGGCCTGGGTTGAGTTCAGGGAGTCTTCATGGTCTCAGTTGTTATTGAGAATAAAGACTTATTAACCTAGGTCAAGGAGCTGCAAAACATACCCTTGGAAGAAGGAAATACAGCACAGAGAGATTTGCAAGGCTTAGCTACTTTGGGTTTAATATGATGGGTGATAAATCGATGTGCAAGCACTGTGGTAGATCCTGACCACTTCACATTTGTCTTGCATCTTTGGAAAAAGCTGAAATAATCCTTTGTTTAGTGCTTTATTTTCTTGTGATACAGCTGGTAAAAGCAATACCTACAAACTGGAAGTCCACCAAAGTAAACCCTTTAAATGGAGTGCCGTTCCTGCAAGGTTTTAATATTTTTTTTTTTTTGTGTGTGTGTAGCAATTTGTTGTTCAGCTTTTGTTCAGTAGCTTTGCATTTAGTTTGGAAAATTAATTCCTATATCCTCTTAAGGATTAACTTCATCACACCCCTACCAGACTTTATCTGTTTTGTTTGTTGGTCTGAAATCTGTGGGACTGTGATAATAGTAAAGATAAACGTGTGTATACATGGATTGGACTGTGGCTCATGTAGATGACCCTTGTAATTAGGGATTTCAGATATGGGACTACAGACTGTTGATTAAAACAGTCGTGGGTTTAGCCTTGTATAATTTTAGCTTGACATTTTTGTTTTGGTAAATGCTTTCATAACAAAAATGGATGTATCATCCAGTAGAGGATTAATATTAATGTTGACACTTGGCAATTACAAACAGTTTTGGAAGTTGAATTACACCACTCCTGATCACTTTTGAAATCATTTATTTTTCGATGTTACTTTAGGATTGGTTCATTTTTTAGGTCTTTTTTTCCTGTGTGACTATGAGATAATTGCTATTTATGTTTTTTTATCCTGTAAGCAATTATGATCAAAGCAGCCAAATATAGAGCTGCTTTGACCTGGAATCAGAGTGACCTGTCAACACAAGGCTACTGTAGTCTTCAACTTTTCAGTTCAAATTTTTTTTCGTATGCATTCAGTAGGGCTGAAAAAATTGCATTTAGAGTTTTCGGTGTTCATTAATTGTGGTGGTGCAAAGCCATAGAAACTGGCAGATAAGACCAGCTTAGGGTTGGTTATTAGTAACAACAATCATGATGTTCAAGAATGTGTGGACTGTGCTGGGTCAGTGTCCAAAGTGCTTGAAGGGGGAGATGCCAGCAGGTTACAAGAGGAGAGGTAGCTGCAAATTAAGGGGAAATTGCAATGAGTTGACTGCAGATATTTTTTTCAGGCAAGTTTTTCAAGAAGGAAGCAGAAAATACTTCCTTTTTAAAGAAAACAATTTAAGGTGAGACTCAACTTTCATATTGAAACATGTATGTACACCTAAGATTGTAGAAGTTGTTTTCTATGATGAAAATCTGGATGTTTACAACTGTACAGCAGAAAGAAGGGAATGAATATTAAATGAGAGAGAGTAAATAATGCTGTTAAGTAGAACTAAGAAAGAAATTTGGAGCAAGAAATAAGGTTCTTGAGATAGGTACAAATGCAGAAGCCAGAAGTAAACAGCTGTACAGTAGGTGGAAGGTTACCATTTTTCAGCAAATTCAGTACCTAAATGCCGTGTCTGATTTAGTCACGGTGGGGAAGCCACCATGTGAGCACAGATGGGAAGGAAGTAAAACAGAGCTCTGTGACCAAATCGTTAACACTTCTGTAGGAGCAAGATGAATGACTGATTTTTGGAATTTACACTTAATGGCCCTTACTAATTTCCTGCTAAAGGTAAGAAATGCAAATCCGCCTTACCATGGAAGTCAAATATTGAAATGCTGCAACATCCATATCAATGGGAAATTGTGTCACCGGCGGTGGTATTGTATTCTGTCATTAAATAAAACATTCTTCTGTGAGAAATTGCTTTTCCATAAAGCCTCTCTTTACACTTCAATCTGGAGTCTTTATCCTTAGTGGGAGTACTACTTTCTCTGTCCTTGTGTCTCTAGCTGCTGCAGAACTAATACAAAGTTCCTGTGCTTAGTACTTCCTCAAGAGCATAGGAAAAAATCCCTGTTTTACACTGCACTGGTTATAGGGCTCCAGTTTTAATGGTGAGCAGGTGTGTCAGTTTGTGATGTGGGTGCTGCTGGTTAAGGTTAAGAAGTGTGTCTTGTCTGGCTTGTCCCCCTCCTAACTGCTGGTGTTAGTGTACGTGATTTTGCCTCTCTCACTTAGGTCTGTTAAAATGTGATAAACTCGGTCAGCCATTTTTAGTAACGCAGCAATTTTGACAAGAGTGGCATTCAGGTCTGCACTGAGGTACCAGTGCTGAAGAGGTTTTATGATCCATCAGTAAACAGGAATGGGCAATTTCAGATGTGCTGTTGCCCAAGTTCATTTTATATGTGGGATCTTTGTACTGGGAGTAAGTTTGATGTTTGAAGTTCAGCTATAGGAATACAGCACTTAGAAAACTGTGAGAAATGAAGAAGTTTGATTTAACAAGGTGAGGAGGGAATTCAAAAAGGTACACTCAATTCTCTCCTGAAAAAGGTTTCTTTTAAATTTGAAGTTTACTGTTTTATCTTGACTTTGAGAAAACTCGCATGAAACTTTCTTGCCTTTGAAAGCTCAGTAGCAACTCTTGAAGTACTTTGACTGAAAGAGAAAAATTAATAGTGAGGTATTTTGAACATGGAACGATATTTGTGAGCAAGTAATTTAAACAGGCACTAATAAGAAACAGTGTATACTTGAAAGAATACAATTGGTGTACACATACACAAACTGGGTAGAATATCACTGGGAGCAATAAAATGTAGGGATTCTTTGTACAGCTTTCATTGCAAACAATTTTTATGGCATGGCCTGTGAAGCAATTGAAATGCAGAGAGCTGGCACATCACTAGATTGATAATTCCTCCTGCTGCTTACAACTTATTCTTGGTACAGATGCCCCCAATTCTTTCTTCCTATCACATTAAAGTTTCTTGTCTGCTTCAATTTCATGCCTGCCTCAAATGTAACATTTTTGAAATTGTCACTTCAGTATTTTTTTTTCCCCTCTTTAAAAGTTTATATCAGATGAAATCTAACTGCTGTTTTTTATCCTAAGGTTTACACTTAAACTTTTAACAAGCTTGTTTTTAAGAACAGTCTTCCTTAAGAGAGCGCTTAGCTGATCCATCAATAATTATGTAGTAATAAAGCAACTGTGTAAAAATGGCAGCTACTTGCTGAACAGATTGGTTTGCAGAGCCGCTGACAAAGATGAATGTTTATTACATTTTACTACTTTCAGTGCTGCAGATACAATACAGCTATTTTCTTCTTGGCATAAGCGTCATCAAAAGTAATTTCCAATTGTGGAATGTTTATGATAATAAGGATATATAGCTAGGGAGAGCCCAGAGTGACTTTCAAATACCAGCATGAGTTTGCAGTGTTGATCATGTAAGGGGAAAAAACCAAAAAGCAAAGAACAGTTTTAATTGTATTTCTTCGCTTAATGGATTTTTAAAGCAATCACTGGGACAGAGCACACAGGAAACCCTACAGTGTCTTTTAGTTAGTTACTCTTCAGAATTAATTGCTGTGCTATTAATTGTCAATTCTGCAAAATTTGGCAAGGTTCCTCATTCTCTTTGCTGCGTATGAAGATTTCTGCTTGTAATTTTAGTACAATGTGGTGAAAAGTGTAGTGTCTAAAAATAACATGAAAGTTGAAATTGATATTCTTTTTTCTTTTTTTTTTTTTTTCTTCCCCAAGTGCCAAAACAACTAAGGCTGTGATTTAGGTTACTTCATATTGCTCAAATATGTTCTCTTCTTTTGGGCAAAATATGGAACAGGGTAGTAGCTGGTAGATGCATAGCTGTTTTAGTCGGTGAAGCAGCTGGGTTGCAGAGTCACCCCAGCAATGAAATCATCTCTTCGTAGCTGCTGAGGAACACCTGGAGAATGAAACTATTGTAGATGCAGAGATTGAGGTCCCCATCCCTGGCATGGCCCTTTGGTACATCTTTGTTGGATTTCGTTGGGGTTATGCTGGTGGGTACAGATGCCTTGGCACAGCTGCGCTGGCTGCCTGTCAGTGGTGTCCTAACTATAAGCTGCTTTCATTGACTTGCAAATTTCTTCTGGGCAAAGGCCAAAAGTCACAGGTTCTCTGCCATGACTGCCAAAAGTAGTGACTTAGCCTTATCTTGAGTTTGTTAAGCCCAGTTTAGAGTAGGGGGTGCAGTTAGTACTTCTCCCAAAAGGCCCTTGAGTGGCATAGCTGCTCCAGCTTCATCCCCTTGGTCCCTGCGGGTGATGCCAGGGTTGAGGTCCACATGTCTGATTAGTCTTGGCAGGAGATGAGGAGCTACTTCACCAACCAGTTTGCTACCTACCACAACTCTCAAGTTTTTGTGGCAATACGTTTACGTCAGCAAACACTTCCAACCCAGATCATTCATTTCAGCTGGCAGTTGTTGGCAGTAATGTTCCTTTTCTTGGCTTTATTTTAGCATTTAAAGATTTTTATGTTGATTTTGATGGCGTGAAGGGAATTACATGGGAGTATTTTGTCTGCTCTTTAGTATTCTCTGCTTTATCTTACTAGTAAGATTCAAAATCTTGCAATTTCAAGAAATAGGACTTATTGTCTGCGTACCTTGCTAGCGCTTCCCTCATCAGTCCCTTCTGTCAGCCCTGTATCCTGGGCTTATTTCTCTGCATGGTTAACGATACCGAATTCTGGTTTGGAAAGAGTCTTCCTGGTTAAAAATAACATAAAGAACATCAGTCCTAGTCTTTCCTAAAACAATAACACCTTGAGTCCTGTGTCCAGTTCTGGGCCCTTCAATTTAAGAAGGACATTTAGGTACTTGAACCTGTCCAGAGAAGGGCAGCGAGGCTGGTGAGAGGCCTCGAGCACAAGCCCTATGAGGAGAGGCTGAGGGAGCTGGGATTGTTTAGCCTGGAGAAGAGGAGGCTCAGGGGGCACCTTCTTGCTGTCTACAACTACCTGAAAGGTGGTTGTAGCCAGGAGGAGGTTACCTTCTTCTCTCAGGCAACCAGCACCAGAACAAGAGGACACAGTCTCAAGCTACGCCAGGGGAAGTTTAGGCTGGAGGTGAGGAGAAAGTTCTTGCCTGAGAGAGTCATTGGCTACTGGAATGGGTTGCCCAGGGAGGTGTTGGAGTCACCATCCCTGGAGGTGTTCAAGGTGGGTTTGGATGTGGCACTTGGTGCCATGGTCTAGTCTTGAGGTCTGTGGTAATGGGTTGGACCTGATGATCTTTGAGGTCTCTTCCAACCTTGGTGATACTGTGATACTGTGATAAAATCAATAAAATACAAATAAACATGTATTCCATAGAAAAGAGCAGCAGATCTGAATTCAAAATTCTGCTGAGTTGCATTTTGTAATGAAATAGTAAAAAGCTATCTAGAACTTATTTTCAGAAGATTATTTTGGTTTACATAATTCAAGATAAACTTTCTCGTTTCAGAGATACCAATATTGCAAGTAAAGCTGAAAGTGTTTAAATGAATTGGTGTGTGAAATGCACATCCCATTCTCCACACAGACTGTGGGGACACAGTTGTGTTTCTGAGAATTGGTGCCACAGTACAGTATGTTATGGTGAACTTGGATTATACCTTGTGGGAAAGCACTGTTGTTCAGTTAATTAAAGAACAACTTTGATACTATGCCTTATGCTGCAAAATAAAATGGGTGCATGGCAGAAATAACCATGAGTCCTTTTACTGTGTATGAAACTGAGCCATAGTTTGTGTCTGCAATACTATCTTAAGTAGACACCTAATATATTTAAATAAAGGATGTGGATGTGGGATGTTCTTTTTTCCAGTGCTGTCTTTGAAATGTGTTACCAGTCTACCTGGTTTTCAAGACTTAGTGAAACTTTTCCAAAGTCTAGGACATGTAACTGTTGGAGCGGGTCCAGAGGAGGGCCACAAAGATGATCAGAGGGCTGCAGCAGCTCTGCTATGAGGACAGGCTACAAGAGTTGGGGCTCTGCAGCCTGGAGAAGAGAAGGTTTCGAGGAGACCTTATAGTAGCCTTCCAGTATCTGAAGGGGGCCTACAGGAAGACTGGGGAGGGACTATTTACAAGGTTTTGCAATGACAGGACAAGGAGCAATGGGTTTAAACTCGCAGAGGGAAGATTTAGACTGGATGTTAGGAGGAAGTTCTTTCCAGTGAGGGTGATGAGGCACTGGAACAGGATGCTCCCTCCCTGGAGGTGTTCAAGGCCAGGTTGAATGAGGCCTTGAGTGAGCTGTACTAGTGGGAGGTGTCCCTGCCTATGGCAGGGGGTTGGAACTGTATGATCCTTGAGGTCCCTTCCAACCTTACCATTCTATGATTCTACTCTACATCTAATCAACATTTAAACTGGGTCCTTTGTGTGCCTGTGACCTGGAGAAGACTGGCAGATTGATGAGAAACTGTAGAGTCAGCAGTATGTAGCCTAACTAAAATGACACATTAAATATAGTCCTGTTACTATATAAACTTTATATACAAGTTAGATGTTGAGATTAATCAGAATGACAGGTTGTACAAGCATATGGCTGGCCTTTCTGATAGCCATTAACTTGAAAGGCCAGCTTTGAAACCAGCTCCATTATTTATAGGTGCATCATGCTGTTGGGCTTTGTTGGGAAAAGGTTATTTCTCCAGCTCCACCGAAACCTCCTGTGCATGGAAGTGCATTTTTCCACTGTTCATGGAGAATAAGACAAATTATTCTCCAGGAACTTCTCCACAGCTTTCTTCTTTTGGAAAGTTGTGGTGTCAGAGGGCATTCCAGCTCTCTAATGATGGATCTCAAGCATATGGAGTACGCATGCTAATTATACTGTGCTTACAGTTCAGTCTGCCCAAATGCCAAGGCATTGGGGCCTCAAGAGCTGCTGCAGGCGAAATGTTAAAATCCTTCTCCACTGTCTATTGTGCATCTGGGGAAAAGATTTGCTGCAGTCCGTAAAACATCTGGGAAGAGGAGGAGGAACACATGCACATCTTCTCGAGTGGTTTGCCGCAGTACTTGTGCCATGTGCTGCAGGATTATGCTGTAGTTTGACCAAATGACCAAGTGAGCTTACTGTGCCCTGCTGTGCCCTGGACTCACCCAAGCAATGCCTCTACTTTGAACTGCAGAGATCCTTATATGCTTCATATAAGTTGCCTAAATGGACACAAAAATGCATTGGTCCCCAAGGCAGGAGTCCTATCAGAGGTCTGTTTTGGTCCAGAGCAAGATAAAGAAGTACTTTACCACCTACAGTCATTGGGCATGGACAGAGAGGAAAAGGCAACATTTGTCTGACACGAGACAGTGCAACTTTTGTGACTTTTATTTAAAAGCATGGTCTGTGCTGACTGTGACCATCTCCTGCACAACGGCACTGTTCTTAAAGTTAATCTGCATTTCTGTAGCTGCAACTTTTCCAGAATTCAAAACCATGTCTTCTGATTCCAGGTTTATAAACCCCAACTGGTCATCCTGTTCACCAAACCACAGTCAGGATCTTACCTGTGTGATCTCTCTCTGCTTCATGTCTCAGATAGCCTTGGTGACATAAACACTGCTCTGCACCCAGCCCTCATCTACTGCAGACACTTTCTCCTTTTGGCTAGGTTCCCACCTAACTTTTTGATTTACAAATCTTTTGCTTTTTGCAGAGGAGCTTCCACTCTTGCCTCTTGTTTCTCTTGTTCTAATATAGTAATAATAAATAACAATAATAATCTTCTCTCTGCTTTCTCAGTCTCTGTTATTCCTTGCCTGCTATTTCTCATTAGCAGTGAAAGAAGGAAGAAACTGGGTAACAATATGAGAAATTTCTTACAACTTCTCACCATTCAGCCCACCCAGACAACATGGTAAATGACCAGGATACAAAGAGAATTTTTTTCTCTAAATAAAGACTGAGGTATATAATTTCATGCAATCCATTTTGGTGTTATCACACTGCTAATAATTATCTGTGAAAGCTTTTCTGTAGTCCAGGTGAATTCTGGTGGCTGGTGCTGAGCTTGTTGCCAGATCTACCACAGATGAACTCTGACCCTCAGAGAAGGGGGTAGAGCTTAGCCTACCTTTGTGGAGAGATGGTAAGGGTGAGTAGAAGAAAATTGTAAGGGGAAAGCTCAACTTGTTCCTGTCTTTCATTTCTCTGAGTGACTTATTTTGCTAGGCTATTTTTAACCCAGAGCAGCTCTTTGGTCCAGACCGCAGTGCTGGGAGCTAGAGGAAATTTGCTTCTTTAAAGGGAGAGCTTATAGAGCAGGAAAGTGAGTCTGTGGGCTTTGGATGCCCAGCACCTGCCTGTGTGCCTATCACGAAGATGGGAGTGCAAAGCTAAGTGTGGTGGCTCTGACAAAGCAAGAGATGTGTTGAAGTTAGGTTGGGCTCTGGTTTGTTCTTCCTCATGACAGCTCAGCCATTTGTACTTTTGCTAAAGAAAAAATTGCTGTAATTTTTGGGCTGTCATCTGAACCAACTGTGACTTTTCAGCGATCTTAGGTAAATAAGTTAACTTTGCTTTTGAGTTCCAATATGTATTGTATTGTGAGTCTCCTCAAAGTTCTCATATGTTTTGTAGCTTAAAATCTCTGTGTGTACTGTGACTGTATGCATTTGATTTTTTTTTTCCCTGTCAGGACAGAAATTTATTCATGATTTTCAAAAATACTGTTAAAATGCAATCAGAATTCTGGGATTTGCTTTTAAGTGCTCTGTTGTGCAGATCTCACCATCTCATTTTATTTCGTGTGGGGAGGGCAGCACATCACAGGAGTAGATTTGCTTCTCAATAAAACATATGTCCTTCTGCTGGGATGGCTGAGTGCTGGCCAGGCAAGAATCCTGGGCTTGCAGGGACAAACAGCAGAGCATTTAGC
The DNA here is from genome assembly GCA_013396675.1 of Eubucco bourcierii. Lineage (NCBI taxonomy): Eukaryota > Metazoa > Chordata > Aves > Piciformes > Ramphastidae > Eubucco > Eubucco bourcierii. The sequence continues at coordinate 191,528 of VWZE01025828.1, read as the reverse complement.
ACCCACAGCAAGACCTGGCTACTTAACCAGCAAACTGCAGTTGCAGAAATGATGCTTCAGCACTTAAACATTAAACCAGCTGTTCCCTTTACGGCTGACTCGGGTGTAAAGTGCTCTTGCTGTTTTACAGAGTGGTCTGGCAGCATGGAGAAAGTGAGCTGGAGACTGATCTGAGCCTGGCTGCCTTTGCTGTCAGCTGTCCAGGGCGTTGCACAGCCCTCGCCCTCTGCAAGAGATATGGCGTACTTTGCATTGGCAGGGTTTGGAGACAGGAACTGATTAAGATGCTGGTCAGTTCTTCTCCCTCACCTCTCCCTTTATATAAACTGTTTCTGTTGGATACCCCTGCAGAGATTTTAAAAAATTCAGAAAATAGAGGCCAGAAGGCACCAAAAGCAAGAAAGGGTGGGGGAAGGGAGAGAAGAGAAAAGCTACCAAGAACAACATAAAGTGTAAAGGAGGAAGATACTGCAGGGAATTGGTGATCAAATGGAAAAGAGCAATAAGTAGGGGAAATGTGTCTTTATAGTCTCAATTTTATAAACTTTGAAGTTCATAACTACTTAAGCAGAGGATGAGTTTGTGGACAAGTGCTGAGATGTGAGCGTGTTGCACTGTTAGCAGGAAGGCTGGGATTGGCCTTGGCATGGCTGGATGTAGAAATCACAAGTCACAGAAGGCTTGTTTCTGTGCGTGGGAGCTCCTACTATTTCTGGGACTTGGAGCTGAAAGATGTAATTTGTGGTAGCTAATGATTATGTTTCCAGGTGAGTATTTGTCAAGTTGATCATTGAGGGTTACTGGTCTCATCAGCAAAAAAAAAATCTCCGTTCATATTATTGAGAACAGCTATCCTCTGAGCACTTGGTAGTGGCACTGGGGTTGTGAACTTTAAGAAGAACAATGGGCAACATCAAGTAGGTTGCATAAAGGGTGTTCTTTTTCACTAGTTTCAAAGGGTGTTGAGGGAAGGCAATGGTTATTCCAGAAGAGGAACATCTGCTGCTGATTTTGAGGACAGTGTCAAGATGTTCTTCGGTTCAAAAGTGTAACTTTCCGCTGTATTTATTTTGGGAGGTTGAAAGGATTTTTTTCTTAAGGGCTTTTTTATATTGCTGGTAGCTCAATAAGCATGAGCTTACCTTTAAAGAAGAATGAGAGTAGCATAGTTTATTGCTGGTCTGGTTTTGTACTACCTCCTTTAAAAAAAAAAAAAATCTGTGTTTCTGGGTAGATTTCTGGAAAGAATGGAGAGATTAGCTATTTTTTTAAGAATTAGTATTTAAGTTAGCAAGTTTCACTTCTGTTAGACTGGTGGCATAAACTTCAACTGGATATACAATGCATGGATATGATTTGGTTAGTCATTTGTGAACTGTGAGGTGAAACAATAGCATTTTTTTCATTGTGGATGTGCTACCAGAAAAACAGTAGGGTTGTTGTTGGTGATTTTTCCAAATTGAAACTTAATTTTATAAAAAATACATTCAGTATCTAAGAAAAGTTCTGTGAGAAATGACAGGCTGTAGAAAAAACTTTTCTTGTAATTCACAGTATCACAGTATCACCAGGGTTGGAAGAGACCTCAAAGATCATCAAGTCCAGCCCGATACCACAGACCTCAAGACTAGACCATGGCACCAAGTGCCACGTCCAAACCCGCCTTGAACACCTCCAGGGACGCTGACTCCACCACCTCCCTGGGCAGCCCATTCCAGTAGCCAATGACTCTCTCAATCAAGAACTTTCTCCTCACCTCCAGCCTAAACTTCCCCTGGCACAGCTTGAGACTGTGTCCTCTTGTTCTGGTGCTGGTTGCTTGAGAGAAGAAAGCAACCTCCTCCTGGCTACAACCACCCTTCAGGTAGTTGTAGACAGCAAGAAGGTCTCCCTTGAGCCTCCTCTTCTCCAGGCTAAACAATCCCAGCTCCCTCAGCCTCTCTTCATAGGGCTTGTGCTCGAGGCCTCTCACCAGCCTCGTTGCCCTTCTCTGGACACGCTCAAGCACCTCAATGTCCTTCTTAAATTGAGGGGCCCAGAACTGGACACAGTACTCAAGATGTGGCCTAACCAGTGCAGAGTACAGGGGGGAGAATGAGCTCCCTGCTCCTGCTGGCCACACTATTCCTGATGCAGGCCAGGATGCCATTGGCCTTCTTGGCCACCTGGGCACACTGCTGGCTCATGTTCAGGTGAGTGTCAATCAGCACCCCCAGATCCCTTTCTGTTTGACTGCTCTCCAACCACTCCCAGCCTATAGCTCTGCATGGGGTTGTTGTGGCCAAAGTGCAGCACCCAGCACTTGGATTTGCTGAATGCCATCCCCTTGGACTCTGCCCATCTGTCCAGGCGGTTGAGGTCCCACTGCAGAGCCCTTCTGCCCTCCAACCCAGCAACATCAGCCCCCAGCTTGGTGTCATCTGCAAATTTGCTGGTGACTGGCTCGATGCCCTCATCCAGATCATCAATGAAGGTGTTAAAGAGGATGAGGCCCAGCACTGATCCCTGGGGGACACCACTAGTGCCCGGCCTCCAGCTGGATGTGGCACCATTCACCACCACTCTCTGGGCTCGGCCCTCCAGCCAGTTCCTAACCCAGCGCAGAGTGTTGCTATCCAAACCACGAGCTGGATTCATTCCCATATATCATTAAGCACTCAAATTGGAAATTTGGTGCCTGCAATGGGATAGTTGTTCTGTGACCGCTGTATAGAGGTGGTTAATGTGAGAAAGATGTGGGCTGTCAGTCAGCTGCTGCAGGACAGGTGTAACCTGGAGTGTGTATCTCAATGTAAGGAAATAGAGATGCAAGCACTTAATAAAGATAGATTTGTACTTCTGAGTGGGGTTAAGGGACAATCTTACAGGAGAACCTCCTGCTTACAGTGACGTGGATGAGCCTGATGCAGCAACTGCAAACCCGATGGGTCTGGTGTCTGTTCTTTGCTTTGCGAGAAGGTCCTGTTTTCAGGAGGGAGTGAGGGAAGAGCTAATGAGCTTGTACATCCCTGCTGTTGGCCAGCCTTTTGCACAACTGCCTTCTCATGGTTTTTTTGTTTGTTTTTTTTTTAATAGGTTTTGCAGCTGATATGTAGAATTTCTTTGGTTTTATTTCAGAGTCTTTTCCTTCTTTGCCCTTAATTTGCACCCTTTGGGGCTTTGCCTCTACACTTATAGTCCAGGCATGAGGAGCTGGCTGGTGGGTGCTTTGTGGTGGCAAGGCTGTGTGCCCTGGTGCTGCCAGGCAGGCCGGCGCCAGGCAGCAGTGCCTCCTGCCATCCCTTGTCAGCAGGAATGTTTGCTTCTGGGAAGAAGGGGTCTCACTCTGTGTGGTGCAGTGTGTTTGCTTTCTCTGAAGGAGCTAGCAGGCTGGAAACTTGGCTAGAGAGGACCCCTTAACCTTGCCTAGGCAGAAGGAAGTAATGAAGTGACAGACTTAATTTATCTTTATGCTGTATAGATGGCCTCGTGTGCTCTCTGTGCCATCAAACCAAAATCCTGGTGTTGAATTTGCACTGTAAAGGAATAGGCTGTAATTTTAAAGGTGGCTTCAGGTATGATAAAATAACATTTTCACTTTATACAAATGTATACATCACTCATTTTGTGACCTTACTTCATCAGGAAGTGCTATTAAATTGCTTTTTGTTTAGATTTTGTGACACACTTCTGTTTTGGTGACACATGACGACACTGCTGCAGGTGGCTGGGGGGAACCCAGGCCCTTGACAGCTGCACGTTGTGTGCAGTACTGTGGAGCAAGCTGGGATTGCACGGAGAGGCACCTATCTGGAGCAGTGAGACTGGCCAAGCTAACCTCCCATGCTGCTCTGGAGACTCCTAGCCCCATATTATTAACTGACTGCGCACACCTTGATACATGGTGGGTTCGTTTACAAACCCATCGATCCTCGTACACTGTCCTTCGTGCCGTGCTGCTACAGCAGCAGCAGTGTTTTCATACCCAGTTCTCTACCAGATCGGATCGGCGCTTTTTCTGCCCGCTGCCGCTCCCTCTCCCCTCCCTGTTACCCGTGCTTAATGACTGTTCTCTTCACGCCCCTCACTAAATCAGTTATCTTCCCCTCCAGATGGGTTCTTGTCCCCTCTGATCAGCTAATCAATTATATTCTGGTGCGGATGTACAGTGCCTGTTTTGACACTAAGCTAACTGCCTTCCCCTTGTGCTTCTCAGAGCTGCCGAAGTGGCACTGGCACCGCTCATCATATTCAGCTGCAAAAATGTTTCTGCCACGTCGGGTTTCTCTGATGATCAGTGTGGGCTTTCTGTGGCTCCCATTGGTTTTAATCCCTCCCTGGAGAGCAGCAATCATCCCACTGTTCCTGATGCTCTGGGCTCAGGTCATTTGATTTGTTGCGGAAAGATTTGTGTTAGTGAAAAAGCCTCTTCCAAGTATTTTAAGATTTTATTGTGCTCTCCCCCTAAAGTATTTCTTAAATGCTGGAGCCTCTTAGTGTCCGTTGTTATGCTAAAGAGATGGAAGGTTTCTTTGTTTAAACTCTTTCCACTCTGACTGCTACAAACCCACGCAATGGAGGGGGTATTTGCTGTGTGGGACCAGAGCACCAGGCACCTTCTATTATATCTGCTCCGGAGGATTTCCTGGGAAGTGTTCAGCCTCCATTTCTGTCTGTAAGGAAATCCTCTTATCTAGGCAGAGCAATAAATAAACAGAAAAACACATTCTTCAGATGGCTGTTTTTAAAAATGTGAGGTTTAAAATATATTGGGTGGAATGATGCTTCTGTAATAAATCCCCATAATGGCGTGCTATGTATAAATTTAACTACTTGCACAGAGGTAGAGAGAGGGGGAGACTGTGTTAAAAGAGGGTTTAGCTTGCCTTTATAATGACAAGAACAGTAAATAATCCTACAGGTTTACAAACCTAATCCCCAGTGTCTGATTGTAGCCCTCCTGTCTACTAGAGTCAGTTGGATAGATGTTAAAAGGCTGTAAAGAAACGGATTTTTTGAAGGGGGGTTGTTTTCAAATATTGAGGGAGCTGGCTGCATGACTGATTAGTTTAAGTGGTGCAAATATAGTTGATTTGGGACCCTGCTGCAAAACGTTCTAGAATCACCTGTCCTTCTCTGCTTGCTGTGGAGATACTAGGTGAGGATAAAGTAGGCTACTCCTCACTGCCTTGCTCTACACTCTTTCTGATGGTACATGCATTAAAGAACTGGATTTGGGGGAGGGGTTGTTGTTTTTAATGCCCAACTAATTTTTTTTTGCCTGTGCCCTGCAGCAAAGTGGTTGTTTTTCTTAACAGAAGAAATCCGCAATGTCTAAGAGCCGAACCACGTGATGCTACTGCTTTTAAATAAGCTTTTAAGAGGTTGGACCAGATGTTGGCCACATCTGTGTTTTTATTTCATCGAACGTTTCATTTCAACTCTTTTATTAAAAGAGAAAATTACCATTTAGAATTTGTTTTGAAAAGTTTAGCAGCTGGAAAGATTGTTATAGTGTATAAAAGAGCAAAGGGTTTAGTTGCTGTGCCCTGGAGTGAGCTGTACAACATCAAGCACACAGATATTTATGGCTGGTGGAGTCTGCTCATGTTGGAAATGATTGTTGGGGAAATTTTGAGATCAAAACGGATGTATTCTGTTTTGAATTGTCATTCTGTAACAAATCACGTTGGTTTTGTTTTTTTTTTTCCTCAGTGAAAGCATTAAACTAGGGATTTGAAGGGGCCTTCTCTTCTGAAAAGCCCTTTACCTTTAATGAATGCCTGTCGCCATGGCAGGAAAAAGGATGACTTGCAGGCAGAAGGATATCCTGCAATTACTCCCTCTACTGCCATTATAGAGTCTAAGAAATGTTTATTACGTATAACTTGCTTCTGGATTCTTCTCTGCAATTTACCAGTTGGAGAAAGAGTTTTCTGTCCCTGCTGCTAATTGATCCAATGAGAAAACTGGCACCTAATTCAGTAACAAGTTATATTTAAAATGACATGTGAAGTTGTTTGTGGTGCCTGAAATTACATCATTTTCAGTCTGGCATAATAGGGCTGTATAAGGGAACAGACACCTACTGTACTGTGGCATATTAAATTTTAAACCTCTGTCCCAAAAATTTAGGGAGATATTATATATGTCCCTATAGTATAGGGGAGCGATGTGTACAATGGTGAATAATGGCAGTGGGAGCTCGATTTCAGTGGGGTATTCTCTTAAGATGCTGTGGCAGTTTGCAACAAATAATTCCGGGATGCAGTTTCATGTAGCAAGGACTTCAGTACTTCTGTCACCAGATTCAGATTTTGAATTGATTTCTAGCCTGCAGTTTTCAGAACATACTAGGAGTCACTTGTGAGGTTGACTCCCTTTTCCTTTGTCCCTGGTTCCAAACCTGTGAGGATAGCTGACATTTTACCTGGTGCAAGGACTATGGAATAAAAAAAGAATCCTCCGTTCTCTTGAATAAACCAAGATGAAATTTATTTGGCTCCCCCACCTCCCAAAAAAACCAGAGCCAAAACAAAAACTCAAAACAAACAACAAATGAAAAAAACCCAAACCCAAAATCATAGAATCATAGAATGGTAAGGTTGGAAGGGACCTCAAGGTTCATCTAGTTCCAACCCCCTGCCACAGGCAGGGACACCTCCCACTAGTACAGGTCACTCAAGGCCTCATCCAACCTAGCCTTGAAAACCTCCAGGGAGGGAGCATCCACGACCTCCCTGGGCAACCTGTTCCAGTGTCTCACCACCCTCACTGTAAAGAACTTCCTCCTGACATGCAGTCTAAATCTCCCCTCTGCCAGTTTAAACCCCTTGCTCCTTGTCCTGTCATTGCAAGACCTTGTAAATAGTTGCTCCCCAGCCTTCCTGTAGGCCCCCTTCAGATACTGGAAGGCTACTATCAGGTCCCCTCGAAGCCTCCTCTTCTCCAGACTGAAGAGCCCCAACTCTCTCAGCCTGTCCTCATAGCAGAGCTGCTCCAGCCCTCTGATCATCTTTGTGGCCCTCCTCTGGACCTGCTCCAACACTTCCATGTCCTTCCTAGGCAAGGCTATGCAAGCAAAGGTAGGTAATACAAAGAAGAGGGAGGCCATCTCCCCTTCTGTCTTACAATTTGGAGGTTAAAGCGCTTAGCCAGGAGAACCAGTTCAAGTCCCATTTCTGCACAGACTCCCTTTAAACTAGAAGACAGGTTATTATGGCCTGGGCACATTCCTGCACTGTGCTGTCAAGTGAGTTTATTTTGAGTAATGAAATATGTCTTGTATCCAGATAGACAGCCTCTTAGGACAGCATCTCAGATGCTAGATTACAGCATTTATTCCTTTCCTTGGGGAATATTTAAGCATTTTTATCAATGGAAATGTATATTTCATTTCTAGCAGGAGAGATGTGTAGTGGTGCTTTGTGGAATCTCTTGGACTCCTGTGGGTGATGCAGCATACAGCAATTCTTGTCTGTGCTTTGCAGGATTACAGTTTGCTAAAAAAATTTCAGTGGGTTATATTTAAGAGGCAGTAAGCTACCAAGATGTATTTTGTCATCTTGCTTTTCCTTTTCAGCCTCCATTGCGATGTACTTTGTCCAGAGAAGTTATGTTTCTGTTAAGCATCTTCTCTTCAAAGCACAAACTTGCAGATACACAAGTACACCCTTAATAATACTCAGATGTAGAATATTAATCAGGCAAATTGAATTTCAATCACAGAAGCACCATGAACACCGAGTCAAGTTCAGGTTTAGAGCTGCATGAAATATATTTTGTTGGCCCGTTACATAAATTAACTTTTAATTGTTAGTAGTCATGTTTCATGTTCTCCCATTAGCATGCAGTATAGGTCACACACACAGAGAAACAACCAGTTTGAAAAAGACCTGCAGGATCACCAATTCCAACCTATAACTCTGCTCCACAAGATTCACCTTAAACCGTATCCCACCACATCCAAATGACCCCTAAACACATCCAGGGTTGGTGACTCAACCACCTCCCTGGGCAGCTCGTTCCAGTGCCTGACCACTCTCTCCATGAAAAACTTTTTCCTAATGTCCTGTCTAAACCTACCCAGTCTCAGCTTGAGGCCATTCCCCCTTCTGTCTCCAATTACCTGTGAGAAGAGACCAGCAGCAGCCTCTCCACACTGTCCTTTCAGGTAGTTGTAGACAGCAATGATGTCTCCCCTCAACCTTCTCTTTTTTAAACTAACCAACCCCAGTTCCCTTAGTTGCTTCTCATAAGACTTATCCTCTAGGCCCTTCCCCAGTTTTGTTGCCCTCCTCTAGACCTACTCCAACACCTCCACATCTCTCTTGTATTGCAGTGCCCACACAGTACTTGAGGTGTGGCCTCACCAAGGCCAAGTAGGGGGACAATCACCTCCTTACTCCTGCTGGCCAAAGTATTTTTAATAGAAGGTGGGATGCCATTGACCTTCTTGGCTGCCTGGGCATACTGCTGGCTCATATTCAGCTGCCTGTCTACTACCACCCCCAGATCCCTTTCTGCCAGGCAGCTTTCCAGCTGCACTGCTCCAAGCCTGTAGCATTGCTTGCGGTTGTTGTGGCTCAAGTGCAGGACCTGGCATTTGGCCTTGTTGGTCCATTGATCTAGCCTATCCAAGTCCCTCTGAGGAGCTTCTCTACCCTCATACAGATCAACACTGTCACCTAATTTGATGTCATCTGCAAACTTACCGATGACCCTCTCTATGCCTGAATCAAGGTTGTCAATAAAGATGTTAAAAAGAAGTGGTCCCAACACAGATCCCTGAGGAACACCACTAGTGACCAGCCACCAACTGGATTTAACTCCACTGCCCACCGCTCTCTGGGCCCTCCTGTCCAGACAGGTCCTTTATTCAGGTGACAGTGTGCTCATCTAAGCCACGAGTGGCCAATTTGTCTACAAGAATTTTGTGGGGAACAGTATCAAAGGCTTTTTGAAAGTCTGGGAATACATTGGCAGCCTTTACCTCATCCAGCAGCTGGGTGATCTTGTCATAGAAGAAGATCAGATTGGTCAGACAGGACCTACCCCTCATAAACCCGTATCCCCCGGTTGTTATCTATATGACGTATGATGGCATTTGAGATGATCTGCTTGATGACCTCTCCTGCTACCAAGGTCAGACTGATGGGTCTATAGTTCTCCAAATCTTTCTTTCTGCCCTTCTTGTAGATAGACCTTACATTTGCCAGTCCACTGACACCTCCCCAGTTAGCCAGGACTAGTGGTGAATAATGGATAATAATTTACCAGATAATAATGTTGCCCAGAGAAGTTGTAAATGCCCATACCTGGAAATGCTTGAGGCTTTGAGCAACCTGGTCTGGTGGAAGGTGTCCCTGCCCGTGGCAGTGTGGAGTTGGAACTAGATGATGTTGAAGGTCCTTTCTAACCCAAGCCATTGTATGATTATGTGTCCTTGGGCATCCTTGCCTCCCTGGTAGCAGGGTGCCTGCATGAGGAGCTGCAGGACCTGGTGCAGAAAGTTCTGCTCTTGCTACACTGCATAGAGATCATACCAGAAGGAAGTTGTATGTACTGAACAATGATATAGTTACTGTAAAATCTTCTACACTCCTGAAGTATTTTGAAGGAAAAAGTTTGAAAAGTTAATCTGGTGTCTGCAACCAAAATACAGTTAATTTCTAAATGTAACAGCAATGTGAAATGTTCCTCAGGGCCTTTTCTGTCATATTATCATCTGATTATCTGAATTGGTAAAGTTGATTCTACATTTATGAGGCAATCTCAGGGAAAAAACCTCAAAGGACGGTGATACACTGTTCTTTGTGACAAGACATTTTTTTGGGGGTGAAACTCATTTTGTGTATAGATTTTGAAAAACCATTTGTAAGTGCTGAGTGTCTGATACCGGTAAACATCTGTTGAGCAGCCAGACCCTTTGCACCACCTCAAGAAGCAGAACCTTTATTCCTAACCAGATGTTTTGGTTGGATTCCCAACCCTGTGATTTCACGTACTTCAGGCAGCTGGTTGAAACAGCTGAGTTTTGCCAAGCGGAGCGTTGTTTGTATTTCCTGGGAACTCTCGTAATTCCTGCCTTTGCTTGTCTTCACCATTTGCTTACCATAACCTGCCATTGGGTCAAGGAGCTGCAGCTGTCTTCCCCCTCGACTACTCCAACACTATGCTGCTCAGAGCTCTGCTCCATCTCAAAGCACCAGACTGGGTAGTCAAACCATTCAGAGGGCTTGGTTTATGGGTAGGTGTGGCCCCAGGAACCAAGAAGAGACCAGGCTGTTCTGCACCATTTCAGTTTTAATGTCTAATTGCAAATTGTCGAAACTTAATTTTATTTTTTTCAGCAAGTAAAATGCTTAGGTCATCTCTTGTTTAGTCTTGATTAGATGTAATGAAGATGACCAAGAAGATTGCTTCATGCCCCAGCATAAGTCTTTGTTGGATAATTTGTTTTTTTTTCTACCTGTACTTCATTAATAGTGTATTACTACTGTACATTAATGTGGTGTGGAAGATCGGGTTTTGTTACTGTATGCTGTGCCAGTCCCAAATTAGGCTTCAGTTCTGTGCTGTTATGCTTTTTAAATGGATAGAATATCTTATAAATTGTTTTCAGAATTAGTCATAATAAATATAAAACTAGAAAAATTACAGTGAAATTATAATTACAGAAAGTTGTTCGTGTTTAACATATGTCTAGACCCTTCTATAGCTTATAAAAGTTGTTATGAGAGGTTAGAAATGTTTTAATATTTCCCATTTTACAGATAAAAAAAAGTAATACATGTATTTTTACAGAATTGGCATGAGGTAAGTGGTTCAAATTATGAATCTAGAAGAAAGCCATGGTATAGCTGTTGGCATGATGTCTTATTCACTGGTCCACACTGCTTTCCTGAAAACAGAGAATATTTTCTAAGTCATAATTTGCAAATAAATCATTGACCTATAGGCTCTGACATTGAAATTCATGTTATGATAAAAGAAAAATGCTTATCTTTTTGAATAGTTTCTCCAGCTTCCTGCTGAACACTTATGGCTATAAATTAAAATGGGGAATAAAAGGCAACTGTATGTATCTGACAGACCTTTAGTACTGAAGAAGACCATGCTGATTCCTGAATTTCAGTTGAATTCAGTGTGGTGAATCTGTGTGTGCAGGTACCCCTGTAGGGAAAATAGTCAGGAACGTGTTAAGCCTCCTGGATGAGCACATCCACTGAAGGACAATCCTTATGTTTTTACTCTACCACGGAACTTGAATTGGAATAGACTTTGAACAAACATCTGCCTGATTAAGGTGTGTTCTTTTCTGTAGGTGAGAATACAGGAGATGGTGAATTAGATCTAAGTGGGATTGACGACAATGAAATAGATCGGGTAAGGTGCCCTCTCTTCCTGACTCTCTTCATTTGGTTATCTGAGAATGAGAAATTATTCTTACCTAGTTTATCTTCTCTCACTGCCTCTTTGCTCTGATCTGTAGAGAGGTTCAAGTGATTTCAGTGGTTTGAGATCAAAACTACTGTTCACTAAAGCCTGTAAATTTGGTAATCCTCGGCCATTTCCTACACCTACAGAACTGGTGCTTGTACTCACTGTTACTATGCTGGAATAAATACATTTTAGAATGTCTTTTATTCTGAAGAAGGACTTCTAAAAGTTTGGTGGAGCATAGGAAACTGCCATGGTGTGAAGGTTTGGGAGTTACCCACTCCCCCACACTTTGTAAAATGACCCAGACTAGAACTCAGTCGGGTGGAAGTTAAATGATGAGGCTATATTTACAGCTTTGCGCAATGTACAGCAGATATTTACACTATATACAGGATATTTACAGAAATATACAAGTAAAAGGTAATACAGCAACACAACACCCCTCCCAGAAATCAGAGACCCCAGGAGGGGCTCCCAACCACCCTTCCACCTTCACCCCACCCCTGTACCTTTCCCCAAGGTTTGCCTTACGTGTAAGGTAAATTAGGAGGATCGGCCAAGGGAGTTAAAAGAAAAGTGGTTAGTGAGGATTAATCAGCAGAGGAGCCAGAGCCCAGAAGCTGCTAGATCCCACCAGCAGCTCCTGTTCCAGCAAGCGACAGAGAGAGACTGACTTATCAATTGTTTTGGTTAGTATTCCCAAACAACTCTCCAGCAAGCGTATGAGTGAAGTAGACATCATGATGTTTTCCTTTCACAGCCTATAGTGTAATTTTCTCTATTAAAATATTCTAATTAGCCTCAAACCAGCACACATGGAAACCAAACTGTAGAACCAGCATATACAGCTTCTGTGTCCTTTTAGAGGTTCATGTAACAGTTTCTGGATGTATTACTTGTGTGGCAGCAAAAGGTACCTTTTACCATATAGCCTGATTATGACAGACGGCTCGTTGAAAGCCACACACCATTTTAATGCTTGAACATAGGACATAGTTTGGCTCTTGTGACCCTGAGCCTGATGCCTTCTCCAGCCACTGCACTGGTTTAAATTGTAATTTAAACACATAGCATCAATGCCGAGAACTCCTTTTAGAGTACAAAGTCACTGAGAGCGATGATATTGTGTAGAGGTTAGCATCTACTGTTGGCAATGGATAAAGAAGCTGGAAATGTTTAGCTTAACTTGAGCCATCAAACAGCTTTTCTTACGCTGGGCGTTCAGAAGCATCTTGTGAATTAATTAGATGTGACATGGAGGGAACAAGGAAGCTGAAGGATTTCAGTATAGCCAGTCCATGATTTAAACAATTGTAGTAGAAGAACATATTTTCTCTTCCTACTAGGTTCTGTGATGAGGTCATAACTCTGCTTTTATGACCTCATGTTAATTTCCATGGCAATATACTGTAATATTGTAAGCCCAAGACTATGAATTCTCTGAAAGAGTAAGAAGGATGAATAACTGAGCTGGGAGGAAGTGAGTTTTACTATTCTGTCTCACTTTTAATAGAAACAGATGAAAGACTGAAAATATTGGTCTGATAAACCAGGACTTGCACAGCTGTTTGCTTGCCTCGTTTGCCCTCAGAGGAAAGACTCCTCCCTCCACTAGTTTCATATGACTGGAGTTATTTTTCTTGTAAAAGCCTATATGTAAGTTTTACTTTGGAGAAAATCCCAGATGCTCAGACCCATAAGATAAAGGAATCTCAAACTGTTTTTCTTGCACTTAAAGATAGTTTTACAAGTCTTGGGTCTGCTGCTTAAAAATACAGTGTCATATTTGTGCAGAATGACCCAATTTGTCTTCTCTGTTCTGCAGAAGTTCTTCACGCCCAAACAGCATTATCTGTACAGAACTTTATTTTCACAGACAGTTGTGCTAAATACTGTATTTTTACATTGAAATAATTGAAGAGGAGATCTATTTACCAACCTGCCAACCTGAGTGCTACTTCCCCCTTGAATTTTTTTTTTTCTGTAATTCATCAGAGTTTACCATGGTTTACAGCTCCATACCTACTAATGATGTTACCAAGACTAGGTGGAGTTAACTGAATAAAGCCTAGATATGGTTCCTGAACGCAGCTCTTTAAAATCTAGTGGACTAAAACTTCATCGGTCTAAACTGTTTTCTTTCACACAGATGTGACCATTGAACTAATAATCTCGGTAACTGTGCTTAAACCTTTGCAGAAACCTACTCAGAACATATTCTGTCTTGGTAGTGCAGGGGAATTGTTTCCATACTGTTTTGAATTATAGACCACCGTCAACATGCAGAATTACTTACAGACTAACATGTTGTCGGGATACCCTCTCGTATAATCTGAAAGAGATCATAAAACCAGGATCGTTTTTGGTTAATAACAGACCATGTACAATGAATCCTGGATGGTTTTTGGTCACCCCAAAAACCATTTTGGAAATGGACCACCATTTTTTGAAAATATGCCATTGTTTTTGCCAGATGTAGAAGTTACTGGATATACTCTCTGTTTGTCACATCCCAGACATCTTTTCTTCTATTAATGTATTTTTTAAAACAGAATGTGAATTGACCTTGCCAGTGGTTTCTCAATTCAGTTTTGCTTTATGCTTTTTGTGTTGATTTCTGAAACTCGATAAACTTTTTTTGTCTTTCAGTATATACTTAACGAAGCAGAAGCTCAGATAAAAGCAGAGCTGTGGATGAAAGAAAATGCAGATTATTTGAAAGAACAGAAAGGTAAGTATGTAAGACTGAAATTCTCATTTTGGCTGCTGTTGCAGAAATATGCAGTGTGTGTAATATTCATGCTGGTTACCATTTTGTCATCTTTCAGAAAAGGAAGCAAGAATAGCAAAAGAGAAAGAACTTGGGATTTATAAGGAACACAAGGTATTGAACTGTGTGTTTGTTGTGTCTGATTGAAAATGTCCTGGTAAACTCCATGTAGGCTGTACGGGCATAATGCTAACAGGTCACCACTGAAAAAGCAAAAGCTGTTGTGTCTTTACCTGTTGCTGAATTACAAAGCTGTAATTTTTCAGGTGGTGAGTAAAGAACTTTCTTGCCCAAAATTTCCTTTTAAATTACTGTTATGAGTAAAATACTGTGCATGGCAAAGTTGGACCAGCTCTTTGCACTTGTGATTGCTGTCCTAATTGCTTGCTTATTTAAATACAGGTCTTACGACATGCCTAATTTATTTTTTAACATGTGCATGGGGAATTTGTTTGTACTTGCCATAACTCCAGTAGCTTTCTTTGCTCTTACAATAATGATTTCTTTATGAAGAACTGAACAGATCTTTGTTACAGTCACTTGAAGGAACATTTTGTTTTACCTTTCATAAAGAATGCGACAGTTATGTTAACAAATGGCATGTCGTGTCTCCATGTTTAGCAGTTTAAAGCAACCTAATTTGCCATATATTCACAATTTACAGCACTGGTATTTTGTGTAATTGAGCAATTCACAAGTCAGATCTACATGCAACTAAAATCCGTGTTAGTTTTTAGCGTGTATATCCTCAATCTTTTTTTTCTGACTAATGCGAAAGACAGAATTTCCTCCTTCCCCTAGGTATTTCAACAATAAAAACAAAACCAGACAATGAGACACTGTTTTATGCTTCAGAGTTTCTCATTCATCCTGTGCTCATGCAGACATGGCAGTCTACCAGCAATTTTCAAAATTGTATAACTCATTGGCACCGCCAAGGAGCCCGAACACCCACTTTTTTGTTCAGAAAACACAGGAGGTTTTCTCCAACTCAGTATTGTTTCTGACAGTTCGACTAGAACTTGATTAATATAGTGCTTTCCAATTTCAAGGTAGCACTTGACCCATGTAGGTAAACAGAGGGACTATTATCCATTAAAAAATAAATCTCCTGCAGAGCTTGGTGTTAAAACCTTCCTTTGAAAAGGAAAATGCCAAATGAGAAACAGAGATTTTTTTTTTTTTTTTCCTTTTTTCTTTTCATTCTTTATACCTATCCAGGCAGGGGACATGGCTAGAAGTGTTCTCCAGTGTCATTTCTGGAGGTCTGGCTCTGCACAGCATCAGCCTCTGCAGCACAACATTGTGCTTGAGCTCGCAGGTGACACTGCCACTATGCTCATGTGTCTGCAACCTCCTGCTTCCTGTCTGCTGGCATTAATGCCAGCCCATGCTTAGGAGGCTGCTGCTGATGTTCTTGGCCTTTTTAATTGTGGAAGAGAAGTTGGATAGAACCTCTCCCACACTGCATTTGGACTTGATATAAAATGCCATTGCCATTTCAATACAGAGTAGTCAGTGCTTAGGGAACTTGTGACCCAGCTTGACTCTAAAGGTAGATTTAGCAGGGGAATTTCTTCGTTTCCATACCAGGTGATGCTGTCAGGGTCCCTATTTCTGTAACAGGAATTCAGTCCCTTTATCTTTTTCATGTGTGAGAAATGGCCCATGTTTTCTCTAACAGTGTTACAAATACTAAGTAAGGAATTAGTAGTAAACTGTGTGGGCATTTGGCAAAAAAAATACAATTGTGTCTTGGAGAAGAGGGACCTCTTGGTCCTGTTGAGTGTCAGGAGAGGGAGTGCTGGCTTAGCCTGTCCGCATTGCCTGCATCCCCGCATCAGCAGCACCTGAGCCAGGACTGCCAAACTACAGCTCACCCTTCTGCTTCACAGAAACTTTGTTTGTATCTACATCACTAATTTTATATTTTAATTAAGCCAAAGAAATCTGCAAAGAAACGGGAGCCAATACAAGCCAGCACAGCAGGAGAGGCAATTGAAAAGATGTTAGAACAGAAGAAAATCTCGAGTAAAATTAATTATAATGTGCTAAGGGACCTGAACAGCAAAGGAAGTAGCACACCAAAGAAAGAGGATGACAGCACTGATGACAGCACCAACACCAAGAAGCTGTCAAGAAGAAAATCTATTGCCAGTAGGAATATAGCCAACCCTGTAAACAGTGTGGGAAAAAGGTACTGCAATTGTTCATTTATATCTCTGTCTGTGAGACTGTCTATGCATCTTTCTGAGCCAGACAGTGCAGGGACTGAAACATTTGTTTGAGGCTAAAATAACGTCGGGGCTCTGTTTTTATTTATTTTGCCTGCAGAGTTGCAATGGCACCTTATTTATAGTTCACATATCAGAGGTCTGCTTTGGTGGGAATTAATCATCCTGAAAACAAACCAAACACCCCCCCAAAAAAAAAATTATCAGTGGAAATTCATAAACTGGAATCTTTCATCTGAGGACACCTTTTCTTAATACAATCCTAACATTTGTTGTCCTGCCTTTCTAAGTTGTCTGTACCAACTGACAAGACACTAAATGTTCAAAAGCTTTGGCTTTTTGCTTGATTCAAAATGTATAGTTCCCATCTGTTTTGACAGCTAGTTCTTTTGATTAGCTTTTTATTTAGTTTTATTCCAAACTTTTGTTGTTAATTGATGACACAAATATAAAGCTCTACAGTAAATACAGTTGTTGGTTTTTTTTGGTCCGTATTTGCAAATGTTTTATAGTGTGATAAAAGCTACTGTTTCAGTGAGTAAAATATTTGACTTGTTGTGCAGATTTGTAATGTGCTATAAAGTGTAAAAGGAGATTGATGTGTCCTATTTACTATATTCAGCTATTTTATTAGTCTTCGGTTTATGGAATTATGTCACATGATCATTTCAACTGTGCTTATGTATAGGAATTTCTTACTTAGATTATATATATGTGTGTGTGTGTAGATATATATATGTGTGTGTGTGTGTGTGTGTGTGTGTGTGTGTGTATTTGCTGACAAAAAAAACCCATATTTTTTTTCCTCCAGAGGTATAAGCCAAATACCACAAGAAAATTTAGATATTTAACCCTGACCTGTAAGATGATGTCTTTGCACTGTAGTTTGAATCTAGGCATGTGTTGTAAGTGGGTAAAGGACTAGGGAGGGAAGGAGGGCAGGAGGGCAGTCAGCCACAAGATGTGAAAAATTGTCTATTCATGCAGGAACCATGACAGAATACCTGAAAACGTGATACTGGGAGGCATTCTAAGTGCAAAATAATAATGACCCAGCCCCTTATTTTGACTTTGACAGCAAGGCCAGAGGGGAAAGACATTTACTTTGGCTTTGGCATTTGGCTTCTCAGCCAAAATTGAGGACTGCACCCCTGGCCCCACTGTAGCCAGGGTGAGGGTTTTTGCACTGCACCAAACACATTTTCTTTCTCTACTGTACGTTTGTTATTCAGTATTTCTCTAAGATAGCTGCATCCTCATTCGACTTCTCAAAGCAGCTTCACTCTCCAGTTCCTGACTCACTGTGGGTTTTGGTCACCTCTATAAGTTGCTGTGGAGGTGATGCCTAATGACTGAAGCACATACATTTTCCACTACTGGAGGAAAGTGAGGACACATTGAGGATTAACAAAGAGCATTTAGTCTGTGCTTTATTTGGATTTAACAGGTATTAATGAGTCTTATTTCTTGTTTCTAGTGAAACTTAGCTGATTTTGCTTGTCTGAAATGCAATGCTGCAATGGGAAACAAGGCCTGGCAAGGATCTTGCTTGCATTTCAGAGCTCAGTAATAATATCCATGCTCAAACTGCTTTGCCACATCTGAACCTTGTCACTTCAGAGGTTTGCAGAAATGTTGGGCACTCAGAGCTCCTGTTGAAATCAGCATGTTAAATGCTTAATAGGTGTTAAACTCTTTGGAAAATCATGCCATAAATATTTAATTTAATAGTGGTGCAACTTGAAAAGGTTTCTAAATAAATACAAATCAGTATTTTCCAAAAGCAGCTAATAAAACATGTTTATTTTTCCTCTCGAGAGCTTAAAGTGCGTCCTTAAGATGCATAACAGAGTTTCCTGATGATGATTAGCTGATCTTGGATACAATGAATTTTGCAGCAGAACACTTCAGAGGAGATTGAGGATACATGCAGATTCGCGAGTTAAGGAGATTGTGCACTCCAGAAGCAGCAGTGTTCTTACTTAAATAATATCAAGGACTTGTAAAACCATTAGTTGGACTTTTTTTCCTCTTACAATTAAAGATTTATGACGTACTTTTGATTTTTTTGCTGGTAGTCTAAATGCCATGCCTTTTACAAGACATGCATAAATTTCTGCGTTGTTCTTATATGCAATACATTCACTGCCTTTGTTCAGCATTGCTCCTCTGAGAGGTGAATGGCTAAATACATCCCCACTGATACAAAAATCTTGGTAATTTATATGCAATTAATAATAATAAACCCCTTGAACATTGCTCCTTAGAAAGCGAATGAAGCATATAATGTGTCTTTATCCAGGAGGCATTTGCAGAGAGCTTGCTAACTGTTTGGGTTTGCAATGATTTATAGTCCTGAATCTTTCTCTCTCTTAAAGATTAAGTAAGCTGCATCTGACTGCAATAGCACCTTGCATAACCATGCTTTGATCTGATCCTTTAGTTCATCTGAGTTACAGTCAGATTTTCAAGAGCTAATTTAGTCCCGATCCCAATTAGGAGGTACCAGTACCATGTAACAGGGAGCTTTATGGGCTAGGAAAACCATACACATTCTTGGTGATTAAAACAGCACTTCTCTAAAGGTATAAAATCAAGAAAGGAGGTGTTGTTTTTTTGGTTTCGTGGTTTGTTTTTTTTAATATAAATAAAGATCTTTATTACTTTCTCTTTGCAAACCATGATTTTACTTATTTCACTGTGTTTGGACAGGTGATGCAGCCAAATTTGCCATGTATCTTAGAAATCATCTTGATATACAGTATGTATTCCTGGAAACAGGAAACTGGCCTTTATTTCCGTCTTCCTAATTGCCGCTTGCTATAAAATAGTCTGGGCTGTTATTTCCACTTAGAGAACTTCATAGTGTCTCTAAAAAAATGGTTACCCCAGCCAGACATGATGCAAATCTCTGGGTGTTTTTTCTTTTATTACTATGGCATAAAGTAACATATACGGTGTTAATCAATTAAAATACTGGAAAATGTTTTGCTTACTGATGTGATAATGATAAGCAAAGTTTACAGTCTTGTAAAAACTTGTTGATGTGTAAGAAGTTTGTGAAGAGTTGGAATGCTAGAAATGGTCCCAGAAGCATGCTTACCCTATATGTTCATTCAGTTGGAGGCCCTTTGTAGAATCATAGAATGGTAAGGTTGGAAGGGACCTCAAGGATCACCTAGTTGCAACCCCCTGCCATAGGCAGGGACACCTCCCACTAGAACAGGTCACTCAAGGCCTCATCCAATCTGGCCTTGAACCCCTCAAGAGAGGGACCAGCCACAACCTCCCTGGGCAACCTGTTCCAGTGCCTTACCACCCTCACTGTAAAGAACTTCCTCCTAACATCCAGTCTAAATCTCCCCTCTGCCAGTTTAAACCCATTGCCCCTTGTCCTGTCATTGCAAGACCTTGTAAATAATCCCTCCCCAGCCTTCCTGTAGGCCCCCTTCAGATACTGGAAGGCTACTATGAGGTCCCCTCAAAGCCTTCTCTTCTGCAGGCTGAAGAGCCCAATTCCTGTAGCCTGTCCTCATAGGAGAGCTGCTGCAGCCCTCTGATCATCTTTGTGGCCCTCCTCTGGACCTGCTCCAACAGTTCCATGTCCTTCCTGTGCTGGGGTCTCCAGAACTGTACACAGTACAGTTTATGTATAGCATTGTTGCTACAATGGTCATTTAATGGATTTAAAAGATGATGTAGTTGATCTACATATTATTTCATTAGAAAATCCTAATTTTGAAATCTTGGAAATGTTTATTGTTTTCTGAAGTTTTGTTAGGAATGTGCTTTCAAAGAATTCTTTCAAAGGTCATGTGGATTCCTCCTTTTCAGATGAGTAGGCATTATTTACATTAATCTTTTCAGAAGGGAACTGGATTTTCTAGCAGATCTCTTTGCTGTGAGTGCCATGCAACGTTTTGGGTTTTACAAGACGGCAGGCTTTTCTCAGGCTGCTGTAGTATAACAATAAACTCAATCCCAGTGGGAAAATCCGGAACATGTAATGTGTTATTCCTTTAGTTTTCCTGCCTACTTTCTACTTAAGGGCAGGAACTTCCAGTCAGCTTTGTCTTGGCTCCTGCTTTCGCTTTTGCTGGTCAGGAAGGGAGATTTGTTTCTGACTGGGAGCTGCTTTGCTATGCAGTGGGGCATAACCCACTTCCATCTGACAAACTGGAGTTTATATATAGATTATTTTTCCATTGACATCTTTTGTACTTTGTTTACTTGTGTTAATATTACTTCTATTAACATCCACTTCTGTGCAGGTTGTTACACCTTTTATCTTCCCCTGCCTATGTTTCCCACTGAGGGAGAAGGTAGTGAAGAGAGGAGTAACCTATATTCTGTCCAGTGGGGTTTAACACTGGAAGCTCAAACTAGGGAACAGGCACACCTCCCAGAGTTCCACTAGGATTTTACTTATTATACCTGTCAAGATGGTAGAAGGCCAATAATGATGACGTCAGTTATTTTAGGAAACTTTCTGTTTTGTAAATGTATTTCATTACATTTCTTAATGCATTTTTGTTCCAGTGAGTACCACGATTGTTGCTTCATATGCAAAAGCCATTTCATTCTCTGTGCATTTGAGATATAGGACACTGGATGCTACTGTAATAGATGTTGCAACTTTAATTTCAATTACTGGTTGCACAGTTTATCTTCACTAGTGTCTTCTGTGCGTATGAAACCTAAGAGTAATATGTTGGAACTCCTGGAAAAGAACAATTGCCACTTCAAACTACTTAAAGCTTGAACTCCATTTAGAGCTGTGCCATACACTGGAGCTCTTTAAGACCAATAAAGAGCGTTTTTAGGACTAGAAGCTTTTGGTTGGAAGCTTAATAATTCATTTTATATTTACTTTAGCTGAATCTTACATTACTTGCAAAGTGAAATGTGTTGTACCAAGAAAATACAGGAACAAGAGAGCTTTCAAGTCACTACTTTTGAAAAAAATTTAAGCCTATTTATTGCTATGTGCTTGAAATTGGTAATGATATCAGAAAAGACAGGCTATATTATCGGGGGAGTAAATGTGTCAGGTTAATCTCCTGAAGAATTTGCCTTGGAAGAAATGAAGCAGGACTGTAAAGCACAGCTGAATCTATGGTAATGAAACAAGGTTGTTCTGAATGGAAGGATGTGAATATATAACAGAAAACCAAATCATGCCTGCTATGAATGTGACAAAAACCCTTGGTAAAGATCTCAGATTCAATTAGATTTGTAAATTCATGTCCAAATTCTCCCCATAGTCTCACTACTTGTTTTGCTCATACGTGTTGGCACATGTCCCCACCTGTGCTTTGGAGCAGTGGGATCTGGGTTTTTCAGACGTGCAGGGACTGCTGCTGCTCAAGTTCCTGCCCTGGGATGCACAATTTCAATTAGCACCTGGTCCAGCTACATTTTTGTTGACTTTCCAATGTGTGCCATGACCTCAGAAAGATTGTCTTTATTATTGGGGAGAATGTATGTGATGCTTTTCTTACAGCCTAGCATTCAGCATCTCATTTAATCTGATAAATTACTTGGTGCTTTCTTGGCTTTAATTGGAATCACATTCCCCTGGAGGGAGTAAAATATGGGCTGAAGCCTAATTTGCGTTCCTTGGAGGAGCCTGATGATCCCATGCTGCAGGGAGAGCCCACAGAGGCAGAGTCAGCTCCCCACTGCTAGCTGGTGGGACCACTGCCTCCACCTCCAACCCTCATTTACAGCTGACCCTCTCTGGTGTCTGAGATGTGCATGTTCCTCTGTAAGGTGGAAGTTTGTTCTGATCTCGTTGGCTTTTCCAGATTATTTTTAGTAATACTGTGTGAGGGAGGGGATATGGGGTGCTATTCATGACACACAGCCTGAAAGCATTCTCTTCACTTGCTGATACTGTGGTTGTCCAGCAGAATCTGTGTTTCTTTCTCCTGGGGAAAAAGAGGGATGAAGCCCCCAACTACCTGTTTAGACAACATCCAGGATTGCTAATAACAATAAGGCCCTTTCCTTTTTTCTCTTCTGGCTTTACTGTTTTGGCAGGTGAAGGTGGTGTGTTGAGTACTCTGCTGCTTCCTGGCTGGATGCTCCTAAGTCAAACCCAGTCTTCAGTGGTTATTCTGCAGTGGCTATGGCTTGTAATTGGTTTTTATAAACTCAAAACAGTTGGTTTTTTTTTAGTGGACAGTACTTTTAGCTTATTTTACATTATTAGACTGCTGTTTGTGGAGGGAAGGAGTGTGAGCTCATGTTTTTCAGGGTACTTAAACTGATCCAAAACAGTGTAAAACAAAACTCAGCTTGAATAATCCAAGAGATTCCTGGGTGTCTGAGAAATCTTTATATCAGTTAGACCCAAGCGATTATAAAGGTTAAAGCACTCCTGGTTCTCTGTGTCAAGAAGAGTGTTTTTATTTCAGAACCGTTTTCTTCATCAAGAAAAATCACATTGATGTAAATGGTTTAAAGTTTTCAAAGTTTAAAAGCTCATTGAGTGCAGCTGAGGCAGTGGAGTTTGGTGGGTTGATGGGAGTCTACAGCAAACCCTAGAGGTTAGCTATTCATGAGGAAGCCCAGCTTCTGAAGAGGGACCAACCCTGTGTTTAACAGGTATAAAGCTTTTCAGAGAGTCTTTTCCATGCCAGCTTTGGTGGTATGCATTCTCTGTGCAAGCTGGCCCTTTGAGATGGGATCTTAAGAGTGTTTTTATAGGCTTTAGTTTTCTGTCATACATTTTTAGTTTTCAGAATTGCCTTCAGTTCTTTGTTTAATTTACCTTCGATATCCTGTTTTTCTCTTTCTCTCTGCTCTGAAGTCTGTTACATGGATTTGAATTCATGTCTGTTTACTTCAACTGTGATACTAGATTTTATTTCTTGTCTTGTGCTGCTTCAGGTCTGCTTTCTATATGTGCCTTATGTACTATCACCAGTTTCCTACCTGGAATAAAATTTCTCACAGAAGGTACTAGTTGAGATGGCAGTTAACAGTTTATTATTTCATTGGCATTTTTGGTGTTTCCTCTGGAATTAATCACACAGTATCACAGTATCACCAGGGTTGGAAGAGATCTCAAAGATCATCAAGTCCAACCCGTTACCACAGACCTCAAGACTAGACCATGACACCAAGTACCACGTCCAAACGCACCTTAAACACCTCCAGGGACGGTGACTCCACCACCTCCCTGGGCAGCCCATTCCAGTAGCCAATGACTCTCTCAGTGAAGAACTTTCTCCTCACCTCGAGCCTAAACTTCCCCTGGCACAGCTTGAGACTGTGTCCTCTTGTTCTGGTGCTGGTTGCCTGAGAGAAGAAAGTAACCTCCTCCTGGCCACAACCACCCTTCAGGTAGTTGTAGACAGCAATAAGGTCCCCCCTGAGCCTCCTTTTCTCCAGGCTAAACAATCCCAGCTCCCTCAGCCTCTCTCCATAGGGCTTGTGCTCGAGGCCTCTCCCCAACCTTGTTGCCCTTCTCTGGACATGCTCAAGCACCTCAATGTCCTTCTTAAATTGAGGGGCCCAGAACTGGACCCAGGACTCAAGGTGTGGCCTGACCAGTGCAGAGTCCAGGGGGAGAATGACCTCCCTGCTCCTGCTGGCCACACTATTGCTGATGCAGGCCAGGATACCATTGGCCTTCTTGGCCACCTGGGTACACTGCTGGCTCATGTTCAGGCGGGTGTCAATCAGCACCCCCAGATCTCTTTCTGTTTGGCTGCTCTTGTACTGGCTACAGTATTAACCAGACTCTGATCCCTGGCTATAATATACGTGTGGTGGGAGCCTTCATGTTGAACATGTGGAGTCAGATGTTGGTTTGAATATTATGTATGGGGTAAATAAATTCTCTAACCACTTTGACATAACTGTTTTCTTATGTGATCTGTGCTTTGGGAATTTCTTTTGAGTATAATTTTATGTATGTTTGTACTTTGCTGTGGTATATAATAATTTAAATCAAAGGTTAATCAAAATGATTAGTCATTTTGAACAGGAGAATGGTGACATTTGATAAGTACCTCCACTCATAATAAATCTTACCAGTATTTTCCAGTCTTATAAATTTTAGTGGGACAAACTTATACAAATTATGTATTCTGTTTACAAAAAGCAAAGCCAAGAAGAAATGAATTCAAGACTTACAAGGTTCTGCTTTTCAAGTCATGCATCTCCTTATTAAAGTTAGCTGTATGGGGGAGAGGTTCACAAATGACCTTGAAAGGAGCTGACACATGCTTCGACTTGTTCACAGTTGATTTGAGAAGTTGATCTAGTAAAGCCGGTAGTAATGTTGTAACCTGGCTAATGCTGCAGGTTACTTCTGTTCATATGAGCTCAGAAGCCTTTTGTAATGAGGAGATAAATCAGAGGCAAGAACTGGAAAGAAATGTATCTGACCCAACATGTTTTAAAACTAATGTGTGCTTTTTAACATCTGAACACTAAAATGCGGTGACCAGCAGCCTTTTCTCCTTCATTAAGTGAAAACACGGGATGAGAAATGCCTTTCCTTCTGCCTTGGGAGGCAGGAATCAGCACACTGTATGTGGAATATGACAGGTTATCCCTTTACTCTCAAATTAATTTCTCTTGGCACTGAAAAAGGACAGAAGAATGTGGACCTTTTTTTTTTTTTTTCTCAAACAAACAAAAAGAAAAGGCAAAGGCAGTTCCCCAGACCCATCCTTTCAGAAACTGGTAGGCATTTGTCAGGACTTGACATTTATTCTGATTTCTCAGGCTATTTGGAAGATGAGTTAGCCCTGATATCTACAATAGCATTTTTCCTTGGTGTCTGACAGGTTTGATACCCCTGACAGTGCAGCTGCATTAACTCTGAAACATGTATGAAGAGCGTTTCATGTGATTGTGCTTCTCACCATTGAGAAATGAGCTTCTATCCTGCCATTGCCCAGCACAGCATCCCAACCTGCAGGCTCTAGGCATACATGGGCTGCAGCTGCAGGAACTGCTTCTGCTGCTGACTCTGAGCGTATTGCAGCAGTTACTCCAACAGCTCTGCACTTTTCTGTCACACATCAGTTCGTTATGATGAGGTTAAGAAAAAGCTTGTTCCTTCATCCTTCCATCTTTTCCTTCCTCCTGCAGAAGACAAGTTACAGCACTGTTTCCTCTTTTCATCCCTGTTCTGCTAGTGAGTTAAGTGTAATTATATTATTGAAATGGAGTGTTCTTGCTAAGAAACCCAGTTTTGGATTTATTAGTTTCTGAGTATTGAAAGTAGGTTTTGAGTATTGGGATAAAATGGTAACATTTCAGTATAGCAAACAACACACCTGTATTTTCACCTTGTAGAATATAATTGGTGAAAAATGCCCCTGACAGAAGAAACAATGTGAAGAAACCTTTTAGATGTGAACTGTATCAATTTCTGTAAACTCAGTGATGCTGCAAATCATCTCTAGTTGTATATCATTCATTAAGAGCATCTAAATTTTATAAGACAGACATTTAATGCTGTCAAAAATTAGTTTAGTGTAAGAGAGCATGGTTTGGTGGGACTGCAGAGGAGTGCTCCTGAGCTGTCATTTGTTTGGACTCAGGAGAATCTATGAGAAATACATACAAAGAAACCTTTGAAGATTGGGTGAGATCACATCTAGGTTTGTGCAAGTGTTTCAGCAATAACAAGTGTCTGTGAAATCCAGGGCTCTCTTGCATTTACCCCAAATGATCAGGAATGCCTTCAGTTTAAAACTAAAAAGGCATTGATCTGGTTTGACCTTGTGGCCCAGAACCAGGTCAAGTCTCCTTAATTTTACAGCAGTGTTCTTGTTCGTTTAATATAAATTGGATATTGCTTTTCTGCTTCTCACTCAAGAAGACTGTCTCCTTGTTAGATTCCAGGGGAGGCTGCCTGGGCAGTTAAAAAAATGCAGAGGGGATTTTTGTAACTGTCTGAAATAATTTCATCTTGTGTTTTAAGAGCAAATAGGAGCAATTTTAGCCCAGAAGATAATTTTGTGTGACAGTTGGATTGCGAGCGCCTTGTTTATCTATGTTCTCATTTTCAGGTTGGTTATAAGAAAATGCTCTGTGAGCTTTTTTCTTCCAAATTACACTCAGTGGGTCTAATGGGAGACTTAACATAAATATGTCTGTGCAGTCTCTTGAACTTTGTAGTGTGTTAGCAAAACCAGTAATATGTGATTGGGGTGGGGGGGAAGAAAGGGGAGAAGAGGGGGGGAAGAAACAAAGAAATTGGAAGTGTTATGGTGCTTGTTATCAAACCCTAGAGGTGCATGTCCTGCTGTCATGACTGAGAGTGCTTCAGCACTGTGAGATGCTCCTTTGCAGTTTGTAGGTTGTTTTTTTTTTCCAGTTTATTTCTGTGTGTTTTCATGGGTGGAAAATGGTTGGTTTATGAATTGATTTTCTTTTGACCCTAGTCCAGCAGGGTCTGTTTGTTGATCTTTACAGTATGTATTTGCTCATTTTTTAAAGTGTAAACCAAGGGAAGTGTATGCTTGATATATTTTAGATCTGCAAATAAGAGTTGAATCTTCAGTGAGTATTTGTTAAATACTGAAGGAAAAGGAACAAACGAAACTTTGTAGTAGCCTTCCAGTATCTGAAGGGGGCCTACAAGAAGGCTGGGGAGGGACTATTTACAAGGTCTTGTAATGACAGGACGAGGAGTAATGGATTTAAACTGGAAGAGGGGAGTTTTAAACTAGATGTAAGGAAGATGTTCGTTACAGTGAGGAGGGTGAGACACTGGCATGGGTTGCCCAGGGACGTTTTGGCTGCAGCTGCTCCCTCCCTGTAGGTGGTCAAGGCCAGGTTGGACGAGGCCTTCAGTGACCTGTACTAATGGGAGGTGTCCCAGTCTATGGCAGGGGGTTGGAACTAGATGATCCTTGAGGTCCCTTCCAACCTTACCATTCTATGATTCTATGATCAGTACAGGTTACTGAAGGCCTCGTCCAACCTGGCCTCGAACACCTCCAGGGAGGGAGCAGCCACAACCTCCCTGGGCAACCTGTTCCAGTGCCTCACCACCCTCACTGGAAAGAACTTCCTCCTGACATCCAGTCTAAATCTCCCCTCTGCCAGTTCAAACCCATTGCCCCTTGTCCTGTCATTGCAAGACCTTGTAAATAATCCCTCCCCAGCCTTCCTGTAGGTCCCCTTCAGATACTGGAAGGCTACTACTATACAGTCTTTGAGGTCACTTCCAACCTAAACCATTCCAGGAAACAAAACCTTAACTTTTCCTCACCACAATGTAGCATATGTTATTTTACCAAGACTAATTGTTACTACTTGTCAGAGTGGCTGGAGAGCAGCCAAACAGAGAGAGATCTGGGGGTGCTGATTGACACCCGCCTGAACATGAGCCAGCAGTGTGCCCAGGTGGCCAAGAAGGCCAATGGCATCCTGGCCTGCATCAGGAATAGTGTGGCCAGCAGGAGCAGGGAGGTCATTCTCCCCTTGTACTCTGCACTGGTCAGGCCACACCTCGAGTACTGTGTCCAGTTCTGGGCCCCTCAATTTAGGAAGGACATTGAGGTGCTTGAACGTGTCCAGAGAAGGGCAACGAGGCGGGTGAGAGGCCTGGAGCACAAGCCCTATGAGGAGAGGCTGAGGGAGCTGGGACTGTTTAGCCTGGAGAAGAGGAGGCTCAGGGGGGACCTTATTGCTGTCTACAACTACCTGAAGGGTGGTTGTGGCCAGGAGGAGGTTACCTTCTTCTCTCAGGCAACCAGTGACAGAACAAGAGGACACAGTCTCAGGCTGCGCCAAGGCAAGTTTAGGCTGGAGGTGAGGAGGAAGTTCTTCACTGAGAGAGTAATTTGTCACTGGAATGGGCTGCCCAGGGAGGTGGTGGAGTCACCGTTCCTGGAGGCGTTCAAGGCACGTTTGGACATGGCACTTAGTGCCATGGTCTAGTCTTGAGGGCTGTGGTGATGGGTTGGACTTGATGATCTCTGAGGTCTCTTCCAACCCTTGCGATACTGTGATACTGTGATACTGTGATACTGTGATACTTTGTAACAAGTGATGGGACAAGAGGAAATGGCCTCAAGTTGCACCAAGGAAGAAATTTTGTTCTCAAACACAAGTATAGGCTCCACAGATAGATGGTAGGATCACCATTCCTGGAGGTGTTTAAAAGATGCAAAGATGTGGTGCTAAGGGAAATGGTTTAGCACTAGATGTGGTCAAGTTAGATAGTGGTTGGGCTTGATGTTCTTAAAGGTCTTTAGCAGCTGAAATGATTCTATGATTCTAATATTCCCAAACTAGGTGACTGGCCACTTGAAGCTTATTTCTTGGTGTTTGCACACACTGCCATACTGGATAGCTGACAGTCATAGAATCATCAAATCATAGAATGATAATGTTGGAAGGGACCTCGAGGATCGTAGAGTTCCAACCCCCTGACATAGGCAGGGACACCTCCCACTAGTACAGGTCACTCAAGGCCTCGTCCAACCTAGCCTCGAACACCTTCAGGGAGGGAGCAGCCACAACCTCCCTGGGCAACTGTTCCAGTGCCTCACCACCCTCACTGGAAAGAACTTCCTCCTAACATCCAGTCTAAATCTTCCCTCTGCCAGTTTAAACCCATTGCCCCTTGTCCTGCCATTACAAGACCTTGTAAATAATCCCTCCCCAGCCTTCCTGTAGGCCCCCTTCAGATACTGGAAGGCTACTATCAGGTCTCCTGGAAACCTTCTCTTCTCCAGGCTGAAGAGCACAATTCCTGTAGCCTGTCCTCATAGGAGAGCTGCTTCAACTCTCTGATCATCTTTGTGGCCGTTCTCTGGACCCGCTCCAACACTTCCATGTCCTTCCTGATATGACTGCATCACATAATGCAGTTGGGTAAAGATTTAGAAAGTTAAAAGAGTTTGTTGCAAAACTTGAAGTACTGTTTGCTCGCATATTTAACAGCATCTGCATAATTGGTTTTAAGTTGACTAATGTGCTGTAACTTAGTAATTTATGTAAGGGCTATTCCATTACCCAGTGATGTTTCTGGTGTGCTGACCAGTTTCAGTTTTACCTTGCCACAGTTGTTGCTAAATACAGGGTGAAACATACTAAGATAACTTCTAATCGTGGTTGTGGAAGGTAATGTGCAGCAGCTCTTAACTTTTTCTTCTCTTGTTGCATTTCCCGTTTATTGTGAGTCAGATGTGTATTGTGAGTCAGATGTATTGCTGTGTTTAGGATGTGCAGGTACCACGCTAACTTACCTGTTGTAAAGCAAATCATCTCCTTTTCTCTCACTGAGACCCCTTCCTTGTGACTTGGAAAGAAGTAAGGGTGTGACCCAACGGCTTTTCAATACAGTTTCCTTTCCTCTTGTGTTTTACACTTGAAAAGAAACTTGTGCTGCCACAGAGGTCAGGTGAGAAGGTGCAGAGTAGGGTATAGTATGTGTGAACATCAGGGCCTGCAGTCTCCCAAGTGCACATGCAAGTGGAGAGCACCCCCCTCCCCGCCTTGAGTGCTCTTTTAAGATATTGCCTGGCTCAGCAGCTGCCAAAAACTTTAGACTATTTGAAACCTTTCCATTCAAACAGGGCTGTGATAGCTGGCAGGGAGAAGATAGAAGGCAGCTATTACAGCCCACAGCATGACATGGTGCAACAGATTGAAAATCTGTATTGATACTTGGAGTTGAGTGCAGCTTTGCTGAATTGGAGCACAGGGAGATGCTTGGACATTGAGAGCACTCTCAGGTCCCATACAGAATAAAAATGTGTGACATGTATTTAATAGTCTGTTGTCTCTATTCAGGAACAGTTTTAGATGTTGTATTTATGCAGAAGAAATATATGGCACTTTATAGCATAGTGTTCTTTTAAGGAGTTATCAGCATATTTAATCTGAGCATTTTGAGATCTGAAGTACTAAGGACACACATACAACTTTGGAAGCAGAATGAAATGATTGGCATATTTATTTTGTAAAGTTATCTTTGCCTGTCTAGAGTGGTGACACTATAGTTTTAATAGAAAAATGGCTTTGCACACTTCTGCAGGGATTTTATCATGCAGCAGTAAAGGAACAAAAGAATTTGGAACTCTGGCTAAAATACTGTTGGTGAAGTTGCATGAGGCAATCATCAGAGCTGTAAAGCTGTAGTTGAATCAAGCAGTCATCTGATTAATTA
Organism: Eubucco bourcierii; assembly: GCA_013396675.1. NCBI lineage: Eukaryota > Metazoa > Chordata > Aves > Piciformes > Ramphastidae > Eubucco > Eubucco bourcierii. The sequence goes on along the minus strand of VWZE01025828.1, from coordinate 160,948 downwards.
ATAACAGAGGTTGAAGTCAACAGTGAATCAAATTATTAGAAGAAGATAAGCAAAACAGAAATCAGGGTGTTTTAAAAGATGGGACTGGTTATTACAAGACAACATTGCCTGCTACCTGGCTTCTGGAGGCAGAGATGGGGCCTTTCAATTTGGGCTTTAGAAAGTGAATGTAAGGGTTAATTCTCTACCTAACGGTGCTACCTAATTGAATGTGCTTTAGACACTTGTTCTTTTTCTTGCCAAATGAACTGTGTGCAAACACTATTGGCTCAAAAAATTGATATGTAAATACATCATAGCTTCAACATGCTTGCACTTTATTCATACCTTTTGAAATATTACCCCCCCAAAAAAATGATAAGAACAGAGTAAAAGAAAGGTGAACTCCTTTGTGTAGGTTGTTTATGGAACAAGTTGAGTAGGAGAGCAGCTCAAGTTGCTTATGTCGTTGATGGATGCCTACTGCATACTTTCTCTGGGTATTCCTACATCGGGCTGTACCTTCTCCTCCTCCTCCAGCGTGTGTCCAGGAGGTTGGAATCATTAATGGCTCTCAGTAATGCAGCAGTGCAAAAAAACCTACTGTTTACTGATGTATTCATTCATGATACCACCTCTGCCACACTTCTTCAAGTATTCTAAATATATTGGTGATATAAAAACTTTCTTTGCCTGCAACATGGTCCAGTCCAGATGTTATTTTACCTTTGGGCAAACTGGAACAGAAAAAAAAATATTTGGCCTTGCTGTCAGATTTTATACTACTTGTTTTTATTTTTAAACTCAGAATTATATACTCTGAAAGTATAAGAGAGAAGCTAACTGAAAAGACTTCAGTCTTATAATGGGAAAAATTCAGCGTACATGTCCCTTAAATCTCTAGAAACAGAACTACTTTGTGCAACCAGATTTTAATTTTCCTATTATATGTTAAAACATTTTTGTTCCTTTTCGCCAGCAAGCATTGGGGTAATGAAATAATTTAGTTTAACTGGATTACATACATTGATCTTGTACGGCTCATCTAGACTGTGTCATTCATTTCATGAAAATAAACTTAAATACCAATTCATCAACTCTAAAAGCATGAAATGACAATACCTAATTCTGTCCTATTACATTTAAAAAAAACCCACACCAGCAAACAAACACCCAAACCGAAACCAGAGGGAGGGAAAGCCACGGGAAGGAAGAAAAGACAAAGAAAGGGCTAATTAAGGATTTAAAACCACTGGGGTTTGGAGGCTTTTTGCAACTAGTGAACTGAGTCCAATGTAAAGCATAGTGTGTGTGAGCCATACAAAATCATTAGTTCTGTATGACACAAAATAACTTAGTTGCAAGTGACTGACTGGCTAGGGAGGTCTTGGTTGGAAGGGAAAAGTTTTTTGTAAAAATAAACCTCATCTCGCTGACCTTTGCTGACCCTGGCTGCCTCTCTCTTGATCTAACCTGAAGAGATTAGAAAACTCCTTAACATCAAAAGGAACCATAGACAGTCTTGTCTCCCAGAGTCCCATTGTGTTTAGGAGTGATTTATCGGGAGGCAGCAGCCTGCTCCTGCTTGGAGCCTTCACCCGCTGGCACCAACAATGTAGCCATGGCTGTAGGTCAGGCTGGTGATCTCAAACCCTGCCTTGGAGAAACAATGCACAGCTCTCAACGTGATGGATGGGAAACCCAACTCTGGAATTCCTTTCCCCAAACTTGTTTGGAAGATTTTCTGGGTTTACTGAATCAACACTTTTCAGGTGCTTCCTTTATTCTAGCTAGGAGTGGATAAGTAACTCCAACTACAGAAATCGGGAGTGTAATTAAATCACAGATTAAGTTTGTCTTTCAGCACATAGTAATCTTCAGATTTTTTTTTTTTGATACATACATATATGTGTGTGTGTGTGTATGTATCAACATAAGTTTTACAGAAAAAAAAAAAAATTGCTGATGGAGGGAGATGCAGGTTTTGTGCATTTATTTTTGTGTCATCCAGAGAGTTGACAGAGCATATTTCCCAGGTCCGATGATTACTGGGCTGTAGTTTTCAATTAGCTTTGGGTTGCAATCTAAAATTGCTTCCTAAAACATGAGGAAGTTTTAAATTATGAAGCAGTAGGAAATCCTGAGATCCAAAGCATTGATGAGGGTTTTGCAGTATAGCATATATTTGTTATTTTGTTGCTACTTCAGTAGCTCATGGATATTATGCACACATTGTATGAACTTTTTGGTGAAGACCAGACACTAGAAAACTCAAGTTTATGGTTCAGCATTTACTGATAGGATTTGCAAGTCAGGAAAGTCCAGATTTAAGATGGCTTTTGCAGAGTGCTTGTGAAGGGCCAGCAGCAGTAACAGCTGCATTTTTGTCTAAATTGCTTTCCCTCTCTTTTCAATTTCAGTATCTGCTGATTTCGTTTTAAACCCCATTTTAAAGCAAATGAAATAGCTAAGACTTTTTCTAGCACAGTAATAGAGACCTTTAATATCCTACCTCTCTATAGATCACGGTTTTAAAAGCTGATGTTTTATGGTGCTGTTGCCTGTGCTGGGTATACATTGTGAGAGATGTAGTGAAACTGAGGATCCCTGCATTAGACTCTACTTCCAACTAATTTTAAAGGTTGATGAAGATTTTCAGGCTTTTATTGGAAGACTTACCTTTTGCTAAAGTACTGTCAACTGCAGAGCTTCTCTTGCCTGTGCACTGCACTCCACATCACAGCTCCAGAGATATCTGGCCAGCTTCCAGTTTAAATTCACTTAACAGGGTAAATCTGAAATGATTTAAACATTCTCAATTTATCACCATAACTGAAGGGCCAAAACCAGCAGCTGTAGAATCACTAATATTCAAGAGAGTTTTACAAGAGGAATTTATTTGTAGCTGCTTTTAAAATGTCATAGAGATAGGGAATGCTTTAGGTAAGTGATTTCAGTCACCCAAGTCTTTTATTAATGGATTACCTTAAGATGGTTTTGTACTGTAACATACCTAGGGATGGATTTTGTCTCACTGTCTCAGTGGACTTTGGTTCATGTTGTCAAACAGTGGAGCAATGTGTGTTTTGGTGTGTATGCAAGGACCACAAAAAACTGTGACTCAGTCTATGACAAGGCAGGTTGTTGACTGAATGCATATTCTCAGGCTTTGTGCACACTTTGGGGAAAAATGGATAGAACAGTCAACTTAAGGACATCTGAAGTTTTGGCAATTTGTGCTACATTTTTCCCTGATAATTTACTAAGCATGCTGCCTAATGCTATAATTGCAAATATCCTTTGTTGAGACACTTTTTAGTATGAGTATCACCCTTCTGTTTAATGATCTTGCTTTTCATCATCTCTTATCAAGTGTATCTCAATGTTATTATTGTCTTTCTATCTGACTTAGGCTCTTAGGTACTGTTTTGTCTGAAGTCTTCCTCCAAATCTAGAAAAATAACCTTTCATTGTGCATGAAAGGAAAAAAAATAGCTGTGTTTTTCTTTTCCTTAGAACTTGAAAACATGAAAAAGATTAAATAGGTAGATGGAGGAAAAAAATAATTCAGAAACATTGAATGGTACTCACTGATTAAACTGTAGGGAACATCCACATATCTGTCCCCTGAAGATCAATTCTCTGAGACTAATCTATGGTCCTGCAGCAGTCTGTAATAACTGCAGTGTATTATCTTTCTGAGTATTATTACTGAAATAAAAATTGCCGGGTTTAAATTTTGAAGATATTGGGATACCCATCCTGGCATTCATTATTTCATAAAATGGATCAACAGTGTTCTCTGTGTGCACGCAATTCAATACTCTTTCAAAATGGTATTGAATGGTGATCATACTGTTCCAGTGATCCTGTCCAGCACAGTTACACTTGGGATGGATGCCATAAAAAGACCCAAACCAACCCCACGCAAACTGTGACTGCTTTCTATCTGATGCTTCATACCTGGCTTCACATCTTTTTGCTGGGTGAGGAAGGACAGGCAAGGCAGTGTCTATGTTGCAAGATTTTGTGCAGTGGGAGTTGCAAAACTAGCTTGAAAGATCTTTATAAGTTAGATACTGGGAGTTTGTAATTTGGTGAGGAGGGAGAAGCATCTTTAGTAGTGTATTTATTACTGTTCTGATAGACAAATCATGAAGTTTGGGCCAATTATAATTTCCTGAGTCTCCATAAGTGGCATCAAAATTACTTTTTTGCTCTTGCCTGTAGTAGCTTTTGTTGCTTATTCTTTTTTCTTTCAAGCATCTGAATGCTGTTTTGCCTGTAAACTGGGAAAATACTACCTTTCCTTAGCCTAAGAGTCAATTATATTTCGAAACCCTGATGGACAGTAGTTAGTGAAAACAAAAAGGCACAGTTCTCACTGAGGCTAAATTTGTAAGTCTCTTTTTAAAATAAGGTTGTAAAGCAACCTGTGCCATGAACAAGGGAGGTAGTGAAGTCTCATTTTCTACTGGCTGACATCTCATATTTCACTGCAATACAAGAGAGATGTGGAGGTGCTGGAGCGGGTCCAGAGGAGGGCAACAAAACTGGTGAAGGGCCTAGAGAATAAGTCTTATGAGGAGCAACTGAGGAAGCTGGGGCTATTTAGTGCGAAGAAGAGGAGGCTGAAGGGAGACCTCATTGCTGTCTACACAACTTCCCTTCAGGTAGTTGGAGAGGCTGCTGTTGGTCTACTCTCACAGGTAATTGGAGACAGAACAAGGGGGAATGGCCTCAAGTTGAGACTGAGTAGGTTTAGATTGGACACTAGGGAAAAGTTTTTCATGGATAGAGTGATCAGGCACTGCAGTGAGCTGCCCAGGGAGGTGGTTGAGTCACCAACCCTGGATGTGTTTAAGGGTTGTTTGGATGTGGTGCTTAGGGATATGGTTTTAGGTGAATCTTGTGGAGTAGGATTATAGGTTGGACTTTGAGATCCTGAGGGTCTTTTCCAACCTGGATGTTTCTGTGATTCTGTGATCTTTTTTCCTCTGGTCATTCCCTTCCTCCTCTGCAGCAAGAGCTCCAGCTCTCCTCTGTCAGCCTTTCCTGACAGAAAAGAAGGGGTTTTCTATGTGCGAGACGTGGTCAACTCTTTCCCCTTTGGCCAGGGAATTCTTTTGGGTCTCCTTTTCTCATTTTCACAAAGAGCATAGGAACTCGTTTGGTTTTGTGGCTTTTACCTCTGCCAGATTTTGTTGATCCTGAGTGTTTGGAGGAATTGAGTGGAGTGAAAGAGAGATGGATAGACTGTCAGCATGTAATGTAGTTATCCTTTTATAATCATCTTTTCCATACAGTTGAGAGCACACCTTGAGTATATAGGCAAAGACTTTAAAATCAGTGATTTTCTCTTACGCAATAGTTAATTTAATAGGACTTTGGAGCTTTTAGTGGTTGGGTTTGTAGAGTTTTTTTCCCCAGTTGAGCTACTATCTAAATATCTTTAAACATTTAGTAACTTGTGCTTTTGAGTAATTTTAGGGTAGAATCCAAAATCACAGCATTGCTAGGGAAAAATAATCTTTAACCCTCAAAAATGCTTATGTCAAAGTTGCCCATTATTGGTAATAAATATGTAGGTGTGATGGGTTTTATCAACTTTGCTTGTAGCAAGCCAAAGGGAGTTTGTCATAACATGAGTCGCTTATTGATGACACAGTTGTCTGTGATTGATTAAAAGTGGCAGATTTATTTCAGCTTCAACTCTTTCCATTAGCATTCCTATCGACCATCTGGCAGTGGAAGACGTCACTCATGAGATAGACTGGGATCTTGTTAAAAAAATTACATGATTTCTTGGGGCCTTTTTTTGCCAGTGTCCTGATGAGCCAGAAAGTTGTCACTACTAGTGACAGCTCTCATTGCCTAAAAGGGTTGAGACTGATACTAGGTCAGCCTGTGACTTGCTTTTAATGGTTTTTAATTACTGCCGTGATCACAGCAAACATTTAGTTAGAGGTTGACAAGTATCAGTTGGGGGGCTTTCTAGCTCTTTCATAGCATTCAGTTGTTGGTTAGGATGAGAAGGAACATGTTGCTATTTACATGGGGGGGAAAGAGCAAACAGCCTTTATCAAAATGGCACCTACGGAAAATGCAAACTTTTAAAGATCGTGTACCAAGGAGGGATGCTTAAGGGGCAAAAAATGAATTCCAAATGAATAGTGATGTTCCAAAATGTGGAGCTCCCTATATGTCCATTAAATGGGTGATATATGTACTGCTACAAGAGAAATATTGAGCTGGCTTACAATGGATGATGAAACTTCAGGGCATTTAACGGAGCTCCTGCAACACTGCAGTGAATTACATCATGAGCTGAAATGCAGCAGCTGCTCTGGCCCTGCTGTCCTCCGATGAGTAATAGTGTATCAGGGCTATCTTTGGTAAACAACTTTATGGGGCTTTTCTGCTGCAGTGTTTGACACTTGAAATGATAATGCTGTCTTTGACTTCCCACCTGCAGCATCCCCTGCTTCTCAGAAATACAGTCTTTCAAAATAAAGGCATGAAATCTTGTGGTCAGGACCCCTTGCATCTAGATTTTATACAGGACATCGTAAAGATTAATGTTATCTGTGTGTTGAAGAGAGGTGACTTATAGACAGAGAAAACATGCTTCAGGAGTTTCCCTGTATCTGCAGAGTTTGCTTAAAACAATACCCTTCCCCCCTTAAAACAAGGGGGGAAGTTTGAAAGAAACATTTCTGTTTATCAAAGTGTGTTAGATTTCTGTCCAGGATCTCCAGAGTTTGACCTTGATGGCTCTAAATATTTAAAACGGTGCCATGGATATTTCAAGCTTGTGGCTCGTTGAAGCATAATGCACAAGGGACTTCTTCCTAAATGGGCTCCTCATTGCACTTAGACTCACACAAACATTGCAGCAAATGAAGGTGTTAAAAAAATATGCACGAAGGTCACAGTGACAGATCTTATTAGGAGATTACTGGCAGTAGTTCTCTTGAAGAGTAATCGCCTAACAATTTATTCTCAACTTTGTATTTGATTTTGGAAATTGTGTTGAGGCAGCATTAAGATTACATAGATGGTAGTTACTTGTGCAATATTTAGCATTAGAAAGGAAATGAATCCCTTCTGGTTTTATTTTGCATCATTAGTAATGTTTATGCTGGGAGAGTGTGCAATTTCTGAAAATGAAATGTTTTTGGGCAGTTAACAGGGATTATCTGAAACACATACATAATGCATACTGTAATTCATTTGAAGGTCTCCTGTGTTACCCTTTTTTTTGGTCTGAACTGAGATAACACAGGAGTAAAAATCGGGATGAAATTTATTCAGCCACTTGAAGGCATTTTGTGGAGAATTAAGATTTGTTTGCTTTTAAGTGTTTCTCCAAAAGTGCTTCTGTTGTCCGCTATTTTAATTGTGCCATCGCATCTGTGAAAGATCATTACCATATTCTTTTATACCAGCACGTGTCAAAGCGTTGCTCACTTCCAACCATCTGTAGACTATTTGATACAAATGCTTCAAAATCAGAGCTAATGGGCAAAGCACCCTCCTTGTATCAGAAAGTTTCTTAAATTTCCTCACCTATAGGTTTCTTTGTCCTACTTGCTATGTTTTCTTTCAGGAACAATACTTTTTGGCAGCTCCAGTTGTATTCATACTGGTTTTTGGATAACTGGCCAGACTTGTGCACGACACCATCTCAGTGTACTCTTCTAGATCCCTTGCCAGTTGTCTGCTTGAACACCATCTGTGCTTGGCAGGAGTTACCTTCAAATACCTAACAAAACAGGTCATGGGAGAAACCAAAATCTTCCAGGAGCTAATGGTGTTAACATACTCTATTCCTCTAATACCACTAGTATTTTCCTCTTTGCACTTCGGGAAGCTTGGTCTGTTTAGGCAGATTCTCTTTCTGCTGGTTTGAGGCTAATTGGAATATTTTAATAGAGAAAATTACACTATAGGCTGTGAAAGGAAAACATGGTGATGTCTACTTCACTCATAGGCTTGCTGAAAATTGTTTGGGAAAAATAACCAAAACACAGATAAGGCATTCTCTGTCTCTCTCTGGGCACACAGCACAGCGTCTGGGGCAGTCTAGCAGCTTCTGGCTCTGACTCCTCTGCTGATTAATTTTCACTAACCACTTTTCTTCTAACCCCCCTGGCCGATCCTCCTAATTCACCTTGTACGTAAGGCAAACCTTGGGGTAAGGTACAGGGGCGGGGAGAAGGTGGAAGGGTGGTCGGGAGCCCCTCCTGGGGTCTCTGATTTCTGGGAGGGGAGTTGTGTTGCTGTATTACCTTTTACTTGTATATTTCTGTAAATATTCCTGTCTATAGTGTATATCTCTGCTTGTACTTTGTGCTGAGCTGTAAATAGAGCTTCAGTCCTTAACTTCCAGCTGGCTGAATTCTAGTCTGGGTCATTTTACAAAGTGGGGAGGGGGCAAGTAACTCCCAAACCATCACACTCTTACCCCAGGATCTTTCCTTAGAATCATAGAATGGTAAGGTTGGAAGGGACCTCAAGGGTCATCTAGTTCCAATCCCCTGCCAGAGGCAGGGACACCTCCCACTAGTACAGGTTACTCAAGGCCTCATCCAATCTGGCCTTGAACACATCCAGGGAGGGAGCATCCACAACCTCCCTGGGCAACCTGTGCCAGTGCCTCACCACCCTCACTGTAAAGAACTTCCTCCTAACATCTAGTCTAAATCTCCCCTCTGCCAGTTTAAGCCCATTGCCCCTTGTCCTGTCATTGCAGGACCTTGTAAATAGTTGCTCCCCAGCCTTCCTGTAGACCCCCTACAGGGGGGGGCTGGAAGGCTACTATCCGGTCCCCTCGAAGCCTTCTCTTCTCCAGGCTGAAGAGCCCCAACTCTCTCAGCCTGTCCTCATAGGAGAGCTGCCCTCCTTCTTGAGGGCTACCATGTCTGCCCAAGCGAATAGTGAGGACAGTGATAACTTTCAAGAAGATGCTTTGCAGAAAGCTCAAACAATGTGTGAAATTCAGTCCTACTTCGTAATGAGATGGAGAACTGTGCTAATGAAATCTGCAGGAGACAATAAAGTGAGTCATACAGCAAGGCTGACTGAAAATGTCCGTGCAAAGCAGTGCCACTAAGAAAAAAATATAACCAAGAGCAGGAAATAAAAATGAGCATCTTGGAAAAAATCCAGGCTAATGCATCCAACGAAATATAATCTGAAATGCAGGCGTACATGGGAGCAAAAGCTGTAAAAGCCATAAGGCTGAAAGAGATAGATAGATAGTGGACTGCAAATTAGATGTGAGACTCTACAAAAGGACTAATTTGGGCCATGCATTGGAGAAACAGCACGTGACAGGTTGGGGAGGCATTAAGCCTGCCTTGGAGAAGCATTCACTTCTGCAGATAAGAGAATTGGAGGCATTAGGGTGATTTCAGCAAGAAACAATATAGTGGTGATCTGGAGGAAAGGCTGAAACACTATCCCTGGTGTGATGATGGGAGCCTGCCCCTGCATGAGCGTGCAGGCATTTAGAGCTTAGATGAGGCAAGCAGCAGCATACGGCATGGCGGAGCAAGGCTGCAACCGAGTCAAAGGATAATTTCAGTGGGACAGCAGAAGGAGAGTCTCAGTGGTGATAAGGTTGAGTGCCATGTTTGAAGACAGCATAATCAAAATACAGGTTGAGGGACAAAGACTGAGGCAACAAAAGAAGATTCTTGTTGCTTTTTGGAGCCGTATCTGATTGGACTAAGTCTAAATTTGTTCCATAAAGCATTCATAGATTTGAAGAAAGAGATAGATGGTGAAGCACTTACTCACTCCCATGGGTCCTCTGCAGCTGGACGTGAACTTGAACTGTGTCAAAGCAGATGTTGCTGTGTGCCCTGATTGCTAATCTATGAGAGAGGATGCCAGGCTGGCCCAGTTTCATCTCTCATTATGGGAGTCACCACCCTCATATTTTTTTTTCCAGCTAGTAATACAAATGGAAGTGCAAAAGGATTTGAAAACATCATAAAAGAAATTTGTAAATCACCAAAGCCAGTTTGTTTCTCCTGTAGGAGTGTAGCTGTTACAGGCTTCTTGGGATGAGAGGCAGCTGGAAGGTTCTGCCTGTGATCCAGGGGAAATGCTGTTGCAAAGAAGAGTTGTCTTGACCTTTCTCCACCATTGCTTCTGTTGACCCTGTTAAAGTGAATTTAGTCCTAAAGAAACAAATCTTCAGCTAATTATTTCCCCAGTCTTGTTGTCATTCTCATAGACATTTTACCATTTTAAGTAGGAATGGTTACTTGAACTTTTTTTTTGAGGGCAGCAAGCAGAAGGAGAACCTAAAATCTGATTTACTGTGGTCCTGGACATAGGTTAAATGTTCAAAAAAGGTTATATGAAAACCAGTGACTTGGTAATTTTGAAAGTGATCCAGCTTGCTGCTCAGTTGGACTGCATTTTGCAGAGCCTGATTATTCAAACTCTTTTTTCTAATACTAGCATTAATTCCCATATAGCAGTATTACAGAGTTTCTTATGTTTCAGTTCTTTTAAATGTGAGATGCTGTCTGTAAGCACAGCAGACAGCTTATCAGCTCAGCTCCTGCTGCTGCTTCCCAATGTCATATATTTGGTGAGTGCTTGCAGTCAACCTTGAGAGTTACCGACACTGGCTTGTGTTTCATTCTCTGTATGTTTCACTGCTCTTTTTAAAACAGGAGTATTACAACCCATGCTAAATTTAGAGAGAAGAGGGCATCTGCAAATATACCCACAAAAAGTGCACCTCCTTACCAGAGAGAGCTAGAGTCAGCTGAGTTGCGAGAGGACTTGGGATTCTGAGGGGCTCAACAGACATACAGGGTGCGAACTGAGCCCAGAGGTAATTTCTGACTTTGTCAGAGAAATGAAGAGGGAGTGAAAGAGCCTCCAAAACAGCACTTCTAATAGCCCAGAGTGTTGGCATTTTTTTTCTCCTTTCAATTTTTTTTTGTTTTATTATATCTGACATCAGTCAACGAGGGAGGAAGCTCTTTAACCTCAATGCAAATAAAGCAGTAGTGCTTTAGAGAAATGAAATCTGTTCACTTTATACCTCTAGGCCAATGGTTCTGACAGAAAGAGAATTTGAAAACAAAATCACTCATTAACTGGCTTTTTTTCTTAATCTATTTTGCAATATCAGTCCATTCAAAGCCTGATTTTTGTTTAGGAGGGTTAAAAAATGACCTATAGCAATAAATCCATCTATCTCATGCTGTTTGTCTGTCTGTCTGTCTATCCCATAAAGACTTTAAAATGTTGGTTTATATTTTTATAGCATTGCTGAAAATCAATTGTGACATTTTCTGTTTAGGCTGCTGAAGGTTTTGGCAGATAGAACATGGATTTTGTCTTTTGATGGTGAATTCAATTCACTTTTTATTACAAAGTCCTCAAGTGTTTAAATGTGTGGTGATAAACAACTAAAACTCCTGCTGTGCTAAACTCCACCAGGTCTTTTCAGTAGGTCTGCTATTCAAAAAGAACTGGGACTTGTTTCATCTGTTTTTAATAAATACCATTTATGTCAGAACTAAAGGCAACTTTGTTTTGGAGTTTGACTTGTAGAGTCTTAACTTTTCAGCTTTTGCTCNTAAAAAAAAAAAAAAAAAAAAAAAAAAAAGTGAAGAGCTTGCACATCACCTTGCCTGAACTGTGATGTTGAAATGTTACAGGAAAAGAAGGCAAAAGCTGGTCTGCAAAAGTGAGAGGGGATGCACCTGGGGTTGTTTACTAGCCAAGGTGTTGGAGAGTAATTGTCTGGGTCTGTCATGCTGTTGCTAAAGCTGGGGAGAGTACAATGGAGTCCTTTTTTGAATACTGGAGGATAAGAGGTGGACAGAGCTAGTTTCCATGGGTCAAGCATCAGCACTGGCCTGTCATTTCCAGCACTGTGCTGGAGAAACTACTGGTGCTACCTACAGGAAAGGGCCATCCCAAGTTCCTTAGCTTCTGGGGAGCTGCAACACCCTCTAGGCATAATTTTGTATCTGAACTAACATGCATTAGACACTGCTGGTGTTCAGTGGAGTCCATAGTATCATTGTATGGCAGATGAGGGAGAGCTGTTCTGTGTGGGTTTGCCAAACGCACTTGTTATGGTGCCAGCAGGTCTTATGGGCTAGGAGCCTGGGACATGACCACAGGGACACTCAGTGACTTCCCATATTTCTTTTGACAAGAGATGAGAGAGAAATCTGCTTCAGGGCTCTCTGCATGGTGCTGCCATTTGGTAAAAATAACCACATCCCTCATATGCTGTTTCTGAAGTGTGTTTTTCACTTTTGTCCGGTGAGATGGATGGAGAATTTGTATGTTTGGGATATTTGCATGGACGTCGTAATTCAAAGGGAATGTAGAGGCAGTAAATAAGAGCAGTGTTGGGTAGATCATCTTTTGCCATGGTTGACAATTGGGTTTAGCATCTTTGTTTAAAACAAGTTTGTCGTAGAAGCGTGTATTTTGTTTGCAAAGTTTGTGCTGCTTTCTCATTCGTATTTTAAGATTTTCAAATAAAGTACTGATAGTCAGAAGCCTAGAAGTAAAGAGAACCTTAGAGGACCTTCAGCTTTCCCCACTGAGGCAAGGCAAAACGTAACACTTCTGAGCTAATACATCCTTGCTCTGAAAAAAGTTCACATCAAAGGGTCATAAATTGCTTCCAAATTGATTTCCAAATATAAGTTCATTGTGTATGAGTTTAAGTTTGATTTGATGACTTGAAAATGATTTACTCTGAAATCTTTTTCCATAAAAATATGCATAGCGAAAAGTGTTTACATAACAGTATGGCACTTAACATTGCATTAAAAAAATATATACATCTATTTGTTTGCTGTAATATTTTACTAACCAACAGAGCAAAGTAGCACAGAGATCTGTGGCGTCATGCTAAAAAACCAAGTGTGAGGTTGCCAAGTATTGGTGTTCCCACGATACTTGTAGCCACAAAAAACTAAACCAAACTGGAATGATGCTGTGGTGCTGATAAAGGAAATATGGAGATTAAACAGCTGAAAGGCAGACGTGTATTACAAGTGAGTCTGTGCAGACTGTTGTCTGTGCTGGGGCCAAGCTCTTAGGCATTTGCTGCATATTTTGACCAAGTACAGAATGTAGGAAATGTAAAGCTAACATGTTCAAGACTTAGGTTTCTTAAAAAACAAAAGGAGCAGGGTGTCACCATTCTTTTAAATTAGAGGGTCTCTTCATAATTGATGCTTCAGAAATGCCTTTAGAGAGCAAAATGAGCATGGTAATGATAAAGATCGCAAGAAAACTTGCTTGTTAGACTTAGTTAAAGCTAAGCTCGTCATTGATACATGTTTAGGTTTTTACATTATTTTCCCAGCATGGTGTTCAGTGACAACTTTCCTTGGTGTGCTTTTGTTTCAGTTGACATTTGCTTGAATGGCCAAGGGAGTTGGCAATTTTTGTCCTACTGGTCTTTGAAGTTGTGGCTTCAGCCCGAACAGTCCTGTCTTTGTGTATGGTGGGGAGCAAGAAGGGTGCATGCAGCACAGAGCCTAGAAAGGGCCCATACATACCAATCTCACAATACTTCTTAGCACTTAGCTTAAAGCAGCTCAGGTCTTTTAATAATATTGGTTTATTTTCTGTGAATTTGTAATGTAAGAAATAGAAGTCCAAAATAGTAAAAAAACCAGGCGATTGACTTGCAAGTACTTTTTTTTTTTCTCTTTGTATTGATCTCCAAGCATAGGTTAGTATTTAGAAGGATTTAAACTGCAATGGGAATTTGCTATCTTCTCTTTTCAAGGCTATTGTTATTTCACAATAGGGTTTGAATGCAAGCGCTCCTGGGTGCAAAGAAAGAAGTAGGGATTTACTCGAGATGAGTAGTGTTTGTTCCATGTTTTACTGATTCTTACTAGAGCTGTAATAAAATCTGTTGTATGCCAAAAATTGTCAGGAAAACTTGACAGAATATGGTGACAAAAGGTGATAGAATGGGAAGGAGAAATTTTATATATAACAAGATGGCATGTAAGTGTCTTTTTATTGTAGTATTTACACATTTCACAATCAGTTGAACATCTTGTACTGTTTGCAGTCCATATCTTCATAATTGTGGTAAGAATACAGCTTGCACAGCATATATGTAACTCCTCCTCAGATGGCTGGTTTAATCCCTAACTGTACATGTTTAAGGGAGCAGCAGAGCACTGAAAGGCAGCCACAGCTGTTGGAGCTTTGCAATGTTTCCTTGTACACAAAGTTGAGGATGTGCTTGAGCAGTTTTTGGATGGAGCCTTATAGCTACATTAATTTTCTTTGAAATGCATCTTCTGTAGCCACTACAAAGTAGAGGAAAGGTAGGGGGGTTAGACTTGATGATTGTCAGAGGTCTCTTTCAACCCTTACCATTCTATGATTCTGTGGTGTTCGGTAATAGGAGCATCTCGGTTGGCTTTTACAGTGACCTTTCCCAGATGCTGGATTTTCGATGGCCAAAGAACCTTAGTTCTGATCGCCGCCATTTCTTGGAAGGGATAGGTAAAAGAATGAGGTGATGTAAGGCTTTTTAAACAGGTCTTGCCAAGTGGGTTTTGCTTGTTTTGCTTTGATGACTAATTCCCAGTTACAGAAGTTTTGGCCATCTGAATGTTTAAGATTGGAGTCAACCTTCCACCCATCCAGGTGAGGGCTTGGTGAAGAGGAGGCATTGGGAGACATCTAGGTGGGCTGTAAGCCAAGGTCAGGGAAAGGTCTTCCTGGGTGAACTCAGCCACTTCTTACCATCCCTCAGATCTGCTGGCTTAGCTGCTTTTGCAGCTGCCCTTTAACAAATATTGAAAACTGCAGCAATTTCAAAGGGTAGTAGTTAGCAAAGGTCTCTTTAGGCTGACCTGGCTTGTTTTGACTGAGCCAAATTAGGAACCTGTGACCCAAGCAGAGCTAGCCCCATTCACCAGCCCTGTGCAGCTGACTGTGGGCAGCACAGGCTTCACCTGGAGAAGATTTCTAATTGTTCCAGTTAAACCAGCGTGAGAGGCTGAGAGAGTCATCTCCCTTGCAGTTTGAATGAGGTTCCTATTGGTTAATTTCTGTTAACACTAGTATTAAGCTTTATTAAAGCAAACCACTATTAAATGTCTACTTTAAATGTAGGATCCCCTACAATAGCTAACCTAACTTAATTACAGACATGCAATGTGGAGTTTGCACAACACATAGGAGAAGATGATGCTGTCTGCTCCCCACATGAGAAGTAGTATCCTTTTTTCTAGGTGTTGCACATGTTGTATATGTATTGAAAACAGCAGTTAAATTTTTTTTCTTCCTAAATCCCAAATGGGATCTTTTTTTTTCATAAGAAAACATGGCTGCATTTTTAGACTCATCTCTCTGTACCAAATGCATTGCAAAAGAGATAGGCTTTTTATAACATTAAGAACTTGTGCAGCCTGGCTCGGGGATTCATTGGTACATAAGAGTGAGTGTGAGCAAGCACCCATAGTGTGTAGCAGTGCATCTTCTAAACTTGTTTTGAGTTGGATGGTGAATAGCCATTTTCCCAGTGGTTTGTGCTGGTTTTCCACTTTATTATCCATGCATACTCATACCCAAGCAGAGGTTGCTGTTGTGCAAGCAACTTCTAAGTTTGGAATAAAAAGATACAGTTTACCTTCTGGAACTTTGTTATGTCAGAAGAGGTTGGATCCAAAGTTGTGACAGAGATGAAATTTTTTACTGGAATTTTGACTTGGAGTCATAGGTTGTCTTGGATGGGAAGGGACTTTAAAGATCACCTATTTAAACCACCAGGAAAAGGAGTGTTATTTAAGTAGATCATCCTGTTGGGTTTGGGGGATGGGATGTGGGATCAAATTCATTTTAACTTTGAAAAAGGCCATCCAGATGAATGTATGCATGTTCACAGTGTGTGCTGTCATCTGACCACTTCACGCACTGGGTGCAATCTGATATTGGGGTGCAATTTTTACTCTCTTTTATCATGATCCCTGATACCCTAGGTACAGCATCTCCTGGTGAGAATAGGCATTCCAGTGTACTTGTGAGGAGCAGGGAACCCAGGGACAAGTACACAGGACACTGCAGGATGGGTGGCAGCAAAACCTGTCTTTACCCTGTATGGCAGAGCTGGGAGGAAGACCTGACAGACCAGTCTTACAGGCTGCATTATGGAGCCCAGTTTGCAGAGGACGGAAAGTACTGAGGCGATTACATGGCAATCACATGCCAGCCTGACTTGAGCCATCAACAGAGCATCACTAATGGTTATTAGCTAAGTCTTTCCATAATGTGTGTGTCTACAAGTTGTAATTAGAGCCAAACCTGCCCATAGCTAATTAGAAGCTTGCTTCGAAGTATAGTTTATATAAAGCTTCTAAAACTTTATGTAGGGAAGATAGACATCCACAGGCTTAATAAGAACGACGCCTTATTTTCAAAATGAAACGTATAGGCTTTGGTGTCTGCTTCTGTACAGGCTTTTTTGTTACATCTTCATCCAGAAATATTGCCCAAGTTTCACCACCAGCAAGCCAACAATTTTGAAGTTTTCTTCTGAGTGCTTAGTTCTCGCTGTTGAGAGAATAAACCAGATGTTAAGATGCTTTGTGTTTTGAGTAAATAGTACTTAGATCTCTCATAAGAAGATAAGGAGTCTTGAAAGCGACAGAACTTTTTATTTACTCTGCTCTTGTCAGACCCCACCTGGAGTGCTGTGTATGGTTCTGGAGCCCCCAGCACAGGAAGGACATGGAAGTGTTGGAGCGGGTCCAGAGGAGGGCCATGAAGATGATCAGAGGGGTGGAGCAGCTCTCCTATGAGGACAGGCTGAGAGAGTTGGGACTTTTCAGCCTGGAGAAGAGAAGGCTTCGAGGGGACCTGATAGTAGCCTTCCAGTATCTGAAGGGGGCCTACAGGAAGGCTGGGGAGGGACTACTTACAAGGTCTTGTAGTGACAGGATGAGGGGCAATGGGTTTGAACTGGCAGAGGGAAGATTTAGACTAGATGTTAGGAGGAAGTTCTTTACAGTGAGGGTGGTGAGGCACTGGCACAGGTTGCCCAGGGAGGTTGTGGCTACTCCCTCTCTGGAGGTGTTCAAGGCCAGGTTGGATGAGGCCTTGAGTAACCTGTACTAGTGGGAGGTGTCCCTGCCTCTGGCAGGGGGTTGGAACTAGATGATCCTTGATTTCCCTTCCAACCTTGCCATTCTGTGATTCTCTGATCCTATTAAATATATCACTACGATGTCTACGTAAGTAATGATCTGTCTGTGGAGATTTACTGTGTGCTTGCTACACCTGTACGTAGAATCGTACAATCACAGAATGGTTTAGGTTGGAAGCGACCTGAAAGATATCTAGTTCCAACCCCACACCCCTACCCCCACCCCCACCCCGCCAGAGGCAGGGACACTTCCCTCTAGAACAGGTCACTCAAGGCCTCATCCAGCCTGGCCTTGTACACCTCCAGGGAGGGAGCATCCACAACCTCCCTGGGCAACCTACTTCCACCCTCTCTGTAAAGGAATCATCTTCAGCTTGGTTGCTTAGGAGTAAGGCGATTCTGGCAGTGTAACATCCTTGGACTCTGAAGCAGCAACACAGGCAAGCCTTGGTGATGAGAGAGTTCGTGGATGTGACACAGGGTTGTAAGGTGGGCTGGTGTGGCTGTGAGCCTTACCACCTGCACCTGGGTGGTTGATGAAACATGGAACGCACTAAGCACTGTGTTGACCATGGCCAGTCTCTGGTGTGAACTCTGGGTAGCTGTATGGCAAAGGCAAGCTCAAATGGTACTGATGTGGTCACCACTGCCCTTTCAAGGTGTTTTGTTTGATTTTCTTACTTACTTGCTGTCTTTTGTTCCCTGCTTGCAAGTGTTGCTCTCTCAGGAGCAAACGGTGTCTGAAAAGGAGAGAGAACACAGTGGAGTCTGCAGCACTCCTACATTTGACATTTGGCTTTGGTACAAAGGGAGTCTCATATGCCTGTCACCACTGCTCTTAAGGAAGGAAAAAGTGGGGTGCATAATCCTCATGTGTGGCTGAGGAAAGGAAAATCATGAGGTAACTCCTGCAGCTGATGAATTCCCTCTCCTTGCTTCTGTCTAGCCATTTTTTAATTTGGTGTTTAGTTTGATTATTCAGGTCAGATCAGATTTAGGTCAGTTGTGATGGACTTTTTCCAAATCTAGTTCCCTTGATTCCTACTGTAAACTCTTACCAGATGACACAATGTGAAGCTGGAACAGAGTTGAGCTGTGTGATGACCATATAAAATCTCAGTGGGAACCACTTTCACGTTCCTGAGATTAGTTTCTCATGTAATAAATTCTGTATCCAAAATGGTATCAAATACTTTTCTGACAAGAGTGAGGGTTGTTGGTTTTTTTTTAACTGACAAATCCCAGCAGAACTATTTATTTCTAAGAAACCTCTCTCTTCTGTTTGCACTCACATGCTGTTGTTCAGACCTACACTGAAGAACAAATATGAGTAAATACTTATCCATGTCCTTGCCAATGCTTCTGAACCCACCCTGTTTTCAGACCATCTTCCATTACATTTCTTTGATATTCCTCTGCTGGTAAGAGTTGCCATAGGAAACCACCATCAAAGATTCCTCCCCGAAGGAATAATCTGGATTTATTTGGTGACACCTTTTCTTTGTAGACTGTTTCACTGCTTTGTTCTGCTTAATATTCTCCTGGCCTTGAGGGATGAGGAGGAGTGAGACAAGGAAGTGCCATGCTCATGTCAAGTGCAGTGCTGTAGGCTAGTACCAGCAAAACTTCATGTGACACAGAATAGCAGGGATGGCGAGCGATGCCTGGGTGGTATGTGCTGGTGTCCTTTTGCTCGGGGATAGGAGGACAGTCCATTTCTTGAATTCAAATCCAGGCACAGGAAAAGCTACTTCAGTTTTTTTTAAAGTATTAAATTTAGAGCTGCATTCTTTCACCGTTTCTAAAATGAAATTCAGAAACATCCAGGACTTCTTACTAGACCAAGCTACAGCTTCTCCTATTACAACCTCTTTATTAATTTCCTGATGTGGTAAAGGGAAGCCTTGACACCAGACTTCCCTGAGTTGTGTCCTGGCTTATATATCTCTACATGTCAATCTCTTCTGTATTAACTTAGACAGATGAGACCTATGCTTCCAGTTCTGAAAAGTCCTAGTGTATCAGGGGCACAGGAGAGAGCAGGTTCTTCCACATGTGTCTCCTTGGTGGCTACAAAAACCACATAAAATCATCATTCTGCCATTTGGCTGATTAGATGTTCTGTGCATACCTCAAAATATATGATGTTTTAAACCTAGATTTGCTATTTAAATAAGAGGTTTGCCGTAATTGGCTGTTATAAATTACAAGCAGGAAGGAATGATTTATTGCTTATAATTAGAAATGAGTTATGAGAGGGAATGTTGGTAATCATAAAATAAAACTTGGAATACATTGATTTCCAGATGGCTGGCACTGAAATTGCTCTTTAATGTATAATAGGCCAGACACAAGGAGGGCAAAAAACCCCGAAACCTGTCACCCATCTTTATTCCTTGATAGATTACTTGTATAAATCTATAGTTACCTGAAATTTGAAATTCTAGTTTGTAGCTGCATAATCAGATGAGAGAAACTTAATTTGCACTATGGTATATGGTAACAAAAGTGGTGGAAGAGGGGAGTTTGTGTTTTGCCCAGCATGACTTTTGTCCTTGTAATGTCAACAGGGAAGATGCAACCATAAGTCTACCATCATCTTTGAGTATAATAGTCTCAGTGGATTGTTCTCAAAGACTCCAGGTTACAAAGATGTTTTCCTTTTCATCTTTTGCCTCATTAGCTGTTTTTATGAGGTTGAGATTGATCAAAACACCTGTCCAAAAGAAAATATCTGTAATCCTTCTTGCCATGAGTCTAGAAAAATATGCTTGTACCAGAAACAGAGACAGCAGTGCTGTTGCTGAGAACTTTTCACTAGAACAGTCTTTCAGTTCAGGTGGTAATGTCTGTTTAACTTTCGACTTTTTGTTTCTGTTACTATAGTTTCAAGCACGATTTTAAAATTATTTGTATTTGCCCTGCCTACTAATAATAGTGCTCTGCACCACAACAGATGCATTTGACAATGTTACCATTTAAAAACCATGCTACAAGATAGTGAGACCTATTTGGATTGTCACCACACGAGTTATCTCTCGCCCATGTTTTAAAAGGGACACTGTCATTAGACTTGCTTAACTGAGACCACCATGATTACTAATTTACCTCCATTAGAATGCTTCATAGCTGCCTTACTTTAAGTAGCTTTTCCCAGCAAGGTGTGTGTGAAGGTTTGGGAGTTACCCACCCCCCCACACTTTGTAAAATGACCCAGACTAGCACTCAGTCGGCTGGAAGTTAAATGATGAAGCTATATTTACAGCTTTGCACAATGTACAGCAGATATTTACACTATATACACAATATTTACAGAAATATACAAGTAAAAGGTAATACAGCAACACAACTCCACTCCCAGAAATCAGAGACCCCAGGAGGGGCTCCCAACCACCCCTCCACCCCCTCCCCACCCCTGTACCTTACCCCAAGGTTTGCCCTACGTGCAAGGTAAATTAGGAGGATCAGCCAGGGGGGTTAGAAGAAAAGTGGTTAGTGGGGATCAATCAGCAGAGGAGCCAGAGCCCAGAAGCTGCTAGATCCCACCAGCAGCTCCTGCTCAAGCAAGCGACAGAGAG
>VWZE01025828.1:121605-139351 GCA_013396675.1 Eubucco bourcierii | reverse complement strand
AAATCAGAGACCCCAGGAGGGGCTCCCAACCACCCTTCCACCTTCTCCCCACCCCTGTACCTTACCCCAAGGTTTGCCCTACGTGCAAGGTAAATTAGGAGGATCAGCCAGGGGGGTTAGAAGAAAAGTGGTTAGTGAGGATCAATCAGCAGAGGAGCCAGAGCCCAGAAGCTGCTAGATCCCACCAGCAGCTCCTGCTCAAGCAAGCGACAGAGAGAGACTGACTTATCAATTGTTTTGGTTAGTGTTCCCAAACAATTCTCCAGCAAGCGTATGAGTGAAGTAGACATCATGATGTTTTCCTTTCACAGCCTATAGTGTAATTTTCTCTATTAAAATATTCCAATTAGCCTCAAACCAGCACAGTGTGGATTTGCCTTGCTGTCATCTCATCTGGAAAAATTTCCACGGTGATGTGAGTAACATGTTTTCAACTGATATTTTCCTGACCCTTGGAGAGATGAGCTCATCAGTATCTTTATTGACAAACCCAGGAAGAAGGTGTGTTGAACAGAAATATTAGATCAGTCAGCTTTTCTTGTCCTGCAGCAATTGTAATTTCCCATGGTCTGCAGCAATTTCCTTTTAGAAGCAGATATGTGCTGAGATTGTTTTGGATCTGCTGCAGCGGCATAATTTCATTTGATCCCAATAAGGTGGCCTTAGATTTTGTTCTTTTTCTTTTTTGCAGTTGAAAATCAGCAAGGAAGAACAGCAAATTGCTATTTTACAGCATCTAATTGAGGAATGTGTGCTGCAGCTACATAGAAACCTATTGCTCATTCTGAGTTGGGTTACTGAAGACATATCATGGTCTCTAGGTCCTGTCTGAAAAAGCCGAAACAGGTGTTTAGTTCACTGTGGATTTGCAAAGTTTTGCTTTTCAAAAGTTCAAAAGTATATCAGTGACTGACATCAGTGCTTAGTTCCTTGCTGATAAATACATCTTTTGGTGAATGATAGAGGTTCTGGTTTTTTGCTGGTTTACTCCTGTGAACTTTGGTCCCTAGATACTTAAGCCTGTGAGCTTTGGTCCCTAGATATTTAAGGCAGTAGCTAGAAGAGGTAAATCTCATTAACACTGAAGATGTTCTCACTGCTGTGTTGTCTGATGCTGTGCTGATGAAAGTGAAGCTCCTCTGATCCAGCATGAAAGAGAGCTGAGTGGGAGTCAGAAGTGGGAACAATTTATCATTTCAGTGTAGTTTTTGTTGTCATTTCAGCTTCGCTTTTTTTCTGCTTGAAATGTCTTTCTGTAGTGTTGCTTGCTTGGAAACAGGAGGAAAACACAAAGTGTGTTGGTGTAGTTGGTAGAGTTCCTGCAGGTGTGTTGAAGCAGCATTAGAAGTAGCTGGCTGGCTGTGCAAACACTCCTCAACACATCTGACTCTTGCTGCCCAGGTGTCTGGTAGTATGTAGGAGGGTTCAGCCACTGGCTGCTGCTCTGTCAGTCACATTTGTACAACTGGCAGTACTGGGGTTAACCAGCCCCAAGGGACCTTGCCAAGCATGAGCTGAACTCATTGCTGTGTGGATGTGTCCTTCAGTTGATGTCTTTTGGTCACTGTTTGGGCAGACCTGACACTGGGGAGAGTCATTCAGGAAAACTCCTTGAGGCTTTTGTACTGGTGGTGAGCTGGGCTGGGCAAAGGGCAGGTCAGCCTGGCCTTCAGAAAGCCAAGAATACCTGCCTGCCTTCTGTTCAGATGCTTTATCTCTCTGCAGAAGATGATGCTGTCTGTGGTTGTATCTAGACTTTTTGTGGTGTGCACACTGCACCCTTACACCCCAGCCGCAGTCCTCTAGGCATCCCGCAGCTGTTCATTGATGTCGTGACCAGCCATGACTTTGGCCATGTGCCTCAGTTTCCTCTCTAGAAATGGGAACAACTCTTGTGAGCACCCAACTCTGAGCCAGAAGCAGATTTGAAAGACTGTGGGATCTGCAGCTGGATGTGCAAAACCCGAAGTGCTCTAGGGTCACAGACATGATTACAGTCTCTGTTTCATCTTCTGGAAAAGAGCACTGGTTTGAGTCCAGGAGGGTCACCTCTTTCTCCTGACCTAATGTCAGAATGGTGGGTCAGTATCTCCTAATGCTGTTGTGTTTCCAGCAGGAGCATTAAATCCCTGCAGAGAGGTAATTCCCAGCCTTCCAGTAAGGATAACATTCATGGTACCTAATTAAAAGGCACTGTTAGCTGGGGTAAACATTTATATTAATTTCCTTCTCATGCAGCTGTCTGGTAAACTGACCTCCAGAGGCAAAACCATCTGGCCTCAGGTGGGAGGAGGATCTTGGCCAGTGCGTAGGACCTGGCCGGTCTCTTACTGACTCACTTCTTTTTGTGTCACCGAAGCGGCACACGTATGAAAGGTCTGTGGTCTGCAGGTGTAGCTTTTGTGGGCACTTCTGTTAGATACCTGCCTAATTACACTGCAGGCTTGTGGCTGTGGGCTCCACTGTGTCTCAGCTTCCCATTGTGTATTCTGAGATCATCCACGTATAAAATTAGCAGTGGCTGGTAAGCAGCAATAAGATGTTCCCTACTTGGATGGATTAAATTAAAATTGAGTTAGAAACAGAGCTTTCGGTGAGTTTCTAAATTACTTGCAGGATTGCACTGAGAAGGTTTTTATGGTGCCATGAACTTTTTGGTGGGCGAGCAGCCGGATCCAAGTGAGGTGGTTTCATTACCTACCTCAGAGTGCTTTTTCTGTGTGATGTTCTCTGATGTGTAATCATTTGTTATTTAATAATAATCAAAATAAAAACAGTTGTTTGTCACAGCCAGCTTGTTTTTCAGAGAATTACTCACTTTGAAAGTTCACTCTGTGTGATCTTCAGCCCTGTCAGGAGCTATTATATTGAATCTTCTTTTAAATTGTTAAGCTAGAGGACAATCCTAGATGTTATCGTGCACATCTCAACCAAGATTGGAGCTGATTCGGCAGGGAGCATTCTCTGATACTGAGTTCTGTGTCATTAGTTTTTGGTGTGAACATGTCAAGATTATCTGCTTCCAGTGCTAGGTGTGTTGGCTGATGTGAGCATTTGTAGCTCTGCATAATTTCTGAAGTAGTTTGAAATGTGGATGCAACTCTTGTGGCTGTGTGAAATCTTTTTTTCCCCTTTTATGGGTCACCTTGCTGTTCAGAAAGTTGCTTGTTTTGTTAGGTACTCTATTAATTTGCAAAGTTTGTAATGGAAATAACCCACACTAGAAATCAGACTATAGATAGTGAACAACTAGTGAAAGACTCAGGAAGACCAATTCCAACATTACATTTTCATCAGAGACTTTTGATGCTTTAGCAGATGTAGGATCATATCTTAATGCAGGATATTATTGTTATTTATGGAACTTGGCAGCCCTGAATTCAGACTGAACCGCAGTGGACATTTTTCACATATAGTGTGTCTGTGCATGGGTGCACCTTGGTAACCTTTATACTTGAGCTTGAGTCTTGCACATTAAAATTTGGATATTTCAGTTACTTTTTTCAAGGTGCTTTTTTGATCATTAGCACTTGAACCTTATGTTACTGTTGAAAGCAGTTGTCCTTTTCCATGATGAGATGTTTTTTCTGCCCTCTATGGTGCAACCAGACAGCAGAAGGAGCCTGTATCTGTAGCCATGGCAGCTGGTAATTTATTGCTCCATATGACTGGTGTGGCAGCAGCTGCTCTGGTGTAAGGTCAGGGCATTGGGGCATTTAAGAGACAAACCAAACTATAAAACTTTCCAAAATGCCTTTGTAAAGTTACAGTAGGATTCTCCGTAGGAATAAGAAGAGGCAAGGGAGGGAAATTTCACTTTTCTTTTTTTAAAGATATTTACAACATGTAAATTTTGTATAATTTTAATCAAAGATGCTGTTTCAGTGGGGGGAAGGAAGTGTTTGTCTCTCTTTGCAATGGTTTTATCTTTTTTCGTTTCTCATGTCTGTGGGTAGCACAGAACAGTGAAGTGCAGCTGGGCTGCTCAGCCCTCATGTCAAGTGACCCCTTTGGACCAGCACTACAGCAGGTGCCAAACAACCAGAACAGGAGCAGAGTCCAGCTTTTGTATGCATTAGATAACATGCTGAGAGAGAAACTGGCACCCAAATCAAGTGGCAGCACTGCCTTTCTAGTAATGAAGAGAAGATGTCTTCTTTGTGAGCAGTGATCATGGAACAGAAATACAGCTCTAATTTCAGTGTGGCTGTGAGAGTCACTTGCTGCTGAAAAATTCTATAGAAGGGCTCCTAGATTTAGCATGAAAGTTTGCAAATAGGCTTTTCATAAATGTACATCTTTTTAGTTTCATTAAGAGACCATTTTAATTAAAGTGAAACTGGAATGTTTACTCTTTGCTTCCTATAGCTGTGATTGTTTTCTTTGCTGTCTGAGCACATGTGTAATTTGCTCTAAAAGAAACGTCAGCAGTTTCTGATTACCTTGTGAGTCTTACTCACCAGCTTGATTTTAATTGGAGGGAGGAGAGAGATTTCAGGGTGCTCCAGGGAGGTCTGTCTTTTGGTAGCAGGAGGAAATAGGTTCTATCTTTGGTATGATGTTAATTGCAATAATCACCACTACTGGTTTAAAATAAAAGCCCTTCATTTCTTACCAGTTTTGGCTTTTTTTTTTTTTTTTTAAAGTTATGTCAATAAAATACAACCTGTTTGTTAATTAGTATCCTTCAGCTACCTGAACTTTTGACACCACTGCATCTATATGTTTGCAAGCATCTAAACAGGGTGATGTGTGGAAAACAGTCATTTGCAGCAGCTAGGTAGTCTAGGATATAAGGAAGGAATGTTTTACAATGAAGATAGGGTTACCGTAAGAGCTGGTAAATGCCCCATCCCTGGAAATGTTCAGTCAGGTCAGACAAGGCTCTGAGCAACTTGATCTAGTTGAAGATGTCCCTGCTCACTGCAGGGGGGTTGGACTAGATGGCCTTTAAAGGTCCCTTCCAACCTAAAACATTTTATAATTTCATGATTCTATGAAAACTCTACAATTCAGATTAGATAATGAAGAGGAAGGCCAGGTACACAGGGAGGAGCGTGTCTCTACCTTTGAATACCTTATTTCTAAGACAAGAAGCCCACTAGGATTTGTAAATAGTAGTTTCCATAGGTCAAGAACATCTATTTCTTGAATATTTTACTAATTAGGAGGTATGATAGGAAGTATCTCTAGCAGAATAATGTGCTTTGGATCCTTCAGTGATATAGCTCCTGAAGCATTGTGTGGCTTCTTTCTTTTTAGATGCACCGTAAGGAAGAGACACATTGAACTACTTTTGCTGTTGAAATACTGTGGTGGTTTGGGAGAGCTCTTCCCCTGCTTTGTAAAATCACCCAGACTAGACTCAACCAGCTGGAAGTTAAGGAATGATGCTCTATTTACAGCTCAGCACAATATACAAGCAGATGTATATACAATATACAGGAATATTTACAGAAATATACAAGTTAAAGGTAATACAGAAACACAACTCCCCTCCCAGAAATCAGAGACCCCAGGAGGAGCTCCCAACCACCCTTCCACCTTCTCCCCACCCCTCTACCTTATCCCAGGGTTTGGTTTACACGCAAGGTGAGGAGGATCGGCCGGGGGAGTTAGAATGAAAGTGGTTAGTGAGGTTACTCAGCAGAGGGGAGAAGGCAAAAAAAAAAAATCTAGAGAGCTCGAGACTCTCCGTGAGAGTGAGTGTCTTATCTGTATTTGTGTTCTTTGTCTTATACATCTCAGCAAGCCTGTGAGTGAAGTAGACATCACCATTGTTTTCTTTCACAGCCTCTAATATAATTTTCTCTATTGAAATATTCCAGTTAGCCTCAAACCAGCAGAAATACCTTTGGAGTCTTGCAGAACGTTTCAGAGATGACCAGGTTTCTGAACCTTTCTGGAACTTAGTCAATATCATGTATTTTAGTATTGTCTTCTTCATCATCTGAGTCTCCCTTGCTCTGGGGTTTAATTTCCTCCTGCTGATTATTTAGAATAAGTAAATAAGTAGGAAAACAACCGGTATCTGTGTTAACAGGGAGCAATGAATAACAGAAAAACGAGAAGAGAGATACTGCTTATCATAGAAGACTGTGTCTCTGGAGACATAAATTGGTATTCATTAAGTTGTTTGCCTAGACTTAGTTAAAAGGCGTACTTGAGGAGCTGTCTGAGCAGTGTTTCAGTAGAAAGCAAGTCATCCTCTTAGTGACTAGATACATCTAGATGAGGAGGAAACACCAGAAAGCGACACTAAATGATGGATTGAGAGCAGCTTTCATGGCAGTAAGAAGACAACAGACTATGAAATGTTTTTCAGAAAGAACAGTATTTAGCACTTAGCTGTGAAGTCTCCCCAGATATGCAGGTCTTTTACATATCTGGTGCACAACTTTAAAAAATGCTTATGTTACATTTGTGTCACTTTTCACTCAAGGTATCCAGGGTCCTCATGTTTTTGATGATGATTTCTGTAACTGGGGGTTAGAATTTGCTGTGATGGTTATGATATCCTGTGAGTATAATCTTACTGGTGTCCTATGTGTATCAGCAAGTGCAGGAGAAGTTGCAGGGTGTTGCTGAGTAATTCAAAGTGCGACTCAGTTTTGCCATGTCTACGTACTTCCAAAAAATAGATTTCCTTTTGACTTTTGTAATATGTGATAAAGCCATCTGTTTCCAAAACATTTGGGATGGCCTGGGGCTGCAGTTTGAGATGAGGGTTTGCTGCTGTGCTTGTTGCCCAGGTTCTTTTGTTATTATCCTGAACTGGAGTAGACGTTTATGAGAGTACGTGTGTATTAATTATTGAGGAGTCTGTGGCTCTGTGCTCTTTATCTTACATCTTTAAAAAAGTGATTGCACAATATAACACTAGCAAAGTCCTTTCACTGTGTGGAGGGTGAATACTCTGTGTCAGCTTTTGTGCATGGTGTAGCTTTTCTGGTGTTCACCATTTCTTCTTTCTTCTGCAGATTAAGACCTTTGATTTCAACACAACTTGCAAAAAAGGCTGCCACTGAAGAGGTATGTGAAGTCCAGCACTTCTGCTGCGACACGTTGAGTCTGGGGGTTCCCACAGGCCTCTTTCAGCTCATCTCTGGTTATATGTGATAGATACTGGGTGAAAGTATTGAGATTCTTGTGTCTCTGGTCAGATCAGGAGCTGCAAACACTGCAATGCTGAAGCTGGCTCATTTCTAACCAAGGTTTGGCCTTATCGATAAAGTTAACACTAGCACAACCTCGTAATGCTTGCTAAGACAGCAAAACAGAAAACTCTGCAAACAGCTTAAAAAGTACATATCGAATGGGTAGGAGGCCTAAGAGGGGGCAGAGCTCACACCTGATTCTCAGCACTTGAGCCACCCCAATGGAAAATGAGGACGTTGTAAAACACTGCTTCTGTGCAGCCAACACTGACCCAAGGGAAGTGCTGGGTTTCTGTGGAGACCAGTGAGGAAATGCAAAGTGACAGCTTACCCTGTGCAGCATGGCTGGCTCTTTGGGCAGTTTGTTCAACTTGAAGATAAAATAGTGCCACACAAAAGTTAGTACTAGTGACTGTCCACTGCCAGAAACTCTGCTTTGGTGGGTTTGTGCACCTGCATCTCTGCTGAAGAGTTCCTGGTTATTCTCAGACTCACAGCAATAACTGCTTTCTTTCACTGTTATTTTCACACTGTACAGAGTAGACAACATGTTATAAGTCAACTGTCTGCTATCTATAAATTGTGTTCCTAATACAGCAAAGGTGTTTGCCCTTCTTCATCAACCTGTGACATTGACACCCTTTTGAAAGTGAAACAGTTACCTTAACAGTTTCCAGTTACCAGTTAACAATTGCCCATACATACATAAAAATGTCTGCCAAACTCTAGTTCAGAATGTGTGGAAATGAATTCAGGAAGTTCTATTTAAAGGCATTGTTTGACTGACTTATTTTTAAAATGTCTAAACCCCATTGATTTTCAGAAACAGTTTGATATCCTGCCTGGGGAAATACATTTTCACTTCTTATGCTATGCTCATTAGAAAACTCTGCACATTTTTAGAAGTATAGCAGTCTGGAAGTGGACATGATAATTAGAAGAAGGTCACATTTTAATTAGCATGGTGCAATTTTAAAAAATAATGACTCAATTGTAGCTCTTTTATATTCACCCACTTTTTCAGACCAGATGGATACTTTTGAGCCTATAATTTGGTATCTCTTACAATGCTGATTCGTCTCAAACAGTTGTGTCTATTTCTGCTTATACTGAAAACATAAACAGACTCAATTTGATCACACTAGAGGCAAAAACAGTGGTAAGAAATAGAAAATAAACCGGAGAGAAGTTCCTGTAAAGTGATTAATTTGAGCATTAAAAAATCATGAAAACCTGTCTTTGAGTGTTCTAAATACCTAAATACTTGATTTTATATTGAAATTAATGGGTGTCTTTGCCCTGTTAATGAGCTATTGGAGCAAACCCTTAGGTAACTTTGAAAAATTCAGGCATGCGCTTTAGGTTGACTGTCATGGTATATGACAAGTTCAGAAACAGCTTTGATGTTTTGAATAATTAGGCTATAAACTTTCTGGTACAGAGACTTTCTCTGGTTGTATACTTCCCAAGTGCCTGGAGTTACGGAGATTCTGGAAGCTACTGCATCACAAGTAAATACATTCATAAGTAAATAAATAAAAATCAGTTACAATGCTGAATCACAACTTACTGCCAATGGAACTGGAGAAGACGCAGCAGTCCATAATTGTGTCCTGTAGTTTAAAACCTAAAGCACAGTAGGACCTTTCTTGTGGTAGGCACCAGTGGAGTTTGGGTTTCTTGGTCTGCTTCGGACCATTCGTTGTTAGGAGGAGCTCTCCACTGTCCTTTCCAAGGAAGCAGTCACAGTCTTTTCCATCTCTCCTAGCAGGGGAGATGACTCTCAGTGCTGATAACTGCTGAGTAGTGACAGGTACTGTTAAGTATTTGCTTCTCAAAATTATTTACATGACTGTAGTGGAAGGGGTAATTAATTACTGTAAGATGATATTTCAAAAGTATAAATATAGTTTATTAATTTTAAATATTCAGAACTTGCATGACCTTGATCACCAATTTAATAATAATAACAGGTTCTTTTGCATCATTTATGGACACTGTATACAGGTTATAACAGGATCTAGGAATAACTAGTAAATATATACATTAATTAAACTGGAAGAGAAGGCTTTGCAGTCAGTGCACCACTTGCTCACTAGATGGACGCATGGAGCTCCTTTCTGCTTATGGCAGAAGGCAATTAATGATTACAAGGGGCTTTAAGTATTTACTCACAAAAAATATTATCTGACAGTACCCAAAGCTTGTGGTGGGGTAACCGTTAGAGGCTTTGGAGTTTCCTCAGGCTTCTGGGTGCTGGAGAAAGGGGCAGACAATCTCTGACCTGGTCCTGGCTCTCTGGATGATCTGTGTTATCTCCAGGGCTTCCATGTGGGCAGGAGGCTTCCAGGTGCAGGCAGGTGTCTTGCAGTGTGCAGTCTCAACACGGATAGAGCAGATATAATAGCACACATATAATAGCAGACACACTTTGTAATGGCAAAGCGTACGCTGTGCTCCCTGCTCAGCTCCTTTTATCCATACAGCCCAAGACTAATGGGCCTTTGGCCACAGGATAGGCAATCAAATGGCAGTTAGCCAAGACTGACCATATTGGGTGAAACCATAGGCTTGCTTTACCCTTTTTAGGGCAGAATACAGGTCTTGCACAAGGCAACTGTGTGCACCTTGTTTACCGCAGGGTCTGGGCAGGCCACAGACCCCAGACTTAGTGGCTCCAGATTCTTTGTCCTCTTTCCCGTGGTTGCTCTCCTCAAAACAGAAGGAGGGAGCAGAAAAACATGCCTGGGCAAACCAGGACATGTATAAACCTATTTTGGCCTGCTTAGGCCTAGCACAACAATGACAAAGCAGCATTAATGGTTAATATTTAATGTTCTCCAGGTTGCCATTGATAAGATGTATTATTGGACCACAGGCTATAGAGTAAAAACTCTAAATAGTCCAGGGACAGAACAGAACTATGTAGAAAGTGCCATGTTACAGACTTGGTGGAGGTGAAGCCTCTGTTATGTTTCTGCACTGGATGAGAGAGGGAGATGAAGCCCTAGACTGAGCAAGCCATGGAAGGGAGACCAGAACCTGGGCTGTGCTTGAGCAGACCACATTCCTGGTTCCTGTCTCGTTCCTGGAGCTGTCATTAGTGAATCGAAAACAGTATTAACTTCCCCAAATACATGTCTTTCTCCTTGTGGTGTTGCCCTTTCTTTCTCTTCCTGTTGTGTCCTGTGTAACCTTGGAGCAGCTGGGGAGGTGCACATACAGAACAAGTCCTGTCAGGGATCCGTTCCCATGCCAGTACTTGGAGATCATTATTCTGATGAATTTCATAGGCAATGTTACAGGTGCTGGTAAACCTCTGCCATCACATTAAGTGCTGTCTAAAGAGTGCTATCTGCCTCCAGTGAAATGCAACCAGAGATGTCAAAACTAACACATGTTGGTTTTTTTCTGTTTGGAAAGGTACATTTTTGCTATCATTAAAGTGTCAATAATGTCGTTATTGTGCAAGAGGCCTGATGTGAGTTGAGCACAATGAGGAAAAGGTTTTAAATTTTCCCACAGAGCTCTGCTGAGGAACCTTCACTCAAATTTGTCTTTTCCTTATGGCTTGCAAAAGGATCCTTGTGCCTTGCAAAAGGATCCTTGTTCTGCTCTTACTGTCTTCGGATATTTCAGTTACCTGGCTCTGAACTATATGAGAACTGTGGGTATTTGTCCCTGAGTTTCATTTGGACTACATTTCGCTGGGCAGCTTTCATGTGCTTTAAAAGAGTAAACCTCTAGCACTGGATGTAGGCATCCCTATGCAGAAGGTGCTAAATTTTGTACAAATACTGAATGAAAAGAGGGAGTGCTTTACTATCCTCTTCTCTTTTTAGCAGGTGACCTTTCCAAATGCACAAGCAGAAGCCCCTGACATATCAAAACCAGCAGCTGTGGTAGTGGAGAGTGGCCCAGTAGCTTATAATCCTGATGAAGAGGTTGAAGAAGAAGAAGTAGAAGATGATGATGATCACTGCATGAGTGCCTTGCAGTTGATGGGAGGAAACGGTAAGCTAGGATGTTGTTTAAATTATCGTCTGCTCAAGCTGTGTGATTTGGTTGTTGCTGGGCTGAGGACAGACAGTGTTCCTCTTTTGCCTGTCCTCTGGCAGCTCATCCTGTACAGAGCTCCCACTGCCTTTCCAGCATTGCCCATTCCTGTGGGAAAGCCTGGAGTCACCCTTCTCTGAAACCTGACCTCCTTAGAAACTCCTTCTGAGAAAACTGCATCTTGAGCTTTATGCTAAGAGAGCTTCTCAAGAACAAACTGATGTTACACCTTTTTCAGAATTAGGTTTATTAGTGTATATCTGAGACATTACAGGAT
Source organism: Eubucco bourcierii (assembly GCA_013396675.1). Classification (NCBI taxonomy): domain Eukaryota; kingdom Metazoa; phylum Chordata; class Aves; order Piciformes; family Ramphastidae; genus Eubucco; species Eubucco bourcierii. The sequence continues at coordinate 127,861 of VWZE01025828.1, read as the reverse complement.
CAGTAATCAGCAGTGCTTGGGGCTCATTGCCTCACAGTTTGATCTTGCCCAGCTCCTGTCTACCTCCTCTGCTGGGGCTACAGTGACATCCACATTGTCCATGAGCCCTAGGGACATGGCTGTCCAGATCAGAATGAATCATCAAACTCCATTTCTGGGGAAAGTCATAGGAGGAAAGAGTCCTTTACCAAGCAGAGAAACTACATTGCTGGGGCATGCTGTATGGTACACAGATGTGTGCAGATTTCTTTGGGTTACCCAGCAAAGCCACTCGTTTAATTAGGTTTCTTTGGTGACAGGAAAAGGCAGGATCCTTTCCACTGCAGTTTTTCCTAACTGGACACATCCATATTTATCCTTTATTAAAAACCTACCCCTAGAAGTTAAGCTTTGAAAATACACAAAAGTATTTTTAAAATATAATTATGGGTTGCGAAAAAATAAGATGGGAATAAATTTCCTACTGAAATGTAATTTACTGTGAATTTCTTTCCAGTACTATTAATTAAGTTCTCATAGACAATATATATACATTTCACAAAACTGTCTCTTGCTTTTAAATTGATTTCTCCACTGGAAAATAATCCCTGAACCCTAGGAAAAACAGTTTGTTGCCTGCATTTATTATTAGAATAATGTTCCCAAGAAAAGGCACCCATGTGGGGGAGGGTGGGTCTATGTTTATTAATAAACACCCCACAAAAATAGAATGAAGGTCACTGAGCTTTTCTTTTTTGTAAATGTTACTATTTTTAAACCATTCTGAGAACATTCCACTACTCCCTGTCTGGATGACAGCTGAAAAACCAGGGTTAAAAAAAAAAAGAAAAGAAAAGAAAAGGAAAGGAGCATTCCCAGAATTCAGATGCAGGTGTGTGCAGAGCTGCTCAGCAGGATAAATAACTCTTTGCTAACTGCTTTCTTCATAGGTTTTCAACCTATCTATCTGCAGTAACTGCAAGAATTACAGATTTTGAACTTCATCCATTCTACACAAGCTATTATAGATTACACTTAATTCTGCTTCCAAACATTTGGTTGACTGCTGAGTGAAATGCTGGCGCTGCATTGAACTTGGAACATAATGGATAACTTTCTGGAATGCTCATATGTAGTAGTTATCTGTAGATTTGACTGCACAACAGAAAATATGTTTCAGTGCATTCAGAAGCACACAGAAGAAAAATTGGTGCATTAGAAGCATACAGCCTTTCCTACTGACACACACATTAAACATTCTCTGTACTCAGCGTTGTTTAAGAAAACAAAACTGGATTAAAAAATCTGGGCAAAATTTTAAGTTGTTCCTTTATGAGTAAGTAGATACAGGAGATCTGAGTCAGATGAGCTGGTCAAGATTCATGGCATGATTCCTTTGATGTTGGTGGGAAGTCTGAGCTATCTCTGAAGTCTTGCATTTTCAGCTTACAAATCCATTAACAATATAAACAGGCATTTTTTTTTTCCTTGGTAGCTATGTCTAGTGAGAACTGTGCCTACTTGTAAATGTATGCTGCTGCTTATCAGCCACCATGTTCCAAATTACTTGTGACAGTCAAGCTTGATCACCTTAGCCTCTAAATTAAAGCAAGTATTTCATTTATCCATATGCGAGGTATTCCTAAATGAGAGTCCAGTGACAAGTGGGAAGAGGTACTGCTTACAGATAATTTTGTTTCATTGAGGAAAGTACATGCAAGAAGTTTTTATTTAGCCCTGGGAAAATACATGATTTTTGAAAATGCTTGCTTATGGCAAAACTTACCATCTAGTTACACAGCAGGCAAACAACATGAAAGCAGCAATACTTTTGTTGTGTCTTCTATGTACCTGGAATATTTGGATTTTTATGTGTCTTTGTCTTTGTGTATTTCAGATTATGGCTGTGATATGGATGATGATGATGGCTATTAGTTAACATCTACTTCCAAAGGACATGGGCTGTGTCTTACTCCCAGTAAACCTTCAGTCTTCAAACTGTGTAAATAGTGAAAGCAGCTGTCTGTGGTCAGCAAATGTAATTGAACAATCTTTACTTTTGTAAAATGTATCTTAGGTTGACATTGACTCTGGTCAGTTTACATTGACCCATAACCCAGCAATAAAGTATAGGTTTGTACTTGAATTTTTTTTTTTTTTTTTTTTGGTGGATCATAGTTTGAGGATTAAATTAATGGGAGCAATGTTTCCAGAGGACAAAAGAGAGGAGACAAAATAGACTATGTATAAAGCAAGTGTGGCTGAAAGCAACACATCTCTTATTTATGTGGCTCTGCTTTTAGGCATTCTGTTGAAAGGGAGAGGATTGAAGGACAGATAGGAGGACAGGTAAAAATGAGAAGATTATTTGAGTACAGTGGCATTAATTGTTTTGTAATGCTGCAACTGAAAGAAAGAAACGTTTCCAACCTGTGTTGTAAATGTGACCCTGTTATTGTATACAAACTTCCTTTCTCAAGCCTATAAAAAATAAATGACAAATTATATATTTGCAGGGCAGTATCAGTTTCCCTGGAGTGAAGTAAATACTTCTTTATACTAATCAATTCATAGATTTCTTAAAAGGTCCGACAGTGGAAGGTAATGTTGGCACTGAAGAATCCTTGTCCACTGCAAGTCTGATGTGGTTTATGTGGAAGCAGGGAGAAGACCTGAGTGAGGCAGAAAGTGTAGAGAGAAATCAGGCAATGATGCTGTGCTCAGGTGCCTTTGCTGAATGTTGGAACAACCAGGATTTGTTGTGGCTGTTACTGCTGCAGGAGAAGTCACTCTGGCCATGTCTGGAGCTGCTCTTGCCTGACTGAGAGAGCTTCTCTCTAGAGCTGCCTGTCTCTCAAACCAACTGAAGAAAAGACAAAGCTGAGCTTTTCAATAAATAAGCTAGCATCTGCTTTCTTTGAATTTAGCGTAATTTAACATTCTGTGGGTAAATTAAAGGTTACTATGCACCTGTCTGACTTTCAAGGTTCAAAATCCTACCCTTGAACAGTCACTTCTATGTGAATAATGCTGAAGCTCCAGCCCTGTGCACCCTAAAATATCAACAGGCAAGTCTCTCTCTTTCAGACACATCAGCGGTCACAGTGCTGTGAGAGTAGGGCCAAGGATGGAGGCCTATTGACAGATCCCACCTGTTGCCTCTGACTTGCCTTTCCCTGGCTCTGCTGAATCCAAAGACCTTGGCTTAGTGGGAAATGCCCTGTGCTCTGGATTGTGCTGTAGCTGAGTGTAGCTGCAGGACCCAAGATATTTTCATCTCTCTCCCTTGTCTAGTGACAACCGTGAAAACTGCAGTGCTGCAAGGCTTGTCTTACACTGGGGAAAGATGGGTATTTATCTTACCAGTATGCTTTCTGTTAAGCTGTCTCTCCTGGTCAGCTCATCCTTCCTACCCTGTTTGATGAGCGCTCATCACTAAAGCACCATCTATCCTCCTGCTGCAGAGGATGGATTGTGGCAGGAAAAGAAGCTGCCTTGGGAAGCTCTCTAGTTACTGCTAGCCAGAGCGATGATGATGATCTGTGGTCATCGCCGAAGCGGGCAAGGGCTGTATGACCTTCCACACTTCTGTCCCTCTCAGTAGGGTGTCTAAGAGGGATCGTGTAAGTAGAACAAGAGCAAGTGCTTTTTTTAGGAGCAGGCATGGTGTTACTTGGCTGGTAAAAGTAGTTTGTTAGGTAGGGTGTATCTGCTAGATGTTTTTTAGCCCTGAATTGGAGTATTTCTGCAATGACTTCTTAAAAGCAGGACGTGGTAATAAAAAAAGATGTAGAGAGGCTAATGGGAAGAAGAGCTTTTCTGAACCAGATTAGAGTTACTTAGTTTGCAGCACTTCAGTGGGGGAAAAAAAAGAGAATTCCATATAATTCTTAGAGGGAAAACTGACATTTTCACCAAAAAAAAAATATTTTTTTTCTGATAGTTTATAAATACTGCACAGATAATTCTCTTGAGGGTATAAGACTTTCTACCTCTCATTCATCTGCACCATAATTTAAAAATTATGCTGTAAACAGACAATTTTTTTTTTGTAAAGTGTTTTGTTTTATTGAAGTGAACGCAAGCCTTTTAGACAGCTGAGTTTGCTTTGAATTAAACTGCTAATAGCACTATTTTAGATACCCATACTCTGGGTATCTTCTCAAAGCTTGGGGTTTATTCCAAGGTACACATTATTCTCTATGCAGGAAATAAACATGCATAAATAAACATGTGTGTGACTCATGTAGGTCGAGCGCTTTGCTCAAGTGCGAGATGTTGACTCTTAAAGAAACCGCTAAGACAAATTCGTTATTGCTGAGAGTCTCTCCTCCAATATTCTGTGTAGATTTTCATTGCTTTGTCCCTCCAAAGGATACCAAACCTCCTGCCAATGTAGTGATGCTGCTTGCAGGAGCTGAGAGTCTGCCCTAATAACTGCTGCTGGTAAATTTGAATTTCAGTAGCACGCTGCATTTCTGAAAACATTTGTTTCCTGCACTGGAAGTAGAGGATTTCAGTTTTTGAATGCTCTCATGACTTAATTAGGAAAGGCTATTGAATAGTCTGCTAGAAGAGCAGGAAGAAAAAAAAGACCTATTTCAGTATTGCTGGTGAAGTTAATTGCATGGTTTCTGTACAGGAGTTCTAGGGGGAAGGGCATGGTCTGGGATAGGCAGACTTCACTCTGAGTGTTGTAGGGCTTCTGAAGCTGTAGTGGTTGTGTGCATTTTTAATTTATTGGTGACTTACCGGGATTTTTATAATGTTCATTCCTTCTTGATTTAACTAAGCTCAGGAAATGTAAACAGATTAGAACATGCTAGTTTCTGTTTTTATAGCTAGTCATTAAAATGTAGAAAGATTAACACTGCATTAACTCTGTTTACTACTGTTGATGTATCTGGACAATTTTGTTGTATGTAAGTGAGCCTAAATTCAGTTGGAGTAATTTGGACCCTGCTTTTCTCAGGATTCTGATTATAATAAAGGGAGCTTATAAGGCTTCCACATTTGTTTTCTTAGATCTTATTTGAACCCACACAAGCTGTACATCGTTGGTTTTGTTGCATAAAGCATGTCTCTTGCTACAAGTCACTTTGCTTGACAAGCAAAACCCTACAGCTGTTGCATCCGGCTTGTCTGCTGTGCAGCCTTTTAACAGTCTTGTACCGTGGGAGTGAAAAATTCAGAAATAAGGAAAATAATGGGATTCTTCACTGTGGTGAGTGCATTTTCAGTGTCTTAATCATCTGTGACATTTTTTTAAAATCACTGTGTTCAGTACAGCAACTTCTAAATGGTGCCAGACATCCTTGTCTTGAGGGTTACATGTGTTCGTTGGAAAAGTTCTTGCCATCCTGATTGCTTGTTTATGTTCACTGGATTGCATTGAAACTCCAGTCGCAGATCTGTACAGTTAATGTAGAGTTTGCCTAATAAATGTTCTGTTTCTCATTTTTGTGTTGGATCCTTCCATTTGGTTCAGTTAGTGCCATGGAAATTAAACCTGTTCCGTGAAAGCATCATCCCTACACAACCACAACGTGAGCCGTGGTAAGCTTTTCTGCTGTAATATATTTGCTGTAAATAAAAAGTAAACCCCTTGTATAACCTTTCTTTTATGATGCTCTCCTGCTAATTTCTGATTTTTTCATCTTAATTTCTATAAATTTCATTTTTGATTGCTGCACAATTACTTGATAGTGGCCAGAATTTGTGTTTCAGAGTTTTATTTCTTCTCTGAAAGAGAAGACACACCTGATCTGGTAAGCTTTTTTTTTTTTTTCTTTCCACAAAGTACTGTTCCACTGGTAAATGTCGATCCTTCTGTAAACTGGATAACATTAGCAAGGTTTTTCCACTAAGCTGTATAATTAACTGGCTGTGGGAAAAATATGTAGTGTGTGTGTTTAGTGAACTGTTCCAGCACTTGTTTCTGAACATGGCATCTCCGTAAATAAGGTGTGTATTGAGTTAAAAATTATGTTCTTTTGTCAACATCTGGTCACCAGAGTTATGGGTGCCTTTTATTTTTTACTGTAAGTGGAGCTACTACTGGATCCTCAGGAGTGCCTGCTGAAAAGTTTTAGCATGTAGTAGGACATGTAGTTGGGTGGTGAATGGCTGGAGAACAGCCCTGAGGAAAAGGGCCCTGGAGTCTGGGTTGATGAAAAGCTCAACATGAGTCTGCAGTGTACACATGCAGCCCAGACAGCAACCGAGTCCTAGGCTGCATCAAGAGAAGCGTGGCCAGCAGGGCAAGGGAGGGGATTCT
>VWZE01025828.1:7263-121409 GCA_013396675.1 Eubucco bourcierii | reverse complement strand
CCCAGGGAAGTTGTGGCTACTCTCTCCCTGGAGGTGTTCAAGGCCAGGTTGGACGAGGCCTTGAATGACCTGTACTAGTGGGAGGTGTCCCTGCCTCTGGCAGGGGGTTGGAACTAGATGATCCTTGAGGTCCCTTCCAACCTTACCATTCTATGATTCTATGATTCTATGACAATTAGCAGTAGTTTGATAAGGCAATTTAAGCACTTACCTGAGTTTCCATAGTTTTATGTGAGTGCACTTCTGCTCTTGTTGATACCAAGATACTGAGTCCTGTTCAATACCTTCATCAGTGCTACAAACAGTGGGACTAAGTGCACCCTCAACAGATTTGCAGATGATGCCAAGCTGAGGGGTCTGGTTGGTAAGACTGAAGGATGGGCTACCATCCAGAGGGACCTGGGTAAGCTGGAGAAGTGAGCTGAGGAGAATCTCATGAGACAAAGTGCAAGATCCTGCACCTAGTTTGCGGCAATCCCTGCTGTCTGTATAGGCTGGGAGATGATAAAATTTAAAGAGAAAAGGACTGGCAGTGCTGATTGACAAGAACTTGGATGTGAGCCAACAATCACAGAATCACAGAAGGCAACCCAGAAGGCAATCACATCCTGGGCTGTATCAAAAGAAGCATGGCCAGCAGGTCAAGAGAGGTGATTCTGCTGTTCTGCTCCAGTGAGACCTCAGCTGAGGTACTGTGTCCAGCCCCCAACCAAAGAGAAACATGGGCCTGTTGGAATAGGTCCAGAGGAGAGCATCCAGAGAGCCACAAAGATGGTCACAGGGCTGAAACAACTCTCCTATGAAGACAGGCTGAAAGAATGGTTGCTGTTTGTCCTAGAGAGGAGAAGGATTTGGGGAGACCTTGTAAGCATATTCCAGTATCTGAAGAAGGCCTACAGAAAGGCTGGGGAAGAACTGTTTAGAAGTGCTTGTAGCAATAGGGTGAGGGGCTTGTAGCAATAGGGTGGTTTGAAACTAGAGCAGGGAAGATTAAGGTTGGACATAAGAAGGAAGTTGCTTACAATGGGAGTGATAAAATACTGGTACAGGTTGCCCAGGGTGAGACCCCATTCCTGGATATTAAAGATCAGACTTGATGTGGCCCTTTGCAGCCTCATCTAGCTGGAGATATCCCTGCTTACTGCAGGGGAGTTGGACAAGATGACTTTTGAGGGTCCTTTCCAACCTGGTGCAGTCTGTGAATCTGTGAGCTGAATTTATCATAGTTTTCTTTTCATCTGCTCCAACCCTTTCCACTGGCAGCTGGGAAGTTCTCCAGTGATGTCTATTGCTGATACTCTCTCACTCATCACATCTAAGCTGTTAAAAAGTACCAGCCATCTCGACCTTGTATTTTCTGCTCTTCCCAAGCTGTACAGCTATTTGCTTAGTCTTGCAACTTTTCTTGGACTTGCAGCACCAGGCTTTGATAGCCAAAGCCATTCTGTCTCCCCCAGCCATGTTCATCAAATACATCTCCTTTAAGGGTCTGAGATGTTAAGTAAGCTTAAATCTTTCTAAGCTTTCTATTTGCTTCCTTTGTCACCAGTAGATGATAGCACACTCATCCTTAGGTCCACGTTTTGCAATGCAGAAGAGGCTATTTTAATTTTCTGCTCTCATTACATGTGTAAGAAGAGTTAGAGCATATTAACCAGTACGTCTTATGCCTGCCCCAAAATGTGGCAGTGGCCTTGGTGAGTGATGGTTGTTTAGTGAAAGGGGTTAAGCCCATGAGAAACGAGGTCGGCAAATTCCTTCATCATCATTGTTTTTATTTTCCAGGGCTGTTGTGCATTTTTGTGGAAATGCAGGAAGCACAAATATTTCATGGAAATGCACAATGCAATTCCTGCCTTGCCAGGTGACTCCAGGAGCACTGGATTTTACAGCTTTTAGTGTGAATCTTGCATTTGTTGTTGTATGGGTTGGCACTAAGTGGCATTATGCTAGGCCCTGAGCTGGCATTGTGTTACCCATTTCTATTGGAAAATTGCAACAAGAACACTTTTCTTACACAGCAATGAAAAGAAACAGCACCAACACTGTTTACAGTAATTTTTCTTTCAGTGCATTTCTGTGGGAAATGTAGGAAGTATTTATAAGCCAAGACTAGACTAAGAGGGACAAAAGTTACATCTTGGCAGCAGCAAAAGTTAGGCAGTGTTGTCCATTTTCCACCCAAGAATTCCAGACTCTTCTTGTTTCACAGCACATTTTCATCATTTGTAGACTGAACAGTCCATGGAGGATACTGAAAGAGATAGGACACCTAGGCAGGTAAGGAAGAGGCAATTGCAAGTTGTCTTTGTTATGCTTGAGTGAAAACAAAGAAGATGATTGTTTAGATTGTTTAGAGGTCTATAGGTTGATAGGGTGAAAACCAAACTGCTTAAAAACAAAACAAAACAAAAAACCAAACAAAAACAAGTTAAGGACTGCACAGCAGGCAGTGAGCATAGGAATGGATGATGGATAGTATTCATATCTCTGGAAACTCAACTGAGCTCACAGCTGTGCTGAAAATTGTAGGCTTTGGCCATACCACTGTTTCTGACATGTCTCTTTTTTTTTTTTTCTTTAATCAGGTTAAGAAGTGATTTCCAACTCCACACGTGAGATGTCACCTGCCCCTGTGCTGGTTCGTGGGTGACAGTGTTCCCCACCCATGGGCTGGTGGATAGCTTTCTGGCTTAGTGCAGATGTTTCCTGCCCTCCACCCATAGCTACTTTTTCCTAAAGAAGAATCTGTGAGGTTTGTGGTGAAAAAAAAAACAACAACAAACCACATGCTCATTTTTCAACTCTGCTGTTTTACAACCCTAACAAAAACCAAGCCAAACTGCTGGTTGCACAGCTCAAGCTGGTCTTGTGTACCACCTTGCTGCAGAGCAGTTGCACAAGTAGAAGGAAGCACTCATGACTGGTGCAGCCATCCCTCCTGGAATGATTAGCAGGTAGTGTGACTGGCAAGTGTTCTTTGATTCCTGTCCTCCTTTGTGATGAACATCTCCTAAGTCTGCCATTACTGTAGAGGTGCTAATTGTGGTCCTCATTAAGTACCTTTGAGGACAAACATTTTTGATTTGAAGTCTCGTGAGAAGAGTGTGATCTGTGCCCTAAGGAGATGTCTGTTGGCAATGAGGATCTCAAGTTCCTGAAACTGCAACCAACTAATAGGAAGGTGATGTGAAAATATCTGTGACAGATATTCACAGTTGCTGTAAATTGGTGCAGTTCCTGTGACTTCGCATCAGGCAATAAGAGCTTTGCTCTTTTACATGGGTCGAGGATCTGTGCCATTAGCAACAGTCTCCAGAGGTGTTAGCAGTAGTGAAGGAAAGGGAGAAAAGTGCTCTGGGTTGATAACAGTTTGTGATATTGTGTTACCATGCCCAAAGCCACTTCTTGCTCTGTCAAACACAACTTGCTGCCTTGTCTAATTAATCAGCACAATGGAGTTAGCTGTTCTGCTGATTTCAAAACAAATGAAAAAAGGAAACTTGAGCAGTGACAACAACTCTAGTGCACAGCATATAGTGCATCCCTCTTCAACTCTGCATAGGGATGGCTGTGGCTGGAAAAACTTTCTAGGTGGTCCTAGACGACTCTGAAATGGATCTGTCATAATTGAATAATGGTTCTTCAGAACTAAATCTTTGTATCTGCTTTGATTCTTGCTGTACTCTGAGAGCTCACCAAAGGAGAGGCTGCACAATGCAAGGAAGATTCGTGGGTTGACACAAGGTAAAGTACAGCGAATGATTCAAAATGCTGATCACTGTTTCCAAGCAAACTCTTATGCAGGGCCACTGGGAAATTGTTTGGTGCTGCTGCATTAAATCAGTGAGACCTACTGTAAGCTCTGAGGTCTCCCAACAGCAAATCAGCGTGATGTGAATCACTGTGTTTTCTTTCTGCACCATCAGGTGCTATGAGGAAGAGTCTGAGTAGATTTTACTGCCTGTGGGATCTTTCATTTTGTTGATCTTCTCGGTATATTTTATATTGGTGCAGAGGAGCTGGTTGTGCTGTGTTAGTAAAATGCCATTTAAACCACTTCTGGCCAGTGTTCTTGGCACACATGCAAGTGTAGACTTTCTGATCTTCCCATGCCACCTGGTATGCAGAAGGTCTCCATCAACAGAGGTAGTGCCAACTCTTGTATGCCCAGCCTCAAGTATTGTCATTGCTTGTGGTTATAATACCAGTGTGAAAAGGGCTGTATCTCGTATGAGAGGCGATGGCACACTACTTAGGGGATTTGTTTTTCCTATCTGCTGTACACATGAATAAGGAAAAGCAGATGTGCTACTACCACTGTGCAGAGAGGTACTTTGAGAGTCCCAAGAGCTGTGTTCAGCCTATGGATCAGTCCCATCTATTAATCCACCTTTACTACTGGAACACACAATTCTCAGAAGGATATAAGCAATTTAAGGCCTTCTGGGACACTTCAAGGCAAGATCAGAAGCAGGCAGCATGAGCAGAGAACTTGTATGAGGTGTGGAAGGAGAGCTGTGTCGCTTCCAGTTTTAATCCAGGCCTGCTTTCCCAGCCCTGCTTAGCTATCTTTAACTTCTTGAGTAGGTCCTAAATTGATTTGGGCATAGGGTAGCTTGCCATCCAAGAAAATGCTTTTTTGGTGCTGGGGGGTGGAGGGATGTGTGCATTTGTAAGTTACTCCCTCTGTTACCATAAATTGCAAAGACTTTGCTGGTGATTGCAGCTTTTGTTCTAAGCAGAGTCCTCAATGCTCCGCGGGAGTAAGCAATCACTACTGAAGAGCAGAGACGTTAAGTGATTAAAAAAATGGGGGGGAGGGGCAGAAAGCACCACAGATGGGGAATTGTGGTGAAACTCGAGGTGTGAAAACATCATTTGCTTCAGGGGTTGGAGCTAAGAATGTTTCACATTGGAAGGAAGAGGAGCAAGCCGTAAGCACAGTGGAGGAGACCTAGTCTGGTAAACTGTGTCCTGAAATTCTTCCTTATTTCATCTCTGAGCCAGGCTCCATGTTTCCTAATTCTGCAGACAGGGTGATGAAACCGTCTCAGATGGCTCTTTCTGACATACTTTACTTTTCACCATTAACTGCTCACATGGGCATGATGCCCAACTTACTCTCCTCCTGCTAGTGGTTATAGCTCACTTACTGCCAGATCTTGCCCTGCTCGGCAGCTCAGCAGGCAAAGGGACTGGAATATGGCAGCAACAGCTCCTTTTTCTGAAAAGAGAGCAGTGCCTGTTATTCAGGGTTTCAACCGTACCTTTACACTGAGTCTGACTGCTTTCCTGTCTCTGCTAATCTTACTTGGACAATTTCTTGTTTCTTGTTCCTTGTGGGTAGATGAAATAACTGAATGTGGTAGCTGAGGGAATCTAGAACCACTCAGGGCCTTTGGCAAACTGGCACAGGGCTGCTATATCCTCTTTACACATAGAGCCTTAGCATCTGTATTGTCCCCTTTTCTGTAACGTGCCAATCGCTGGTATTTTTGGAAGAGAAGACTGTTGTGAAATATTTCCTGGAAACACTGCTCTCAGTCACTGTGTGTTAAGTAGTGATGCAAGTATCATAGAATCATAGAATCATAGAATGGTAAGGTTGGAAGGGACCTCAAGGATCATCTAGTTCCAACCCCCTGCCATAGGCAGGGACACCTCCCACTAGTACAGGTTACTCAGGGCCTCATCCAATCTGGCCTTGAACACATCCAGGGAGGGAGCATCCACAACCTCCCTGGGCAACCTGTTCCAGTGCCTCACCACCCTCACTGTAAAGAACTTCCTCCTAACATCTAGTCTAAATCTCCCCTCTGCCAGTTTAAGCCCATTGCCCCTTGTCCTGTCATTGCAGGACCTTGTAAATAATCCTTCCCCAGCCTTCCTGTAGGCCCCCTTCAGATACTGGAAGGCTACTATCAGGTCCCCTCGAAGCCTTCTCTTCTCCAGGCTGAAGAGCCCCAACTCCCTCAACCTGTCCTCATAGGAGAGCTGCTCCAGCCCTCTGATCATCTTTGTGGCCCTCCTCTGGACCCGCTCCAACACTTCCATGTCCTTCCTGTGCTGAGGGTTCCAGAACTGCACACAGTACTCCAGGTGGGGTCTGACGAGAGCAGAGTAAAGGGGCAGAATCCCCTCCCTTGCCCTGCTGGCCACGCTTCTCTTGATGCAGCCTAGGACTCGGTTGGCTGTCTGGGCTGCATGTGTACACTGCAGACTCATGTTGAGCTTTTCATCAACCCAGACTCCAAGGTCCCTTTCCTCAGGGCTGCTCTCCAGCCATTCACCACCCAGCCTGTATTTGTGCTTGGGATTGTACCTACCCAGTAGTACTGGGAGTACTAAGTACTGAGAGTTCAGTGCAGAAAGCACTGATCCCGGCCACAGCAGCATCCAGGAGTGCCAAAAAAAAAGAAACCATAAAGAAGGACAGAGTTCTTGTGTCTGAGGATGCAACATGTGCACCTTGGGAGGGCTGGGAACATGGCGCAAACAGTCCTGTTTAACTGGAAAGCAGCACTAGAGAACTTTAGGGGACAGGAGTGCATTGTGCTTCTGAATGGCAGTTAATGAAAACCGCAGGGTACATCCTTGGCTGGTGCAGCCATCAGTGCTCATCAAGACAGTCCAGTGCTAGAAAGTCACCCTTATGACTGAGCAGAAGTCCTACTTTGTGGTCACCCTGTATGACAGAAGAAAGGGGGGAAAATGTATCTAGAGGAAGCAAATTTACCCAGTGGAATCTCTGCAATCTGTGACAAATATTTGAGGTGTGAAAAGCAAACAAAATGGAATGGAGTCAGACATGAAAGTGAAATCTGCCTTTTGTGAGTTAAAAACTGTGTGATATCGGCAAGACTACAGTGTCTGGGAGCAGTCTGAATAAAAACTTGGATGCATTTTGGAATTGCAGTATTTGTACAAGAAGTGTTCAAAGGGTTGAAATCTTCAGTCTCTTTCATTAGCCATGGGAGCAAACATCATTGGCTTTCCATGAAAGAACAGCAGATTGTTGCTGTTCTGTCTTTCTAAATACATGTCCTGTTTACCCCAAAGTATATTTCATTATAAAATACAATATTAAAGCTTTAAAAAGTCTTTATTAGCTAGCAGATGGTTTTGCAAGTGATTTTAATGAGATGAAGAAAACTTTAATGGTAGACATTAAAAGTTGTGCTTAGACAGACTATTGCCTTCAGAAAAATCTCGGAAATGTTTTCTCCTTGTTTTTTTGGCAGAACTTGGCACCAGATTGTGTACAAGGAAATAGGAGGGGGTGATTTACACCAACTGGGTCCCTCCTGAGAGTGCTTTTATATCAGTGTAACATCACTGAGTTCCACAGTCATGCTGTGATTTACAGAGGTGCAAAGGGAGAGGGAAATGTCATTAACTTGATGCAGTTCAGGAGAAGTATTACATTTCTTGTATACTTACCTCATTCTGTTGCCATGATCAAGAGATTTTTTGGGAATTTTATAGGCATCCTCCTCGCAGGCAGGACAGCAGTGTGCCAGCTCATTTTGGACATCTCATTCTGGATATCGGCACCAGCAGTGTGTGAGAATAAGAAAAGGAGAGAGGGTAGAGCCCTGAGAGCCTGTGCATGTGGAACAGCCTTGCAAGTCCTGTCTTTCATGTTCCACCTTTGCTAGAGTTCCTGAGCCTGTGCTGAAAGCAGGTAGTAACATAGCTGTTCTCAAAGTAAAATCCCAACCTCACAAGGCAGCTTTCAAGGCCTTCATGTTTGTTCCAGGCTTGTATTTCTGTTGAGCAACTAATGCCATGTGCTTCAAAGATAGGAGCTGTCTCATAATGAGTGTACTCACATCTGGAACACCTCATTCGTGACAGAGAGGGAGAGTTTATATCCCTTTAAGTATGCGAGTTCTTATTCATGGGTTGTTTTGGTTTGGCTTTTTTAATGTGAGCAGTTGCTGACTTTCAGACCTGCTTCCTCCAATGGTTTGTTTTGGCTGTGCAGGGTCTTGGCCTCACAGGAATAGAGAGTGGGCAGTGTGTAGTGATTCATTTGGACAGCTAGAGGATTGACTGTCCCTGCACATATTAAGAGATGAATCATGCTGCACAAAAGCAGTAAAAAATGCCTACCAAATGAGTAATTGCCTGGTTACCTTCTTAGTCTGTCCAACCCTTTGATCCTCTTTGGGACTGCTGACCCTGTTACACCTGGCCAAGCTTTGGTGTCAGCTTTTTGCACTGTTGGAGACCTCAATCCTTCTAGTTTTTCTAGATCTAGCTGATCTAATTTCGAGAGCCATTTTTCAGAAGAATCTCAAGTTTTTAGGAGAACAAGATTTGAAAAAGCCTCGCAGCTGAATGTACTACACAGGTCACTAAGGAAAGCCTTCCCCTTTCTCTTCAGATAGAGTATGTTGGATCGTTTACACACCAGCAAGAAATAACAGGCTGTAATGTATTTAGGATCTGTAGCAATGTACTTCTTAGAAGGACCCTCACTAATGTATTGAAGAGAAAACAGGGAAGTTTGCTGAACTATTAAGTCTCAGCAGAGGGAAATTTCTCTGCTTGCAAGCCCTGAGAACCCTAACAGTTGCTCTGAAAGGCCTTGAGAGTTTCAAAGACTTGCCATGAATTTCCTTCTAAGAGCAGTGTGTTTGCCTGACCCACTGCTCAGGAGATGCTCAGAAAGGAGATCCAGGTGAACTGCCCTTCAGGAGCCTAATAGCAAAGGTGCCTTTGTATCAGGTTAAGTACCAGCTCGCCACCTCCTTTTCTTTGTGGTACTGATACTAAGTAGTAAATAGGGGTGACCTGTTGTTACTGTCATCAACCCTACAGTCATAGAATCATAGAATGTCTGAGTTAGAAGGGACCTCCAAAAGTGATCTAGTCCAGCTCCCTCTGCAGTCAGCAGGGACATCCTCAACTAGATCAGGCTTCCCAGAGTCTTGTTGAGCCTCGCTTTGAGTATCTCCAGGGATGGGGCCCCAACCACCTCCCCAGGCAGCCTGTTCCAGTGTTGTTCTACCCTCATAGTAAAGAACCTGTTCCTGACATCCAATATAAAGCTGCTCTTCTCTAGTCTGAAGCCAGTGCTCTTTGCCCTATCACTGCAGGCCTCTGTAAACAATCTTTCCCCATCCCAACCCCCTTCAAGTACTAGAAGGCTGCAATTAGGTCTCCCCGGAGCCTCCTCTTCTCTAGGCTGAACAACCCCAGCTCCCTCAGACAGTCATCTCTGTTAGCTCCTGGGTTACTCTGGCGATAGAGATGCTTGCCATGTTCTACTGTTTTCTCTGTCTGTGGGTGAGTATTTTTGTGGAGGTCTGTCCTGAAAGAAAGGGTGCTTGCCAAGAGAAAAGCAATTCCTCTCTTTGCCAGAGACAGACGAGAAGCATCTGTGCCCCCGGCGGCAGATGCACTGTGTGATGAGGACATCTCTTCAGCCCTGGCACATGCCCTTCTCCTGGTCACAGGGATGATGAGTAGCGAATTGCCAGCTGCAGTGTTGTGTCTCTTGCAGGATGAAAGTCAGACTGCTCCTGCCAGCTATGCCAGGCTCATAATTGCAGAGGTTGCAGTATTCAACTCCTCTAAATTACGATGTTGACTTGCATGCTGGCCAAGGGGACAAAGGACTAAGACCAGCCTCTGCCATTTCAGGGGGGTGAATGTCCTGGGTTGAGCTGGGTCAGAAGGTATTTTACCACAAAGGAGCAAAAATGAAAGCACTCACGCAGAATTGGAAGCTAAATAGAAATACTATTTACAAAAGTACAGAAAGTATCAAGGCACAAAGGATATATATACACACACATATATATATGTATATTCAGAATCAGCTTTGGCCCAGCTGGGCCCCAAACCTGGTAGGCCTCAACCAGCCAAACCTCCCACACACAGAGCAGTCCTCAGCTACGCAGTAAGAAATAGTTTGCCAACCAGGCCTCACTCATAGAAACCAAAGTGATAGCAGCAGCCATGTACTCGGAGTGGAGAGGAGAGAGGTGGTGGAAGTCTCGTCCCTGGAGGTGTTTAAGGCCAGGCTGGATGAGACTGTGGACAGCCTCATCTAGTGTGAGGTGTCCCTGCCCATGGCAGGGGGCTTGGAACTGGATGATCCTTGTGGTCCCTTCCAACCCTGACTCATTCTGTGATTCTGTGATAACTGGCCTCTGCCCCTTATATAGGGAGGTGCAGGATATGGGATGGAAAAACAAATTATGATCTTTTGTGTCCTTCCTCTGGGGCAGACTGTCAGTCTCCTGGGGTCTCTCCAGTCCTCTGGAGGAATTTCTGGTAGGACAGTTCACCCTAAACCTACAACACTGAAGAGAGGTTGTTGCATTTGGGCAGGTTTCCAGGCCAGGTCGTTTTGGGAACAAAGCAAGCCACCTCTCCATCTCCATGGTCATGCAAAAATGTACAGGGACTAACTTATCACCGAATCACAGAATGTCAGGGGCTTGAAGGAACCTCGAAAGATCATGTAATCCAACCCCCTGCCAGAGCAGGATCACCTATACCAGATCGTCTTGCTCCGTTTTCTCAACACACCTTTGCTGTGGCCTATTTATCCCACTGACTTCCAGATTCAGTTCTCCATGCTCTGAGGTGTAGCAGTGCCAGCCATACCCACATAAATGCATGTGGACATCTACTCTGTAGAGCTCTAGGCTCTCTACTTTGCTTCATTTAAAGCTGTCACCTTTGCTCCCTGAGCTGCCTGCTTCTTTCCGCTGAATACAAAGGATCTGCTGATGAATTGTTGGGATAGAGTATCTGCCTTGTAGGCACCAGGAGTGAGATGAGGTGAGGAAATCCTGTTCCCATCTGTCTCAACCTTTGTTTAAAGTCCTAATTGTTCTAAAGAGCAAGAGACTTCAGCGTTTCCCTTCTGCTATTAACCAGACATCGTGGGCCACAAAACAAAAGAGCTTTTAATATATAGCTGGGCTGAGGAGGCATTGTGAAATGTTACACCATAAAAATCTGAGATTATGAATTTGTTTATTTGCCACTTCACAGCAGGCAAAGGGAGCATTTGTGAGGCTGCTAAGCAATGCTCATTGCAGCTAAATCTGGCATTTAAAACATGCTCCTGCAGCAGGCATTACAAAAACTTTGTGAGGAATGCAGACAACTCCAAACGTCTGAAGCACATGCAGAATAAATTGCAGCTGGCTTACTTGCCCTGCACATCAATTGCTGCTGCTAGCTTCCTTCTGTGGTGTTTCCTACACTGCAGGTTTATTACTGAAGTGTTGTGCCCTGGTGTGTGTGCATGTTTAATTTGGACTCCATCAAAGAAATCTGAAGCTCATGTGAGCCAAGTTAAGCCACATCCTGAGTACTACAGGTCTTGTGGCCCCAGCCTACCACTGTGGTGCCTGTGTCCATCTGCTTTGTGGGTTGGACTCATTAGAAAACCTCCAAGAACTATTCCAGGGTGCTCTGATCCTCCAGAAGCAACTGCCTCTGGAGCTCTTTTGACCCAGAGTCATGTTGACCGTGAATTTTCTCCACCCTCTAAAACTAAAGCACATTTTGAATCAAGTCCTTCTTCCCAAAAGACTACATGGGTTATGGTGTCCTATGGAGCTGGAGATGAAAATCCTGCCCACTACTGTCCCTGATTGCTGCCTGTGCTCCACAGTGTTAACATCCATCATATGGCATCCCCAACAGTCGAGATGTCTGGTATTTAACAGAATATGAGGGCTCAGAGGGTGGAGGTGGGAAGACAGAAGCTCGTTAGGACCCAGCACTGGCTACCCTCAGACTTAGTAGCTGCACATGTGCATCCATGTAGATGTTTGTGCCAATCTCATGTGTTGGCGAAATGCTGCATGGAGGGGGTAATGTGTAAATGAAATTTCATTTGAAGTATCTCACTGTTTTCAGACATACCAGTGAGAGAGGGAAGGGAAAGGGGAATTTATGCTCTTCTCTGGGGCAGGGAGTTAAGAGACTGGGCTGATGCGTGAGGCTCTAGGAGACACTCACATCCCATGGAGGGCATGCTCTCTCTATTTCAGTTGAGCAAAACAGCAGGACACATACTAGGCATCAAGAATGGGCTGAGTTTCTAGGCAAAAGATAAAATTTGCCAAGTCCTCTGGAAGGATTCGGAGTTGGGCTGTGGGCACATGTGGAGGGTGCTCCTTCCAACGATTGGGGTGTGCTGCTGGGACAGCTGGCGGAGGTGGCTGTGTGGCCAGGAATGAGTTGAGATGGTTTCCATGGCACCCTAGGGATGCTGGATACAAATATATTTTTCATGTAATTTCTCCCTGTATTTTACAAACTCTTGTGATGGTGGTGTTTGTTTCACAGGGTCTGAGTAAACAGGTGCAGCTATTGACATTCTACTTTCACTTGGCTCATGCAAGCCAGCTGTGGCTCAGAGCACCTGTGTAACCTTAGCGCTGTTCTGTCTCAGCAGCTGAGAAGGATGTGAACAGGGTACCGGGGTGTAAATCCCAGCGCCACAGCTTCTCAGTGGGGTAATAGAGAGAACGTATACATTGGGGCAGAGCTGTCATTGTGGGTTTGGGGAGAGGTGATCATCACATCCAAGGAAATCAAACAAAAAGAGCTCAAATCCTCCCACATCAGCAATCTGGAAGAGTTGCATGTTTGATGGTGAGTGTGAGATGCCACATGCCCATGCCTGCAGAGAGCAGAGGGAGATCTTGGGATGTGGCAGGCAGGTACACCCAAAGGAGTCCTGGCCATGGCTGGATAGGCAGCATCCAAGTTAACCAAAAATATGTAAATCTGCAGGGAAAAACATCCCAAACCCGTGATGAAGGAGCTATCATAATCTCATACTTTGTTTTTAACACAGTGGTTTGAGAGGTTTGAAACATTTCCTAGTTTATAACAGTTTATGAGTGGTAAATAGTGTAGAGGGTTAACCCTCTTGGGTGGGGGAAGCAGTCAGAACTTGACCCCACATCTTCTTGACTCCAGGTGTAGCGTTTAGCCCACTGCCACTTCCTGTCTGGACCCCCTATATAAACAGAGGAACATCCTGTTTCTCTCTCATGGGTTGCCTGCGTGCTCGATACAACCCTTCCTTCCTGCTGATCCTGTCTTACCACGTGACCAGCCCAGCCTCTACCACATGGTGGACATCCCTTCCATCCATTGCCATCCATCTGGTTGTATATATATTTTGTATCTTGTTTTTCCTTCCCTATACCTATTTGTAACTCCCCTACCTTAAATACCCTTTATTTGTTGTTAAAGTTTTGCTTTTAACTTCAAAATCATAGCCAGGCTGTTCTTTGGGTGATTTTACCCCTTCTCTCTCCTTCTTTCTTTCTTCCTTCCTTTCCAGAAGGTGTGGGAGAGGGGAAGGCATCCTACTATTATTGTGTTGGTTTATATTAGATATATTTTTGAGTTCCCTGGGAAACTTAAACCAATACAAATAGTCCTCATTTTCGTAAGGGGCAAAAAGGAGATTCTGTTCTTTCAGGAAAACTAAGCAGTTACATCCAAGTGTTACTATTTTATTTTAAATTCATGTATGTGTTTGTTTATCACAGAATAACCACGGCTGGAAGAGACCTCTAAGATAACAGACTCAGAATCACAGATTGCTTTGAGTTGGAAGGGACCTTCAAGATCATCTGGGTCCAAACCCCACTGCCATGGGCAGGAACACCTCCTACTAGACTAGTTTGCTCAAGGCCCCATTTGGCCTGGCCTTGAACACCTCAAGGCTTGGAACCTCCACAACTTCTCTGGACAACCTGTTCCAGTGCGTCACCACTTTCCTGGGGAAGAATTGCCTCCTAAACTCTCATCTAAAGCCAGCTTCTCCAAGATAAATGAGTCACTTCTTCTTGAAGCCTTTAGCTTCCTCCAGGCCTCCATCCTCATTCCACCCAGACATCCACAGTTCCTCCCCATGTGGAATCAACTCCATTGAAGTCATCAAACCCAACCATTATCTAACTCTACCAGGGCCACTACTATATCATATCACAGAATCACAGAATTAACCAGATTGGAAAAGATCTCTTGGATCATTGAGTCCAACCTATAACCTAACCCTTCTAATTAACTAAACCATGACACTAAGTGCCTCATCCAACCTCCTCTTAAACACCTTCAGGGACAATGACTCCACCACCTCCCCAGGCAGCCCATTCCAATGGGCAATCACACTTTCCATGTAGAACTTCTTCCTAATCCTAAACCTGCCCTGGTGCAGCTTGAGCCTGTGTCCTTTTGTTCTGTCACTGGGTGCCTGGGAGAAGAGACCAACCCCTGCCTGGTTACAACCTCCCTTTATGTAACTGCAGAGAGCAATAAGGTCTCCCCTGATCCTCCTCTTCTGCAAGCTAAACAACCCCAGCTCCCTCAGCCACTCCTCACAGGCCTTGTGCTCCAGCCCCCTCACCAGCCTTGGTGCCCTTCTCTGCACACTTTCAAGCACCTCAACATCTTTCTGAAATTGAGAGGCACAGAACTGGACACAGTACTCAAGGTGTGGCCTAACCAGTGCAGAATGACTTCCCTGGTCCTGCTGGCCACACTATTCCTGATACAGACCAGGATGCTGTTGGCCTTCTTGACTACCTGGGCACACTGCTGGCTCATATTCAGTTGACTGTTGACCATCACCCCCAGGTCCCTCTCTGCCTGGCTACTCTTCAACCACTCTGTCCCCAACCTGTAGCACTGCATGGGATTGTTGTGGCCAAAGTGCAGAATCTGGCACTTGGCCTTGTTAAAACTCATGGTGTTGGACTGTGCCCATCTGTCGAGCCTGTCCAGGTCCCTCTACAGAGCCCTCTAACAGATTGACACATGCTCCCAGCTTGGTCTCGTCTGCAAGCTTACTGATGGTGGCCTCAACCCTCTCATCCAAATCATCAATAAAGCTATTAAACAGGACTGTGCCCAGCACTGATTTATATCATTATGATGTGAATGAGTTAGAGCCTTGTATAGACTATCATCTTGGTCTCTCTTGATGTGCAGTCCCATACTTTGCCCCTGCAACCAATGACCTTTTCCCAACTCCCTCTATTCTTCCTTTTCTCCTCCTCATATCTCCACATAGGGAATGTTTTTGCCTTTTTCACCATTGCTTCCCTCTGGCTGTTTAAAATACAATGTGCAGCATGCCAGGATTGACCCTGGGCCTTATCACTGGTGCTACAAACCTGGCACTGTGGGAAAAGAACCTCAATTTGCCAATGCATCTCCTGGCCCAGGAGAGCCAGGCTGGGCAGATGGCTGTAGAGAAATGCAAAAGTCCAGGGACATTAACTGCTGCTGAGTACGAGAGAGTGCAAAAAGGCAACCAACACATTTGTTGCTCCCATCAAAACTTGTTTGGATGGATATGGGTTGCATTTCTAAATGCACAACTTTTAACCCACTCTTTTTAATGCTAAACTCAGGCTTGGGGTGAAGCTGCAATAGAAATTCCCATGGGAATTAGTGCACAACCAGAATGGGAGAGTCTTAAAACTCCTTTCACTGTTCCAGAGCAGCACTGAAAGAGGATGGTATGTCAACCTTAAACTTGAATTTCCTGTAATTTGTCAGTTTTCACAATTCTACAATTATTAAAATTAGAATCTTCTCTCCCTCTTTTTTTTTTTTTTTTTTCCTTCCTCCTTTTCATTTGCTGGATGCCATGAATCAGAAAATGCCTAGAACTGTTATTTTGCTCCAATGTAATTTGATTCTCTCTCCTCCTCCTTAGTATTTGATGAGAAACCTTTGTATTTTCATGCTTTAATACAATCTGGCACATAATTACAAATGACTCATAGATAATCTTGGTCATGGAGCTCTCTGAAATTAGATGATAATTTAGCCTGGAATTTCTGTAGAAAGAATGAAGGAAAAGACAATTATAATTATTCTAATCAAGATATCTTTTTCTTTGCCTGGGGTATTGCTGTGTGAACTGCCAGAGGCCTGAAAGTATTTAGACCATTTCTGCTGCTTGCTGTTTCCCAGGCAAACGCAACTGATCACCGCCTAGCTTCATCGCCATGAAATTCCCGTAAGTGCTACTGACAGGGAGGAGAAGATGAAATGCGTGGGGGCAGAACCGCAGAGCTGCGTGGTGGGGGAGTATGAGCAGAGCAGCCAAAAGTGATGGGTTCAGGGGCTTTGTGCATACTCCCCAGTCTTTCCACCAGTGGGGACCAAATCCTGCTCAGCAGCAAGAGAACATGTTGTGACATCCACCACCGAGTCCCACGTGATGGATAAAGGCATCACAGCTGGCACAAAGGAGCGCTGGGTGCTGCCAGTCACATCACTGGATCTTGTGCATCTTCCCTTCCTCATCTTCAGTGCAGTCAAGTGCTGTGCTACAAGGAGCTGGGCTGTGAGGACAGTGCCATATCAAACAGCGGAAATCATGTCTTTGTCTTCACTGTCAGAGCTGGTGCTTGGGGCCCATTTACAGAAGGGATATCTGGTCCGTGGGATGTTGACCAAGAGAGAGGTCACCATGAGGTATGTCCATGAAAGGGAAGGAGTTGGTTGTGTGAGGTTGTCCCTGGCCTGGTGTTGTGTGGCTACCAGATGTCATATCCTGGTTGCTGCTATAATGTGGATGGGAAAATAAGCAGACGAGTAGAAAAATAGAACATTTATCTTAGGAGAGACTCAGAAGAGTGTGGCTTGTCTTGTCCAGGAAAGGCAAAGAGGGGATCTGAGTTCAATCTATAAATACTTCAAAGGGGCAAGCACCAGGGAAAGGAAAAAGCAAAGAAAACAAGGTTGCATAAGAATAAATTAACCATGAAGTAATCTAGGTTGAAAACTGGAAGGTTTGTTGGTATTCTTTCCTGCTTTTACAGTCTGCTTTTTCAGGAGAGTGAGGGAGATAAAGGCTGCTCCTTTCATCCCAGAGGACGAATCTGAAACGTAATGACCAACGATGTCCACGCTAACATTGGTGATCATTCTGCTACCGATTGCTTCTGGCAGCAGCATAACATGCATGTGCTTATGATCATAAACCCTGCCCTGCCCTCATGATGGGCAGCACCCTCATTCCCATCTCATCTCCGGGGTTGTCTGAGGCTGGCTCCTGGGAATGTCTTGAATAAGTTCAAGCACTGGTGCTGCGAAAACTTCCCTCATTAGGAAGAGTCGTTAGGCCAATGAAAAAGACAATTAAACCAAAGAGAAAAACTCCAAGAGAAGGAGGATGAGATTGCAATGATTTGCATGATCATTCTTGGCATGTAATTGAATAAAACACAGTTTTCAGTCTGTGGTTGGTGCAGGTTCTCAGACAGCTGCCCTAGTGAGTAAGAGAATCCAGACTCCACAGGACCCGGCAACCAGGTGAGTGGGACCTGAGATAACTCCAGCCCTCTGGGAGATAAAGGGGCCTGGCACACAGACCCCTCGCAGCAACCTTCCCGCAGGTTATATCTGAGCTTCACCTTGGTTGCCTGCCTGATGTGGGAGCAAGGACTGGTGAGGTGACCTGTGAATACAATGAGCATGCCTCCCTCCTCTTGCACAGTGGGTGCCAAGTGGTGCTTGCACAGATGAAACTATGTGTTAAAGGCTGAAATCTCACCTCGGGGCTTTTTTTCCATGCACCTTCATAATTCCTAGCTTTCCCCCTGCCAGATCTTTCCCTCTCCACACACCACTTCCTAGCATGCGTAGTATTGCAGTATCACACCGCTCACTTGGTGAATGAAAGGATGAGGACTGGGCAAAAGTCTCTTTAAAAATAATTAAAAAAAATTTTTTTAAGGAACACCTCTACCTTTCTTCCCCAGCTATGAGGACATAGCTCACACCTTGAGTACTGTGTCCAGTTCCAGGCCCCTCAATTTAAGAAGGACGTTGAGGTGCTTGAACATGTCCAGAAAAGGGCAACGAGGCTGGTGAGAGGCCTCGAGCACAAACCCTATGAAGAGAGGCTGAGGGAACTGGTATTGTTTAGCCTGGAGAAGAGGAGGCTCAGGGGGGACCTTATTGCAGTCTACAGCTACCTGAAGGGTGGTTGTAGCCAGGGGAAAGTTACCTTCTTCTCTCAGGCAACCAGCACCAGAACAAGAGGACACAGTCTCAAGCTGTGCCAGGGGAAGTTTAGGCTGGAGGTAAGGAGAAAGTTCTTGACTGAGAGAGTCATTGGCTACTGGAATGGGCTGCCCAGGGAGGTGGTGGAGTCACCGTCCCTGGAGGTGTTCAAGGGTTTGGACGTGGCACTTGGTGCCATGGTCTAGTCTTGAGGTCTGTGGTAATGGGTTGGACTTGATGATTTTTGAGGTCTCTTCCAACTCTGGTGATACTGTGACATCTTCAGCACTGTGAATGCTGGGATACCATATCAGTAAAGCTGGTAAACAAAAGCAAAGTGAGATCTGTAGCCCGATAAAGGTAAAAGACATGAGTGCTTTTGTGCTGCAAGAGGGACTCTGAGACCAGGGAAGGTGGCAACATTTATTTATTTCTGTTTGCCAAGCCATCAGCCAGTTTTGCAGGCATGTCCCCAGCTTCAGTTCAAACCCTGACAGTAACTACATCTTGGCCATTCCTACACTGCTGCAGGCTTTGGCAAGGGAAGAGGGCAAAAGAGGTTGCTACAATGAATGAAACAGTAGTTTCCCAAACAGCGTTAAGGTCCTCCATTCACGATAGAGTTATCTGCTTTTCCTAGGAGCTCATGTCTGCAGTTTCTTGGGGCTGACCTCTCCCATCTTGTCTTGATGCATTGAGGCAGTTTCTTCCTGCTGTGCTGGTGCAGTTTGTCCTTCCAATACAGTTAAGCATGAATGTTAACTGTTGCTGTAGGATTATGCAGGCAGCACTTCTATCCTAATGGATCTCGACCCTTCAGCCCTCAGGAAAACAGCCAGCTGAAGCTCAGGTATTTCCTGTACACACAGAGGGCAGGCTGAGAGGACAGGAGGGAGAGGGTGATTTGCTCCACCGTATGGATGAGCTGTGGCCTGGGGGTTGTGAATGAATTGGGTGTAGGGAGTTTGCAGTACACCTGAGAGCATGGTGAGGCGCATTGCTGACAGGGCTGCTAGGCTGTGCTGCTATGCACGTGAGGAAAAATAAACGCCTTGTAGAAGACTCCCTGGGGGTGTAGGTCCTGGTGCCCACTTTGTGGCCCCACAAAACTCGAGGAATGGGAGGTTTTCTTGGTGCAGATTTCCACAGAAGCACGTGAGGGCACTCTGTTCCTCACTGACCCAGCTCTGGACATCAGTAGAGCAGAGGTGCTGCTTATGCCACTTCAGTCTTTGAGCACAGAGTGTGTGTGAAGGGGTATTGACCCTGACCTGTGTGGGTGAGCAGGACAGGCAAAGCTGCAAACCTGGATCTCTGTCATACTCACTTGGACTTTGCTGAACCAAGCTGGAGCATGAATGTGAGCAAACTCTGGTGGTTCCTTACTCTGGTGGTTCTTTCTTTCAGGCAGATGATGTCTTTTTTCTTTTTTTCTTAATGTGCCTGCAAACCCTTGTTATCTCACTGATGGCATGAACCTACTGTTTTACTGGAAAGCAGCTTGAGAGAGGGAGGGCCTGCTCTGCCAGGGGTTCCCCAGGGCTTCCCTACTTTCTGAAACCTGTCAGAGTTGGGCTTTAAGATGCCACAGAAGTAGCAGGAGACCAAAGTATCTGATACATGCAAAAATAGCAAGATCAGAGAAAAACAAGATTGGATTCAGAGCAGCTGCTGCAAAACAGACTCTTTGCAATAAACTGAAATGCTTTTAGTGCTTGATGTTTGTGCACTACAATGAAAACATCCGTGGTACAATGGGTTTATTTTAACTACAAAGGACAGAACCTGTCAAGTGCATGCACAGCCCCTGATTTGATCTAGTTCATTTTCATGTGCATGTTTTTTCTGCTCCTTGGCAGCTCTTGTAGAGCTTGTTGAGGCATATTTACTTGTGCTGTTTGGAAGGTAGGCTTTATGGGAAGCCACTGCTGCTGATCCCTGTGTGGAGATATGTGAGCTTAGACAGGGTAAAAGAACAGCAGAGTGATGATGGATGATTAGGTTTGCCAGCTGAGCTAAAACACTGAAGAAAAAAAAAAAATGGATCTAAACATTTTGCTTCATCTAAATCCAGATATCTTATTTCACTTCAGATAAACTGTGTATTTTGTAGTATTTATTCTCCCATCTCCCCCTTAAATGTAAACTACAATTAATGTACTTTTGCTCTAACATTTATAGTTAAGAGCTGTATGTAAACTTTTGAAACACTGCTTCAAAAAAGAAAAGTTTTTTAAAAGTGAAATTGTAATCAATCTTGCCCCCATCAAACAATCTTTTGGACTCGCTTTTGCTTTCACCAGTCTGACACAGATCTGTGACCTCTTTGGGGCCATCTGAATCTACATTTTCCATTACAAAGGTCTGAATAAAGAGGTTTCCTTGCTGCATTGGAGAAGGCTGCTCTGCTTCTTCTGTCTTCAATGCAGTCACCTGCCCCTGCTCATCTCCTGCCATTTGTCCTCATCTGGGAAGTGTTTTCATCACTCCTTTGGTCCACTGGCGATTTCAGAGTGAAAACTAACAAAGCACCATTCTGTACTGATGCACCTGGTGGTTTTGGGGATGCAGTGTATTTAGGTGCTCCCCACTCCTTCTTGTGCTCTCATCTCTGCAGGGGTAGTTTCTGCCTATCTTCCTGCTGATTTCAGAAGGAAAAAATTAATAGGTATGATACTAACAGCTTTATAGAAGTAGAACTTCATGACAGAAAGGGACTTTGGCTGTACTGTGAAATGAAAATGATTTCTGTGCAAGTTAACGTGAATGGATGTCTCTTGAAGATTTTACAAAGCCCCACCACGTGAAGAACAAAAAAGAAAATTCATTTGCTCTTGGCACCACAGTGGTTGTCCTGTCTGGCAGTGTATGGTGGAGACTGATGTCTTCTTTGCCCAGCCAGGAAGTGCAGTAGGACTGGAAGCAACCCAGATCTTCATTAACGGAGTGATCTCACTAAGTTAGCAGGGCTTCTGCAGACATAGCTGAGGTAGGTGTAAGGCTCACTTGGACCCCAGGAGGCTGCACTGTACTTACATCATTTGGTCTGAGATACTTTCTAGAGCACTAACTGCCACAGAGCTGTGGAAATGGTGGGGTAGGTAGTTGTATTTGAAGGACAACACCAGCTCTTCTTCAGATGCTCCAAGAAGCCTTTCCCATGTATAATAATCTTTCTGTACTACCTCAGAAAAGTGTACAGGGACATTCATCTGCTCAGCTCACCACTAGAGATGGATTTGGGACTGAATTTCAGAAGCTTGTTTGCAGGGAAAAAGTTTTGCAACACTGTGGGCTCAACTCCATAATGTGCAGCAGGCAAATCTAGCAGGTGTCATCTTGCTCAACCTTTCTAACATTCCCCTCAAATTCCTGTAATTAATCAGCTCTTCCTGTGAAAAAGCTACCTAGAGTGTTGGAAACCATGAACAAGAAAGCGATTGCTCATAGATAAACTGGTGAACTAGTACCAAAGAAAAAACAAATGTGATTTTGACAAATGTTCCCACTTCAGGCAGAAGCTACAGTGCTTGGAGGAGCAGAATAACTCAACCAGCAAGTACCCAACTGCAAAATTAATGTTTGATTCTCAATTCAATATTTATTTTGAGGCATCACTTTCATTTTACTTTCCCTTGTCCTGCCTGCTCAACGATTGGGTACAAAGGAGCTGACTCTCAGCACACAAGACCATGACAGCCTCTTGCAGCATGGCCCATGGACCTCAGGAAGCACTACAGTGCCACATGGTTATTGCACCCCAGGACCAGCTGCTAAGGGATGAATTTCAGAGGGAAGAGATCATGGCTAGGCAGATGCAGTATGTTCACAGACAGAGAAAGATTTTCTTTTAAATTTGATTTATGGTAAGTGAAGGAAGGGTGGGACTTCCCATAGCAGCTAAGGGAATTAGGTGCCTGATTCCCATTGATTTCCCTCTGACAGAGATTAATGTACTGTTTTCCACATTGTGATGTGCCCAGATGCGTTGGCAGGGGAGGGTAATATATCAATCAGTGAGTAATATGTCTGCTTACTAACTTCAGTGAACGGTAGAAGGATGTTTTACATGAGGCTCTGAATTGGGCATTTGGCTGCATATTATATTTTGTGTTGTGTTGATTGGTTTTCTTTTTTGGTTATTGCAAAACGTGTTTGCAGGGGTTTATGGGACACTGCACCAAGTGAGGCTTAACTGTGGAGTGGTTTTCTTCATGGGGTGAAGCATCAGTAGGTTATAGAGAGGGGGGGGAACTGTAGCTTGTTTTTATTTCCCCAAATTCACAAGCAAATGCAGGAAGAATAATTTGACTAAATGATATTTTCCCACCACCCTGGGTGTTTTGCTGAGGCTGCATTTGTGTGGTGGAGCTTTTTATTTTCCACCTTCTGATACTCAGCAGGAGAGGGACGTTATTGTCACTAGAATATTCCCGATTCAGTGAAATTTGAGTGAGCTAATGAAATAATGTAAAAAACATGCCAAAGCCCAACAGTTTTGTGTGAAAGGAAATGGCACAACATCCCCTCTATTTAAATGGAAGGAGAAGAAATATGTGAGTCTAATGAACCCTGTAAGTTCCCGTGGCTTATTCTGAGCAAAGCAACCTTTAGCACTATTTGCATTATTAATATCCCAGATGGGCAAACTGGCTGACACTTGACACCAGAAAAATATCACACGGAAAAACTTCATTAACTTCTTCATATTGTCTTCTTGGGATTCCTCCTCAATCCTGAGGAGCAGACAGGACTCCCTGGAAACGGTGAGCTCTTTCTGTCTCTAATAATTTCACATTCTGTTTATTTAAGGACTGGGAGCTTCAGCCCTTTATGTCAACACCAGTCTCTCATTCACAATGGTTGACTTTGGATGAGGCATACGTTGCTCCAGGTCTTTTTAGAGCAGGATGTGAACTTCCATCTTGGCACAAGGAAGCAACCAGAGCTCTATTCCCAGTGGAGAACCATACTTCTTTGTTTTCAAAGTCCTTGGTGTCTCTTCTACTTCTGCCAACCCCTCCTGCTTACCTAGTTTGGCTGTGGGACTGATGGTCTAACCAGGGTCCTTAGGGACTCAGCAGTAACGCTGAGTCACATCTAGATGTGACAGAAACATGTACGTGTCAGGGACAATTTAAGAAGGACGTTGAGGTGCTTGAACGTGTCCATAGAAGGGCAACCAGGCTGGTGAGAGGCCTCGAGCACAAGCCCTGTGAAGAGAGGCTGAGGGAGCTGGGATTGTTTAGCCTGGAGAAGAGGAGGCTCAGGGGGGACCTTATTGCTGTCTACAACTACCTGAAGGGTGGTTGTAGCCAGGGAGAGGTTACCTTCTTCTCTCAGGCAACCAGCACCAGAACAAGAGGACACAGTCTCAAGCTGTGCCAGGGGAAGTTTAGGCTGGAGGTGAGGAGAAAGTTCTTGCCTGAGAGAGTCATTGGCTACTGGAATGGGCTGCCCAGGGAGGTGGTGGACTCACCGTCCCTGGAGGTGTTCAAGGTGGGTTTGGACGTGGTACTTGGTGCCATGGTCTAGTCTTGAGGTCTGTGGTAATGGGTTGGACTTGATGATTTTTGAGGTCTCTTCCAGCCCTGGTGATACTGTGTTACTGTGACAGACCACCATGCTGTTCTCTGCCTCAGCATGGCTGAGGGTTTGTTTTTTTTTTACCCCCTGAATACCCTGAAATGATTAAGGTAAAAAAATATCCTTATTTGTTACATTTCCTTTTGACTGCAGGTTAAAAACAGAGCAAACCTGGGATGATTTCAGTGAACCTGTTTGCACTTGAGCCTGTGGTGTCAATTGGGAAGGAGGAAATGTGCCACCAAAACTGGAGGATCTTGAATCTATAACCCCCTCAGCTGTAGCAGAGCTACCTCCTTGACAAATCGTGTACAGCTGGCCCAAAACACACCCTGTCTGAAGGGGTACACATCTATTTTCAACCTGAAGATGCTGCTCTCACTCATCCTTCATCTGTCCATGTGGTAAACCCAGGGAATTAGGTAGCATTTCTGGTGTGTGATATCAAACAAGGTGCCCAAAGGCATGTATGGGACATGTAAGAATATATTTTTATGTTTAGGCAGGAAAGAAATCTGATGTGCAAACTTGCAGACAGCTAACAGGAATTGCAGACTTTCCAGGAGTTCTGTTACAGGAGGATCTCACCTCTTGATGTGTCTGGTAACCCTATAGAGAAATGATGTCTCTTTCTCTCCAGAACTTTGGATTAGGAGCCTGACAGTTTAGATCTGTACTAGGAAGAATTCGTGGGTTTGTGGTTTGTTGGTTTTTTTTTCCCTGTATAACATCTGAGATATGGTGAGAAGAAATGCTCAAATTGTTTTGTGCCCAGATTGCTGTTACAAGTGAGTGCCTGAGGCTAAATGTTTCTGAGTGATTTCACTGTCCGGTCAGGACTGTTGATTCTGCTTTATCAGGTGATGGCTGCTCACTGGATGTGTTAAGAACTGCTGAGCTTTTAAAAGGCCTTTAATATATCGTTTGGACTTGCCAGTGCTCTGAGAAACTTTGTAAGGTCCCCAAAAACTCAGTCAAATCTTGGAAATGTCCCAAAAAAGTTTGTTGAATAAGAACTGGTTTTAATACTCTGTGCAAGAAGGCACTGCGTCTGCCTGCCACCTCCTTCAAGGTCCTCAACTGTGAAGTGTCTAAGTGTGTGCCTGTTTTCAAATGGGTGAATAGTATTGTTAAAGCCAATAAGGATGCTTGTGTGACTGACATTTGGTTTGTTTTTTAATGCTCTGCTTTCAATTGGATTTTGATGGATTACCAGCCTCTCTTTGCCCTTCTGCAAACTCACCACTACTCTTTTATCTGCTTCAAGCCCTCATTCTCTGTGAGGCCATCTTCCCCAGCCATACATCCCTCCTTGTGTCACTCCCTTGCTCTGCCATTGTCTGGTCTTCCTCTGCTACAGGAGCTACAGGAACATTTTGTGCAGCACAAGGGAAGAGTGATCATTTCCCTTGTTGTTCCTCAGCCCCAGTCATGGCCACATAATTCAGAGGCTGGAGAATAGATGAAACTGCAAACGCAATCAGTTGGAAGGCGATGAACTGAGAAGAAGCATTATTAAAACCCCAGCAGCTGCAGGTTGAGCTGTGCATAAAAGTTTGCAGCAGTCCTGCTTCTAGACTCCTCCTGAAATGGGCAATGGCTTTGGGGTTTGTGAGAAAATACACAGCAGACAATCTGCATGCCCTGTCATCACTGCTTTCTGCTCCTTGGTCCCCTGCATGGAACTCGAAAGGACCCTTTCTGTTCTTTGGCTGTGCTGGGAGTGATGTAAAACCGTGTCAGCATTTCTTCTACCTAAGAGAATGATTGATCTATTTGTGTGGTGGTTCGAAGATCTACTGAGATGCAGCTCCACTGTACCTCTTCTAGGGGGGAAAAAATAGCTAGTGGCCTGTGCTATGTATGCCTGGGATTGTGCTCATCATCATTGTTCACTGCCATCTCTCCCTAGACTCTCTGCCCAAGTGGAAATCTGCAGAATTCAAGAGCCTCTTATGGTTCTGTGGGATGTGAGCCAGTGCTGTGGGGTAGGAGAGAGCTCGTTGTGCTTGGCTGCATGGGAATGCATGTTCTCAGGTGAGCACAGAGCAGCAGCCACTTGTACACTGAGAATGGCTGCCAGCCTGAGAGTGGGGCGTGTGAGCCACCTGTTTGCACTTCATGCTTGAAGGATGAGACTGCAGGGCTGAGCCTGTCTCTTTGGCACCTCTAATCATGCTAGTGCAAGTGGGGTGCTGGAGATGGCCATAGCTCCTGGGGCCATGAGTGAGAGGTTTCATGTTAAGAAGTTATGAAATATCCTTCCATAAGTTACAGATGCTTCTTGGCATCCTGTAGCACCTCTTTCCCCTCCACACCTCCCAAGAAGACTAGATAGATGCAGCAGGAAAGGTGCAGAAGAGTCTGGGAAGATCAGCGACACCCAAGTCTCTGCAACAACAATTTCTTGCATAACCTCCTCTGGGAAGCTGCCTGTGCTCCCATGCTGTAGAGGGGTCCTTGTAGTCCTTGCCGGTTTGATCACTTGACTCCTGTGACAGGTTTAACTTCAATATACTTGGAGTCTGAAGGAAAAGTTCATGTCCTAAAGATGCCTTCTCTACTGGGCTGCTTTTCTTCCTCCCGTTTTCTGTGCTTTTTGCTTTCTGTTTTTATCTAGTGCACAGGTTTGCTGAGCAAGAGTGCCCTCAGTTACTCCTCATCGGCTGCCTCCCCTATCATATCTGGATAAATAGAAGTGTAACATATGCCCTAAATGGCAGAAGAACTCAAAAACTTCAGTGACTAATCCTTGCAAAAGGGTGCACCACAGCCACCAGACCCTTTTCTGCTAAGTTCAGGCTAAAAATCCCAGGGCAGATGCCATTTATGTTGTACAACACTTCAGAGGCAGCACTGTAAGAAAGCAGATAGATAGAAACAAAGGTCAGGCCAGGCCTTTTAAACACTACATTACTTAGATGGCTTTTCCTGCCTCAGCTGTCTCACTCAGAAATTAGCCCAGCTCCAAAAGAGAGGAGGGGTTTGTTCCTCTGCCACAGTAAATCACATGCGTATTTCTGTGCTAATTCTGAGGCTGGAAGATCCAGAGTGATCTCACACATTTGCAAACAATTGCTTATACTGAATGCTTGTCTGGGAGATCCCTTCTAAAACGGTTAGCAATTACAACATATCCCCAAATTTCATCAGACCTTTGATTTGCTTGGTGCTTAAAAAACCTCAGCAACTCATTTTCTAAATTGCTGCCAAGTCTTTAATTTTTTAGATACGTAGAGCTGACATGTGAACACACCCATGTCTATAGCATTACCTTGGCTTCTCTGAGTTTATGAGAAGCCTAGCAAAATTTGAATGATTGAGTTACTAAAGTGACTTTGGATGTAATTAACATGCATTGCCTTTCCAGGTACTGGGGGAATTGGATAATTGAAGTTCAACTGATGGCGTTTGCACAGCTCTTTGTAAAAGCACGGTGGGTCTTTGAAGCAATCTTGTTAAATCAGTTGAGCAGCATAATAAAACACTGTGCAGTTAGGGTTTGGAAATACTTCTGGTCCTCTGTCTTCACTTTTTGTTCTGAAAGACTATCTGGAATGGGTCAGGTGCTCACGAATGAGGGTTGGGCCATGGAGGATGCTACATTCTGCCAGGTCCGGGGATGCTGCAATGGCTGTCTGAAGTGTCTTTGCCTTCCGACACTTCGGAGGAGCAAAGGCCAGACTCTGCATTTTCAAAGCAAGTGTAAATCCAGATATAGCATACTATGGGTTACAGATTTAATCCAGCATAACGGAGAGCAGCATGTGGCCCATACTTCAGAGCTATCAGTGGTTCTTGAGTAGCGAAGCAGTGGTGCAGATCTGAATGCCTCAGAAACCATCTTTTCCTGACTATGACCCCACCCTGACAACTGCATGCTGTGGGGATGCCTGTGCTGTGGATTAAAATTGCATTTACCAGCACAGAAGTTAACTCAGCACTTTTGTAGCATTTGTAATTCAAGTGGCTCGTAAATGCCTCCATGTACCAAAATGAGTATGTCCTTGACTTGTTGCTATTTAGGTAGATTGCCAGGTTACAAATTTAGTCATTTTTTTTCTATGTTGCCTTGAAGACCTCAAAAACAGTGGTTCCCTACAACCCATCTCTCAGTCAGCTGAGCTGAGGTGCTCCAGAGAACTTTCTTCCAGGCTCTCAGCAAACCCAAGAAAATATCTCTTCACCAGCTGTGTTTATGCTGCAGTTAGTAGCTTTTCTTTGAAAACAGACTTTCTAAGGCTTTTTAAGACATTTGAGACACTTGCCTGTGCCCAGTTTCCATACCGTGACAGGAACTGGGTAAAGAAGAAGGTATCAGTGCTCCCTTTCACTAGGTATCAGAGCAGAGAAAGATTGTTTCTGGGTCATAACAAAATAGAATATCCATTGGAACATGAGTGAACTGTGAAAATAATGGAGGGTTTTTTGTTGTTGGTTTTTTTTTTTTTTTTGCTGTTGTTTTTTTTTGGGGTGTGTTTTTTTAATTGTTTGTTTGTTTGTTTTTTGGTTTGTTGGGTTTTGTTCACTACTGGAATGGGCTGCCCAGGGTGGTGGTGGAGTCACCGTCCCTGGAGGTGTTCAAGGCGCGTTTGGACGTGCCACTTGGTGCCATGGTCTAGTCTTGAGGTCTGTGGTAATGGGTTGGACTTGATGATCTTTGAGGTCTCTTCAAACCTTGGTGATACTGTGATACTGTTTTTTTGTTTTATGTTTTTTTTTTTTTTCCCCAATTCATTGGCCAAGAAAGATCAGGTTAAATTCATTTGAACTATTTTATTTTTTTTTAATTATTTTTGCAAGGTGAAATATTGAGTGAAAAGTTTTATTTTACAGAGAATATAAAGTCTAACTGCTTGGAGCTTAACTTTGTTATTTTTTCATGATGAAATTCAAAAGAGAGTCATATATTTCATGCCTGAATTTCTAAGAATTCAATTTAAAAATTTTTTTTTTTTCAATTTGGAATATACCCAAGAAGTTCAGTCCAAGCTAATAAAATCTGACCGTCTTGAAACTCCCACATTTTAGTAAATTCTTGTTTCACCTTAATATTTCTGTCTGGTTTTCCCTACATGGAGCACCCAGTCTGATGCCCCCAGGTCTTGCCTCTGGCACCGTGTCCCACGTGAAAGCTCTGCGTGAACTGACATTTGTGCTGTCAAGTGTGGCTTTGGCTCGAAGCACAGCGGGTCCTCCAGGATGGGCTACTGTCGATGCAGGACAGCTTTTTTCAGAGGCTGGGAGTTTTCTGAGCAACAGAAGGACTAAAAAATTTGGGAGGGACAAACTTCTTAGATGCTGTTCTACATAACCATCATAGTGAAAAGTCTGTATGTTGTAAGACATCTGAACTATAGCAAGGCATCTTATTTTTCTAGCAGGGTGTGATATCTGATCCAATGTGAAATTAAATAATAAAAATAAAACAGCTTAAGTCCTGGCTCAGAAAATAGTTATGAAGTTGATTCTACTCAGCCCTAGCTAGTGTGTTCCCAGCCTTCAGCATATATTTAAACATTTAAAGTGGATTTAAGCATACCCATTGAAATGCTTGCATGCTTTCCAGAGCTCAGTTCATTGCCATGCAAAAACGGTTGCCTTCTTGGTTAAAGAGAATGAATCTAGTGCAGATATTCCCAAAATGTGAAAAATGCAATTAAATAAAATGGCAATAATTTAATTTATCTCATCTAAATGTGCAGTTCTGGAACCCTCAGCACAGGAAGGACATGGAAGTGTTGGAGCGGGTCCAGAGGAGGGCCACGAGGATGATCAGAGGGCTGGAGCAGCTCTCCTATGAGGACAGGCTGAGGGAGTTGGGGCTCTGCAACCTGGAGAAGAGAAGACTTCGAGGGGACCTTAGAGTAGCCTTCCAGTATCTGAAGGGGGCCTACAGGAAGGCTGGAGAGGGATTATTGACAAGGACTTGCAATGACAGGACTAGGGGCAATGGGTTTAAACTGGCAGAGGGGAGATTTAGACTGGATGTTAGGAGGAAGCTCTTTCCAATGAGAGTGGTAAGGCACTGGCACAGGTNGATTCTATGATTCTAAATATTCTTTAGTGTGAAATCCCTGTCCTTCTGAGGGTGAAAGGATTTCTTTCATCTTGTCATAAAACCCAAGAAGTTAAAGAAGTGAGAAGGTACAAACATATCCTTCAGCTGCAAGTGTTGTACTGAATTGGCAATTCTTCTGCAGCTGAGGTGAAAATATGTTGAGTATTACTGTAATGTAGTATACTCATTAGTAGAATATTATACAAAACCAGTGTTTGCTGTTCTCCATTAAACAGAAGTATGTATGCATTTAAATAGGCACATCATAGCTTGAGTTTATTGTATCAATATTTTATTTATTTATCTGAAGCTTACTTTTACTGCTGACAAATATTTTCTGTGCAGTTTGAAATTCAAAAGAACAGTCACAAACAGTCATTAATGTTTGAAGTCACAGGTTATTATTTAGTGTACTGCTAGTTATATTATACATTATGCATTAAATACTTTTCACTGGTACACTTATTAAATACAAATTGAAGAAAACCAATCCCTCAGTGGGAAAAGACCTGCCAAATAACTATTTTATTTTTACTTTCAATCTGACA
The DNA here is from genome assembly GCA_013396675.1 of Eubucco bourcierii. Taxonomy (NCBI): domain Eukaryota; kingdom Metazoa; phylum Chordata; class Aves; order Piciformes; family Ramphastidae; genus Eubucco; species Eubucco bourcierii. Next base: position 91,190 of record VWZE01025828.1, on the reverse strand, counting down.
CACAAATGAAGATCTTTTGGATTTCAAAGTTGGTGCTGTTTCCCCCTCTGCTCTGTTTTCAGTGTGGATTTCTAGGGCTATAGGGACTTGTTAAGGAAAGATCAAACATAATATATATATGTATTAATGCATGAAACAGATATATTTACCTCACAGGGGCACTGAGAATTAATTAGTTGCTGATTAGAAAGCGATGGAAAATGAAAACCACTGTCTAAGCACTCAATACTGTTTTTGCTTTGAGTCTGCAGCTGAAAATGAAGACAGAGATGACGTGGTGGGATGTGCCTCCACTGCTCAGGATCTGGGCTAAGACAGGGTGCAGCCTCAGTAGTGAGAGGTAGCAGAGGGCTGCCTGTATGGGTGTGATCTGTGCAGCTGATCTCACCAAATTTGTGAGGTATCTTGCTTAAACTGTTTAGGTGTGAATAGTCTTAATGATGTCAGCCTGTGCCTCCAGCCTCTGGCTGTGTTGCAGGTGTTCCCAGATGAGCTTGGTGGAGTGGTTTCTCCACAGTAAGACCTAGAATAGAATCACAGAATCATAGAATCATAGAATGGTAAGGTTGGAAGGGAACTCAAGGATCATCTAGTTCCAACCCCCTGCCATAGGCAGGGACACCTCCCACTAGTACAGGTTACTCAAGGCCTCATCCAACCTGGCCTTGAACACCTCCAGGGAGGGACCATCCACAACATCCCTGGGCAACCTGTGCCAGTGCCTCACCACTCTCACTGTAAAGAACTTCCTCCTGACATCCAGTCTAAATCTTCCCTCTACCAGTTTAAACACATGAGGTCATTCGGTTTGGGTAAGCACAAGAACAACGCAGAGACCCAGCAGGCTGCTGACCACCAGGTCCTGGCCATGCAGGGAGGAGGCTAAGAGCGGAGCAAACATGAGATAATGGTTCACTTCAGCAATCTCCAGCCCATACTACTGTTTAACTCAGGGTCTTCACAATCCTGGAGTGGCATCTTTATGTTTAACCATCCCCAGAATATATACTTTCTGTTCATGTATTCATTCTTCTTTCAAAGTTGGGTAAACACTCAGTATCCCTGGGGTAATTCTGCAAGGAGTTTCCAGAGGGTTGGGGTTTTTGGTGAAAATCTTTTAGTTTATTTTAAAGCTACCTTCCACTAGTTTGGCACCACTCTGTTCTTGCCCTGTGGAAGGCAGCGAGACATCATTCTCTGCTCCCCTCTCCATGTTACTCCTGAGCTTATAGACCCTTATTACATCTCTGCTACCATTTCTCAACCAACATAAGATGCCAATTAAAGCCTGTTCAGCTTTCTTGTGTGGGCTAATTTTATTCTGTGGATGAGGCCCGTTGAACTGGTGCTGAAGGATGGAGATCTCAGTAGATATGGAGTTACAAACACTTGAGTTTTAGTGCAATGCCTCTGGGAAGGGGAGAGCTCTCATCAAAGGGAAAGCAGCAAGACATGGGCTTAGAAATACGATTTTGGTGATTAACTCAAGCTCCCGCTTGAGTTTTTGTTTCTGAATGCTGTGACAGGTTTGGATTATAATTAGGAGGCAGGACAACCAGAGGCTTTACATAAGCATGTTTTTTGTTATCTGAATCTTCTAGAAATAGCCAAATCAAGCTCTAGAGCTGTCTGCACTGGCTGTTCAGCTCATGTCTAACTCCAGTGAAACCTGCTTAAATCATGGAGACTGAGTTGGATCTCCTAGCTCTCACAGTCCCCTGCTACAACAAGGAAAGTAAAAAAGCCTCTCTGCCACCTTTGGGTCCAGCTTCAGTGAACACGATTTGGATTTTCACATGGGTCAGAGTTCAGAGGTGCAATAGGTGAAGTGTCACAGGTGTCCAGATCTGTCCCCATGTACACAGGCAGCATGTGGAAAGCAGAGAGTGCTGCAAGATCTGGAGGGGGAAAAAAAAATATGCAAAATGCTTAAAGAAAAATAAGTAGTAGATTGTGATAGCTTTGTGGGGTTACTAACACACTTTTTAAGGCAGACTTTCACCCTTTAATTCACTTCCAGTGCCCTCAGACATCATACTTGGATGGGAGCCAACACCAGGACTTTGAGAAATGTGGTGCAATGGGGAGCCTCATGGGCCCTTCCTGTAAAACTTCAGCTGAAATGCAGGGATGGAGCTAAGCACAACCTTCAGCCTTTGCAGAAGCAGCTGTGCATTCTGGTGGTGGCCAAGCTCAGCCATAAGCCTGGTTTCTTCTTGAAAAGGCAACAGACTAAAAAGAGATTTTATGGAGCCATATTGAGGTATGCTATAGACTACACTGGAGTTCCTCGACACGACATTTTCCTTTCCCTTGGGGACATATAAAAGCATCCATCCGCTCCTGCCACGTGTGCTGAGGATTGCCATGGGAGATCCTGTACATGTGTGTGGCCCCAGGCACGGGATCTCAAGGCACTCGCATGCTGTTGTTTGCATGGGGCTCTGTACATTTTAGCTAGGACCCTTTGGACACACAACTTGCAGCAGACAAGCATCATCTCTCAATATGGGTCTTTCTGCTTCAGCAATAGATAGATTGAGCAACAACTAATTCCTTTTTTCTTGAAAGCAGACCTAGCCACAGCACCTGGATGTCTCATTAAACAAGCAGAATTTCTGCCTTCTACTTTCCTATAACTTCTGCCTTATCCTCTAATCTGCTGCATCTCCCACCCTGTCCACTTCCCACCTGGGTGGCAAACAGTAACAATCTTCAATTAGATTTTCTGGATGTGATGCCTGCTACTCAGTGGGCTGGTGCACAGGTACTGTATGCCACCGATCACTGCCTTTAACAGTAAGTGATAGGCTGAGTCATAGCAACGGTTTTCTCACCTTCCCTCCTGAAGGCATACCTTCAGGTTTTAGGCTCTTTTTATCTGGATCATTTAGAGACATAAAGTCTTTGGATGCATACAGATAGCAAAACGAGGTGCTGGGTGGTAGCCCGGGAAAGGTGGGTTTGCTAGTCCAGCCCCCATTTAAAACACTGCCGATGGTCACTGTAGTGTTGGGTGGGAGCAGCAGCACACTTGTCTGCAATGGACCGGGTGGTGTAGCAGCGAAGACAGTGTGGGCTGGCGCTGGCTTCTCTCCCAGGAGGTCTTGGCACTGTATGGACAGAATGGTGACTCCTCCCTGCTGGCCTATAGCCTCAATTGACCCAGACAGGGAGAGCCAAACTCCAGTTTCTCGTTGTCAGTTGGGAAGAAACCATGAGAAAACAGCAACATCACGAGTCAGAAAAGAGGCTGTTTACATCTTTAGTGGAGTGAATGAAAGCATCCAGACAGCCCTGTTTATTTTAGCATTCATTTTATGGAAAGTCATGAATTTTCATTAAAGGGTTATTTTTAGTGTTTCTTCTCATCCTTCTGAACCAGATGAGAGTGGAATGCCAAGGAGACCCTTGTGAGACCCGGTGTGGGGTGCCTGACAGTGTAATTAATCCATGTTCTCTAAGAAACTCTCCTTCAAGTCTCACAACTTCAAAGCAAAAAAACCCAAAGTACCTCTGGCTGCAGGGTGCCCTTGTCTTGCTGTCTGACATTTGATGCAAAGGAGATTCATTCTCCCACATCCAAGCTGAAATTCCACAGGCACTAATCAGCAATTTCACATCTATAGCTTGAAACAATTTTCATGAAAACCTTTAGATGCTAGGAAGAGAGGTGTATGAGAAATACCTATGCTCAGTCTCTCCAAAGAGGATTTTTAATTTATTTTTTTTTCCCCATTCCTTGACTGGTGATGTTTGAGGTATTTGCCTCCAAAATTTAAGCTGTAGAGGGATCTGGACCACCCTGTGCTACAGCATTGATGGAAGCAAAATCTAGCTGTTGAGTATTTGTATGTTGTCTCAAACCTGAGCTTCCTTGCTGAGATATCTTCTTTAGTGGAAATTAAATAACATACAGTTGCCCCTGTCTACAAGGCTCATTACTGTCTGTCAGTTCTGACCATTATATCCACTTAAAATACCACAGGGAGAGCTTATTGGGATTCTTCTGATATACTATTCCTCCAAAAGTCAATCAAAAACCAATCTAGTGCACTTAAAGCTTTTACTGCTTTGCTGAAGACAATCTCCCAGTATTGGCTAATCTGCACAGCCTGCTCTGATAGCACAATGATTTCTAAGGGCATGGGAGAAGAGATTACCTACCTGTTTGTAAATGGGAATAATGGCTCACTTTCAGAACGTTGTGGGTGTACGCTCAGAGGTGACAAATGCAATTACTCCTCCTTCTCCCGCTGGAGAGGGGGGAAAAACCCAAACGATGCACTTGTTTAGAGCATGTCATAAAATCAGCAGGGAGTTGCTTGGTGGGAGAAAATCATCAGTAAGATTGTTGGTCAGGGAGGTGAAAGGCAGGCAACGGAGCTGAGTGATTTCCCCGAGGTGCTGGTATGTGAAGCAGACTCCAGTGTGGGAAGAGAAAGGTTTGTTTTCAGAGCAGCTAATAGTCCCAAAGGGTCCTGAGACCCTGTGCATCACTTTGTTCTGCAGTACAGGCAGGGGAATGAGGAAACAAAGGCACAACTGTGCTGCAGGGCTCGTGGAGAAACACAGTCTGCAAGAGCTGGGGAACAAGGACAAGCTCCTCAGACTACACGTGATGCTTCCTGCAGATGGAAGGATGGACAGACAGATGGGCACAGCACTGTGTGTTGGCCAGAGTGCCAGACAGGTTAACAAAATATTATGTCCCTAGAGAGAATTTTTCAGCTCCTAGAAGACTTCTCAGGAGGGATGCAGCAGCAACCTCCTCACCACAAAGATGGGGAAACTGAGGCACAAAACACTTCAGCAATTAGAACAGTTTACAGTAAGCCAAAGAACAAAGCATGTGTACCCTTGCTGTCAGTCCTGCTTCAATGAAAAAGGTGTCTCTTTGCTCCCTCAGTTTTAAACTAAGTTTCACTTCCACGTTTTTCAAGATGTGCAATGTCTGAGGGTTGTTGTACTGGAAGTTAGTGTCTGTCTGGCTTTCAAACGACACAGAAAACCTCAACATGTCCTCCCACCATCCATAACCCATGTACTTGTCACACTGCTGGTGCTCTCACCCGCTCTCATGGGTTAATTGCCTTTGAGATAAGGCATTCTGTACTGTGTGCCCTTTCCTTTCTCACTCTTCTATAAAGCCAAGGCCCTCATTCTGTGTCAAAATTCCCAACTCTTCTTCACTAAAAGGGTTCTCAAGCACTGGAAGAGTGTTCCCAGGGAGGTGTTTGAATTCCCAACAGTGGTGTTTAAAAGATGCTAAAGGTGCTAAGGAACATGGTTTAGCACCAGAGTAATTAGATAGTGGTTGGACTCAGTGATCTTAAAGGTCTTTTCCAACTGAAACAATTCTATGATTCACTTTATGTGTATTTCATGCATAACTGAGGTATCCTTTTCACAGCTGTGCTGGGCATCTGAACAGAAGGCAGATTTCCCCAAGTATGGCTCATAATGAGACAAAGAAGCGTAGTGCTGAGTAGTTGGTCTTCTATGTGTATAGCAGCAGTAAGTTGTCTGTCCGTCATCAGAAATGTCTGGTGGCTTTCACCAACTTCAGGGTTCCTTGAGGTTCAGGTACAATCCTCCCTTCTATGCCAGACAGCTTCCCTGATTAGGAAGACTTTCCTGACCCCTGTTATGATGATTTTCATGCCACATTACATATTTGCTCTATTAGCACGTTGAGTGCTCTTGAATGGCCTACTGATAGAGTGTTAGGGAGCTGAATGCTTACTGTGACCTTCCAGGATCCCACTTTTAATATCCAGGGCTTAACATCCCAATTTCTGTTTCTGTTTCCCTTGGTCAATCTAGAATCAAACTCTGTTAACTCAGGCTGAAGTTTCCTTGCCTAAGGGGAGGCAGAGGAGAGTGGAAGACACAGAACAAATGCCATACCATCTGAAGCTAAAATGCTCCACAACTACCTGTGTCCTCCTTTGGAGTCCTTTCTTCATTGCTTGCAGAGATGGGGTGCATGAGACCTTACCATACTCTGGAACTGGACCTGCTCTTTGTTTCCCCCAGAGGTTTGTTGAGTAATTTTTAATTTTTTTTTTTTAATACTGTAACTCTCAGTCTGAGTGTTAGGCTATCTGTTTCTTTAATTCCATACTGGACATACTCTTGTAAAGCTTTGTACATTATGTTATGAAAATATTAAACACACAATCTTTTGTGATATATATATATGTGCAATACTGTTCTGGAAGCACAAGAAAGAGGTCATGGTAACACAGAGGGTTAAATGAGAAATGTGTTTCCTGATATGGTTAACATCTTTCAGCCCTTGTAGAGATTTGTTCTTATGGGTGTGTGCTCTGGGATGCGCCATCACAGCAGCCCTGACACCAAATGTGGGCAAACAGGTGCAGTTGCAATTAATTGCTGGGACTCTCTTGCTTTTGGTGGAGAAAATGGAGCAACAGTAATTCCTCCCTTCCTCCCCAGCCTGGAGGGAAGAGTCTGTTTCTAAATTACCAAAGGGCTAGATGTAATCACTGTTACTCTGCTGATTACTGAAAAGCAAAAGCTGGCTTTCTAAGCTTGTGATTTTGCACATCCTTGCACAGACACAGCAGCTGACAGCATGGCAGAGCTTGATGTGTTTATCCTCAGCTCTCTGGGACACTGAGGAGTGTGTTCCCTTCTTCTCCCTCTGTTTTATGGATGAGAAGTGGAGCAGAGATGCTAAAGCTCAGCCTTACTGCCTTGCCTACAACTGTCAAATAAATCCGTAGTTGAGAGAGGAGCCTGTCACCAAGTATTTCTCACACGTGCTGAGAAGCTCAGTGGCGTTGGCCAACAGAGCCACTGGGAGACCCTGTCTGAGCCTGAGGGAACACCTCCTTGCCTGGGCAGCCCCATACTCTGAAGATAAGGAAATCCCCCAGCCCTAGCCTGCTCCACAGTTCACAGGTCATCTACCTGCGGTTCAGGTCCTCCTTGCTCCCAACCTAGTCCCTCCACCTGGAATAGATAATGACCTCATTACCTCCTTTCCTCTTAAAGGCATGCTGCAGAGAAAGGTGGTCCTAATGATTCATACACGATGTAGCAAACTGAGGATGCTGTAAATGCTTAACTAGGCTTAACTGAGTTGAGTTTGATCTGCTAAAGCCTGTATTTGCTGTTGAAAATTCAAATAGTGTAAAAATTTTAAAGTGACTCGTAAAATGACTAGCATGACATCTATATAGACTTCAGCAGACACTTTCTACCCTTTTCATATCCAATCATGGATTAATTCATCAATTTGATAAAATAAAAAGTAATTAATACATTTCTGTCATGTATCTCCTTGCAGTCAGAATGATAAAATATTCACTAGAGAGGTGGCTTGGAAACATGAATTTGATGAAGATGATTTGAAAAGAAAGAAACTTTAATTAAAGTCTAGAAAGGTCATTGAGTCCTACTATCAGATAATGGTGAAATCATAAAATGGATGGCAAATGTCCCCAAGAAGAACAGAAGCAGTGGTCTGGAAGGGAAAAAAAAGAAAGATATAGAGACTGTTAAAAAAGTAAAAGTCCACTTAGCAGAGACATTGCTCCAACATCCTGGAAATCAAGGAGACATGGTCAGACAATTTGAACTTTCAGAACTAGGTTTTTTGGATGCTATCAACCCCCCTAATCTTTTAAAGAAGATCCTTGTATTTAGGTTTGTCTCAGTTATTTCACTGGTTACTTTCTTTCACATGGATTTTGGTAGGGGTAGAGCCTCTAGTGTCTCCAGAGGAAGTAAACCTTAGTTGGTTTGGAACCCTGTTCTCGAGGCAAGCTAAATGTGAGGACCAACTGACCCTGCTATTCCTGGATAACTGGTCAGACTTGAAACTTGGGAGTCCAACCATCCTGTTGGCAACAGGAATCTGTGTGTCTGAATCCAAGTGACTGAATGAGCTATGTGTGCTTGGGAAGGACTGTGTTCTCCATTGTATTATGGTCATCCCAGGCTTAGACCCTCATTGTATCAGAAACCCCAAACACACAGAACACTGTGCTCTTACTGTGACCATTCAATCTAGCTACAGCTTGAAATGCAAGCAGTGCAGAGGCAGAAGTTTTAAATCAAGCTGGCAACCTGGCTGCACATTTTGGTTGACCTGCACTGTTTCTTGGCTTAGCCTGCCATGTCACAGCAGACAGAGATGAGAATAAACCCCAGCAGCATAATTCTGCAATGCAAATAACTGTGACTGGACCCTCCTCAAAAAATAATCACAGATCTAGTAATGCTGTAGAGATTAGGGGAGATTTGGGATGGCTTCCTTGTGATGTGTTTCTGGGTGAAGAGAAATATTTGGCTTGACTGAGGCTCTGGAAGACAGATGCCATCGACTGTCATCCAAGGATGGGACAGAGTGCTTACACCATCAGGAGCAGGTGGATAAGCAATAATTTGCCACTCAGCCACTCCTTTCCGATTCCAATTTCCATGTGTAGAAAAACCTAAGGTTCTTCACTAGACAGGTGCAGGTCCAAAGTAAGTCACAGGAGGTGGTTTGTCACATAGCTTATAGCTTCAATGGAACTTGTCACTAAGCACTTGGAAGAGTCCATTTGAGTTTATTAACATCAAAGATGCTGGGTTTGGCTGTAGGAAATTTTCAAATTGCAGATTTTTGGGATCTAGGAGAGCTTTTTGAGAAGGCATTGCTATGCACTTCCCCCACTGTCCTACTCTTCCCTGGGTGTCTGATGCTGGCTGACTGATTTTGGAGCCAGGACATCAAGTGAAATACACTTATGGTACATTGTTATGTTTTCAGCTAGGTTAAAGCTACCCACTTCTACAATTCCTTGTGTTCTTATGATTCTATGTGGTCTTAATGATGGCCACAAATCACAGCAGTGAAGGAACTGCAGGAATTCATCTGTCCACTGTCTTGGCCTTGCATTAGTGTTTCATACTGTAAGACTGTAGCATGATGAGTTCAGAACTAAATCTATTCTATTTATTTTGTCCCCAGGTGACATGAAGACCAGGGCATGATACTTTCAACTAAGCTTGACCTATAACCAGAGGTCTTTACTTCTTTGGAATATGATGGTCAGAGACAAGAACAGAAAAATTAAGTGGATAAGGAAACCATGAGCTCATAATAAATGTGTCATATTTTGGCCCAAGAAGCAGAATTGTCCAACTTGCCTCATGACTCAGCTGTTATCTTCCATGCTGTAGGACTAGGTGACTGACTTGGTTGTGGGAATTCACAAGGCAGGAATTATAAAACATGCAGTTATTTTTGTTTCCAGAAAGCCCCACCCACAACTCTATATAAAATTAATTAGATGGGGTTCAGAAATTCAGTCAGGAATATCTTTCACAAGGATGCTTCTACAGGGAATTTAGTCATTCAGAGAAAATCAGAAGGCTTGGAAAAGGGTTTGTTAAAAAAATAGCTTTCCACACTTATGAACAAAGGCAGGCTGGAGCCCTAGGGAATGTCTATGCTACTCATGGTGGTGGAGTAGGAATTCAGAGATAGTCCCTTGGCTCCTTGTCAGCAGTCTTTTGCAACAGTGCCTTGAAATGCAGATCGTGGGGCAGCACAGGGTAAAGCTCAGGGTGTTTGGTACCCACAATTACGGCAGAGGCAGGTCCCTTCGACAGGCAGGATCTGATGGTCCAATGCTGGCAGTCCATGGCTAGCAGTCCCTTGCTAGCAGTCTGTGGCTGGCAGTCCATGGCTAGCAGTCCCTTGCTAGCAGTCTGTGGCTGGCAGTCCATGGCTAGCAGTCCCTTGCTAGCAGTCTGTGGCTGGCAGTCCATGGCTAGCAGTCCCTTGCTAGCAGTCTGTGGCTGGCAGTCCATGGCTAGCAGTCCCTTGCTAGCAGTCTGTGGCTGGCAGTCCATGGCTAGCAGTCCCTTGCTAGCAGTCTGTGGCTGGCAGTCCATGGCTAGCAGTCCCTTGCTAGCAGTCTGTGGCTGGCAGTCCATGGCTAGCAGTCCCTTGCTAGCAGTCTGTGGCTGGCAGTCCATGGCTAGCAGTCCCTTGCTAGCAGTCTGTGGCTGGCAGTCTGTGGCTAGCAGTCTCCTCAAAGTCCACCTAAAGATAATGTGTCCCATTGCCACATACATATGCTGGGGCGATTTCCCCGGTTCAAGCCTGCGGGGTGGGGTAGGGTACTTGACACCTACCCCTTTCATATTCCAAAGCCCTGGAACCAGAGGTGGGGGGAGTAGAACAGTTTCTCACCCCATTCAAGCCTTCCATGGGGCAGGGAGTTGGGTATGCCCTGCCACAGTGTCCTGTTGTAATGCAGTATTTGTGGGGATGAATTGTGTAGCATCTATAGGAACGTTGCACTATGAAAGTCCTATATTCTTTCTGTCTGACTTCAAGGAAAATCAGGAGTTTTCAAAAAAACCTCAGCAAACTTGGTTTATTTTTAGTTGTCTCATCCAATCCATGGTGGTCGCTGTCCTGTTCAGTGAGGGCAGTGACATGCTGCTTCCCCAGAAGTCCCATTCCTGCTCACAGAGTGTTGTTCTAATCTCAGTGTCAAGCAAGGCCAGGTTCAGGGTTGCTCAAGCAACCCTAATGCACCATGATCTCATCCTCACTTACCCTGTCACAGTCTATTTTTTCCACTAAAGCCTGTCTCAGTTAATGCAGTGAAGGGATGGTGCTCACTTACTGAGCAGCTATTGGAAACACTTTACTCCTTATTGTTCGATGCACAGCCCCAGGCATGAGCTATTGTGCTCCCTTTAAGCTCTCTTGGGCTATCCTTCTGCCCATTCCTGCCAGGTGAGTGAATGGAGGATTGAAAAGATATTATGAGCCAAAGTTTGCAAGGAGGCCAGTAACTGCCTGCAGTGAACCTGATCTGTTGGAGTACCTCACCTCTTGCAACACCCACCCATACTGTGGCACTCGGAGGGTTCAGGTCTCAGCATCATCAGACATCTGGGGACTGAATCATGCTGAGCACTTTATAAGTGGTGGAAAGAGAAGTGGTGATTTCACACTGGGATTCCCAGATAAACCAAACAGATTTATCTTCCATGTGTGCACCTTTCTAACCTTCTGCAGAGAAGGCAGCAAATGCTCTCCTTTGATGCTTGGCATTGACTTCAAGCACTATCTTTATGGCAAGAAGAGTGCCACTGTGGAAGAAACGCCAAGTGACTACCTAATGAAGCACACCAACAAAATATATATACACCCAATGACTTCCCAGGATGCAGTGCTTCACAAAGCAAACAGGAGGGCACTTTGTGAAGGAATTTCGTTGATTTCAGTAGAGGACAGGCTTCTCTCATAACCTGAGTTAGCCTTGATGTTGCTGACTATCAAACAACATGTCTCAGTCTCCCAATAGGAATATGGGCCATTTGAAGTGATTCTCATAGACATTTAAATCACAGACCCTTGTCCCAGACAGTGGATAAAAACAGGTGGCATCAGGTAAATCTAAAATGTGGCACATGCTAGCTGGCAGGGTGGACTGAGGAGATAAAACACATTCCGTCCACACCAGTCCTCTGCCCAGCATGACCTCTCCCAGAGCAGGGCTGGATGAACAAGGTGCTAGTCTCTGAGCAACCATACTTCTGAGGAATCTAGTATTTAAAAGCATTGACAAATACAACCAGCAGTTTTCAAGGATATCATGGACTGTAAACTTCCAGATAAGCCCTACACTCCATACAGAAATTCTGCTAACTGTGGCTGTGTGAACAGCATGAGTAAGTACACGTGATTCCACCACTTCAGTGAAATTGATCTGTGAACCTCAGCTGGGCTCTGGTTCATTAAATGATCTTTATATGTCACCCGTTGAGCTCTGCATCCTCTGACCCAGCACCCACTCTCCTTTCCAGTCATCTCTGTGCTTCAGCATTGCCTCTTTATCACAGTTAACCTCAAAGACCAAGCCAATTTTAATGTGCAGTGTTTTATTTATATAGCTCATGTGCAAAAGATCAAAGGTAGGCTAATAGGGCTGTTTTTTTCCCCAACATCTTCAGCATCCCTTTGGCTAGTTGAGATATTAAAGACGGGTGACAGCACAGACCAAACTCAGTTATCTTTTGGACACACATTGGATGAACTGAGGGAGACAGAAACCAGATCTACATGCCTCTTTCTTTTCTGTTTTTGAAGGAAAATCTTGTGCCTAGGGAACAGGGATCTAGCACACCAAAGTTTGAACACAGAGGTTTTTTGTTTTCTGTAGCAATTAGTTGAATTTCTTTTGATTTGTCTTTTATCTCTTATTGCACATCTGCTATCTTTTCCAGAGAGTTTCTTTGATTTACAGCGCATTATGGATTCTAAAGGAAATAACTTCTCTTCCTTTTACCTATTTAAATCAGTTAATATGTTTAAACATTTCCCTCTCCTACCAAAGGCAGAATAAAATAAGGGCTTTTTCACTGGTGACCCTGGGGCAACTCATTGCTTTCCTGTATGTGTTCGATGTTACAATTCCCCTCCTTCCTTATTCCATCATCACAGATGGGGTGATTTAGATATGTGACTTTGCAAAAAAAGAAATATGAAGGCAATTGCTTAAAGGATATTTTTGCTGGTTTAACCCATGGCTAATGCTCATAAAATAAAACAAAGCTTACTGTTTCAGCAGTTAGGCACTGTTTGGAGTACTTTGTACAGTTCTGGAGCCCCTGGCACAGGAAGGACATGGAACTGTTGGAGTGGGTCCAGAGGAGGGCCATGAAGATGATCAGAGGGCTGAAACAGCTCTGCTATGAGGACAGGCTACAAGAGTTGGGCCCTTCAGCCTGGAGAAGAGAAGGTTTCCAGGAAACCTTATAGCAGCCTTTCAGTATCTGAAGGGGGCCTACAGGAAGGCTGGGGAGGGATTATTTACAAGGTCTTGCAATGACAGGATTAGGGGCAATGGGTTTAAACTGGCAGAGGGGAAATTTAGTCTAGATGTTAGGAGGAAGTTCTTTACAGTGAGGGTGATGAGACACTGGAACAAGTTGCCCAGGGAGGCTGTGGCTGCTCCCTCCCTGGAGGTGTTCAAGGCCAGGTTGGACAAGGCCTTGAGTGACCTGTACTAGTGGGAGGTGTCCCTGCCTATGGCAGGGGGTTGGAACTAGATGATCTTTGAGGTCCCTTCCAACCTTACCATTCTATGATTCTATGATTCTATATTAAGAAAATCTAAAAGAAAGCTTTTAGTTTAGAATTAAAGCTAAGGAGGAATTTTGAGATTTCAAGGAAGTTGAAAACGAGCGGTTCTTTTTTTCAGATTGACAGGAGGAATGAAAACATTATAACCTGTTTCAGAACACTCCAAGTAGATTTTAACTTTTAAAAAGTTTAAAACTATGATTTCATTGTAAACGAAGGGCAAATGCTGTTTATGATAGCTACCCAAAGAAAATCTAGGGGGACGTCGTCCTGCTGCATATATCTTGGCGTTCATCTCCAGCAGAGCAGGAGAATGCCACAGTTTTTCTCCCAGATAGGACTGAGGGGTAGGTCTTTCCCAAAGGGCATTTGCATCCCAAAGTGACTGGTTTCGGTTGGGTCAGGTCTCAATCGACAGGCCTTTGTGAGCACTCTCGAATTAACATATGTGCATGCTTGGAGACAGGGTTGAGGGGGCAATTTGCAAGTCCTTGTGAGGAACTCTGCAGAAAGACTTTAAGCAGAGAGCTGCGCAGCACCTGTCCAGGTAGAAAAGATCGGCTTATCCTTTAGTAGTTGAATGATTTGCTAATGGCTTTTAAGAACGGGAGGTGACTGCACCTGGCCACCCAACTGCCTATTTACATTTCCAAAGGGAGGAGAGCTCTCCCTTAGCCTGAGAGAAATCGCCTCCTCTTGCAGGGAACGTCAATGCGTTCTTGATGTAATGCCTAAAGGGAGGTTATTCATTTATTTATTTGTTCGTTTGTTTTCTCCTTCCACACCCCCCACCCTGTCCTTTTTTTTTTTTTTTTTTTTTTTTCTCTTCCCTGTGAATGCAAACTGAAAATGCAGAAAAGCCATCCTAGGAGCAAGCATTTGGTGAGGTATTTCCAAACTGTTTACTCACTACGGTAGAGGAAGTTTCTTGTTTGTTTTGACTTTGCAACACCCACGTGAAACGCTCTTTTATTTCTGTGGTGGATGTATTGATCAACCTCTGTGATGTTATAGTACACCTTGGATTTGTGTGTGTGTGTGTGTGTGTGTGTTAGGCTTTATCTTTAACCTGCCTTGTATAAGTGCGATTTCAAAGTGATGGCCTAAAATCAGAGTATTCTTTTCTATGGCGTTGTGTGCACCAGTCTAGCCCAGCAGTGCTCTGGATTCATCACACTCAGAGAACCATGTAGATGGGCATTTTGGAACCAGGAGCAAGGTACATCTGGTTGAGTCAGTATGTAACAGGGTTACAAATACATCCATACAAAGACAGGTGTTCAAGAGGGAAGTGGATGAAACATAATCTTTGTCACACATACACACAGCATATGCCAAATAAATACCAAGTAAATACACTTATGCCCAGAAACTGCATAGTGTACTGCCAAGAGAAGCAATGCATCCTTATCTGGATATAGGGATGTATAGCTATGTCATTGCACTGTACTTATCACCATCTGGATTTGGTAGATAGCCATATAAGTACATCTTGTTTATTAACTCACACTTATGGTATAAGGCCATATAAACCCAGTGTATTCATAGATACATTAAATCCCTCCTACTTATCAGCTCATCATCTCACTATCTATTTCAGCAGAAAATGTCTTCTCTCTTATTGAATCTTCTTGGCTCATGTTTCTTATTTAGATGAATTCTGCTGCCCTTTAGCTTCCCAGATGCAATTTGGGGATAGAGCTTGTACAAAAATGCTTGGCATAAAATAGATCACAGAAAATAAGGTTGGGAGAGTTTCTGTGAAGTTCTGTTATTGATTCTTTGGCTGGCAACACCTGTGTCATATCTGTGGAAATCTCATGACTGCCTTGATAACTGCTCCGTGAAAGGAGAGCAGAGTGGAGCTACCCCACCAGTCTCAGTGGGGGAGCAGAGAATGCTGGAGTGAGGGGAGGCAACTGTAAAACAGCAATGTTAGAGGTTGGATAGCAGTCCATTTTTGCTCTTTATTTTGATTCCTTCTTGCTTCTGCTAGTGCCTAGGGTGCCTAAAGAACAACTTGTCTACACCTGTATGTGGCGATGTACTGAAGTGTTATTTTTTTAATTGCAACAGCAAGTTGAGAAAGTGCTAACACTGAAGCCTGTGTGACAGTAGGAGACGATGTAATTCACAGTAACCTTTTAATACTAGTTTTATCTTTTGAAACTCTTTCTAAAGTCAGGTTGAGGCTAATATCCCTGCTTTGTAGTGGAGAAACTGAGGCACAGAAGCTTGCTAAGATGGACCAGGTCCCATAACAGTATTAGATTTAAGGTGCATTGCTGTACTACCAAATAGACAGCATGCAGAGTAGCTGATTCAGATGAAAGACACTTGTCTGGTTTATTGATTTACACAATTATCTGTGACCCTGATGCTGTAGCTGATGCTATTACTGACTCATAGTAAGGAGATATTACGAAGGCTTTGTCAGGCTCATGTTTGTCTGATCCCTTACTCAGAAGCATCCAAGCCAGAGGTAACTCATAATGTATTCTTCCTAGACTAATTACTATTAAAATATTTTCATCTTGTTTTTTTCTATGAGGAGTTGTGAATATGCAATATATTTTGTAGAAAAGCTGTTCTGAAGCACTTTAAGAGAATTTAAACATTTCCACTCTGTATTTAACCTGCTTTGGTTAGAAGAACAAGGCTTATGCAATTGCAGGAGCTATCCAGCTACAGTTTCTAACATCTTCCTCTTGACCTTTAGACAGGGTGAACCCCTCAATTGATTCCAGCCGTAGTAGTAGGAGGAGCAGACATCCCAAA
The DNA here is from genome assembly GCA_013396675.1 of Eubucco bourcierii. Lineage (NCBI taxonomy): Eukaryota > Metazoa > Chordata > Aves > Piciformes > Ramphastidae > Eubucco > Eubucco bourcierii. Next base: position 75,283 of record VWZE01025828.1, on the reverse strand, counting down.
GATACTCCTGTTCATGGGAGTTTTGTGAAACTGGCAACAGGAGGAAGCCCTGGGGAGACCACCATGAGACACTGCAGCATGACTTTCTGTGATGGTTTGGGAGTTCCCTGCCCCTCCACACTTTGTAAAATGACCCAGATTAGAACTCAGCCAGCTGGAAGTTAAGGAATGAAGCTATATTTACAGCTTAGCAAAATATACAAGCAGATATATACACTGTATACAGGAACAGTTACAGAAATATACAAGTTAAAGGTAATGCAGAAACACAACACTCCTCCCAGAAATCAGAGACCCCAGGAGGAGCTCCCAACCACCCTTCCACTTTCTCCCCACCCCTATACCTTACCCCACGGTTTGCCTTATGTGCAAGGTGAGTTTGGAGGATTGGCCAGGGGGGTTAGAAGAAAAGCAGTTAGTGAGATTAATTGGCAGAGAGAAGCCAGAAGCTAGACCGCCCGAGACGCTGTGCCCCAGAGACTCACTTATCTATGTTTTTAGTTCTTTTCTTAAATATCTCAGCAAGCCTATGAGTGAAGTAGACATCACCATTGTTTTCCTTTTAACAGCTATAATATATTTTTTCTCTATTAAAATATTCCAATTAGCCTCAAACCAGCACACTTTCCTGGGTGTAGGTGGAGCCAAGTAGTAGATATAGGAAGATTCAAACCATCACAGGTGTGAAAGGGTTGTGGATTGTTGCAAAATCCAGGACACACCATTATCTTTATTTTCTCTCTAAACTCTTGTGTGAAACCTCTCTAGGAATCATGAAAAATACAGTTGTCTGAGGAAGGGAGTGGGAAATGACAATCAAGCCAGAAACCTGCTCAAAGTTGCTTGCCATCTTGTTGAGATGTGCTACGTAGGAGGGATGGTGATGTGGATTAAAAACTGCATGCTCTGAATGAAGACTTGGGATTTTCCATCCCAGTGATGTAATGTCTCTTCCGCAATGCAAACCACTGGGATTTTGCTTCCTTCAACAAAGTTATGGCAGCTTCTTCTAGGTGAGGACCTGACCTTGCATCTGCAGTCCAGATAGTTCACATGATAACAGCTGTTAACTCTCTCACTGGTCCAGGACTGATTGCACCTCCTGGGGAGAGGCCATCTGTAGAAGTGAAATAACATGAGATGCAGTTCAGCTACAAGGAGTCATGCTCCCAACTGTGATGCTGTTTGTGCAAATACCTGACTTGTCCCACCCATATTCAGCACCACACCTTCCTGTGAGACACTGAAGTGAACCTTTGGCACGTGCAGGAGATAAACTCCTGGATGTGGGTGGACAGTTCTTGTGGGTCACACAGTGTTTTGATTTTGTTTTAAAAATAGGAGGAGAAGTAGGGAAAGTATCTTGGTCTGGATCTCAGCCCTGGGCTCTTCCCTGAGCAGTGTTAAGGAGACAGCTGTCTTTTGCTAATGAAAACCCTTGTTAAGTCTGGATAGAACACAGTGTAGCTGAGATGACCTGAGCTCATAAGGAAATATGAGGGATCTTACAGTTCATCTTGTGGTCATACAGTATATGTGTGTGCTAAATTACTTGGAGTTGAGAAGCTAGTGATCCTGAAGAGAAACCTCTATGTGCTGAGTAAAGCTACAGTGCTCTTAAATGACTGGTAAAGCAGTGAGGTGCTGCTTGAATTACACCACCTCAGCCTCCCAATTTTGTCCTTTTTTTCTTTTCTTTTTTTTTTTTCCCTTTCTCTCTCTCTCTCTCTCTCTCTTTTTTTTTTTTCCTCTAACCAGTGGACTTCCATGACATGAAAGCCCAGTAAGTGACACTCAGCTACTATCAGCTCTGTTGTAATATGACTTTCTGAGGGAGGAATGAAAAATATGAAAAGAGCTTCTTACAAGGTCATTAGCTGACAATTGCAGCGTGTTTGAAAATGGCTTGCACTCTCTGCTAATTGGTGTACCAGACCTGTTCATTTGTTAATTTGATGCCATTAGGTAACTTGCACATCTCTGCTGCAGACAGAATAAAGCAAGGACTGAGGATGCTGTTTTGGTCTTTTTCTTCGGAAGCTTTGAGAGGACTTGATGCAGAGCAAGCCTGCTCTGTGCCTGAGAAGGGGGGGGACCATCCTGAGAGGCGTCAGGACACTGAATTAACACCCTGGGCTAGGTGTCACTTCTCCTGGGTAATGTAGAATCTGGACTCTGGGGTGAAGGGGATTGAACGAATAAATTAGCTCAAATGTAAAGCAATTATTGCAATTACTTGGACTGGCCCCAATTTCACTGGTTTTGGATTTGCAAACTGAAAGGGAAAAGGTGTTTCAGGGTTAACTACTAGTGGGAGGTGTCCCTGCCTATGGCAGGGGGTTGGAACTAGATGATCCTTGAGGTCCCTTCCAACCTTACCATTCTATGATTAAATGAATGCTTTATTTGACCAAGATCTAATTCTATAAATAAGAGTGAAAAATTGAACCCACAGAACAATTATCAATACCTGCATGACCCCTTTCCCTCTCTCTATTATGAGACCATAATCTGGGATGAGGATTTGAGTCTCAGTCATCAGCTCTTCAGGAGGATTCCTTGGACAAGGGCTTCCTTCCATCTTTCCTGCTGCTTGTGTGAAACACGGGCAGAGGAGAGAACAAACAGACCAACTCTGCTCTGGCTGGTGAGGCCAAGCCCAGGGGCAAAACACAGATCTCAGTATGTGGGGATACCCTGCTGTACCTACCCCTGGGTATGCTGTATAGCTGGATGGTTGGGCTATTTTTGGAGGAAAAAGACCTTGAATTCAACAGGGATGGGATGTGAGCTGAAATTAATGCCTGAGATGCTGCATCAGAAAAGACATCAGCTGTGTCTCTCAATCTGTGAAAGGTGCCAAATGCCCTGAAACTATTTATGCGTTTAGGAGTACCCAGTGAGAGCAACCCAAACTGTTTTGAGTTCACTGTGTGCTTCACTGTGAACTTTAAAAGAATTACTCTTTCCCAAATCAGGTCTGCCTCTTCCAGGCTGTTGCGTTGCTTCACCAAGCAGAAATCCAACCTGTTTGCAAACTGGTGTTACTGGTTGTTGATATCTCTGTCTAAAGGAAGAACTTCCCCCCCCCCCAAAATGGCACTGCTCAGAGCTGCTGAATCCTGCCAGGACAAGGCTCAACTTCAATTCAATTTGCTGTCCCGAGAGTATGGGAAACTTGTGTTTGGTCAGAGTCAGGGGTCATCTGTTTTTTGTCCCCCGCTGTCCAGCAGCTCTACCTCATTCTGGTACTGATTCCTTACTTCTGTGTCCTATGAAGAGCCCTGAAACCAAGTATTGTGTGGATCATCCTATGGATCTGCTCACCAGGCTGCTTGTATCCCTTGCTGTTAGCCTTCGTCCTTACCTTCCCTTGTTTCCTTCATTCCAAAGAGATGAGGAATGTCTCAATCCCCCAAATTATTGCCTTAAAAGCACCTGCTATCTTCCAAAGAGTGTGTTTGAATGCTGCAGTTTATTGCCACACACATGAACTGCTGTTGCTAGTGCTCCATTAATATGGAAGCAAATTATGAGACGAAGAGTCGCATCCAAGTGCAGGAGTGCAAACCTCTTCTCTTTCATCTCCATAAAGGACTTTACCAATGGCATCACGAGCAGAAGAGGTCAGCAAGATTAATAGTAACAACTTAAAAATGCAACTCTAGGGAAGGTTTGCTGCTTTTAAATTAGGTAGGTAAGTTATCCCTGTTGTTACAGGTCATTTTCAGTTCCTGGCTTTCACTGACTGAACTTTGCCACATAACACTGGTACTTTTTTAACCCCATGTGCCTAAGATAAGGTTATTTTTGCATGTGATCAAGGTGTTGGGCACTGTGATTGAAGCAGATGCCTGGAGCACCATGACAGGATGGAAAGTGAAAGGAGGACCCATAAAAGGTAATTTGAGCAGGGGGTTCGATGTACCCCAGACTGTTTGCACAGGCACAGATATCCAAGCATTTCAATGAGTCATACCCCATGAATAAGTAATAGTTAGGAAGAATAATTCCTCAAAATTCAAATAATTGAGGTGTGACTTTGTAAAAGCTCCTGTAGAAATAGCTGTAAAAACTTCACTTTGGGGCCCATGGGTTTTGGGAGCAATCCTTCCATATGCCTTGTTTAGCACTAAATAAATGGAAATGACACTTCTTGTCTAATAAGTTTTTCAATTTTGACTTCAGTCCTGGCCATGTTCCCTCACAGATTCTTGTGATGGATCCCTATTCTAGATGAACCCCAGACACAGTTTTAGACTCCACTTCTGCTGGAACAGATCTACTCTTGCATCAGGGCTATGTCTAGGTCCACGTTTGGAAGCTAGGAGTGAAAAACTGGTCAAGCACCACTGGAGGGAACCTGACTTTAAGTGGTTAACCAGTGTTTTAGTGATGTTGAAGGAAAACAAGCAAAAGACCATGTTACTATCCCTAGACTGTGGCTTTTACCAGCCCAGCTATGTTAGTCACAAACTGCACCACACTGTTCCTGACAGTCACAGCTGGGAAAAACTTGTCATCTTGACCCAGCATCAGGAGATGGAGGATTTAGTGGGCTCTTCCCTGCTGCCTTTTGAGAATTTCTTAAGAAAACACTTTCCTTCCCTGGGTGATTTCACAAATTGGGAGAAAAGCAGCTGTTGGTGGTTCACAGCTCAGGTTTCCCTGAGATGTGTAAAGTCTCAGCTGGACACCACAATGATAGATTTTATAGATTTCTCCCCTCCTCCTTCGACATCCACCAGCCAACTAAAGCCAACAGTAAGCCACAGTGTGTTTCTCTGTGTTTAACTTTTCCTTGAGATAATCCATTTGTCTCTGTTCTTTGAAAACTTACTGAATAAGCCACTTGTTTCACACTGATGGGGAAATAAAACTTTGGGGGCCCCTTTTGTGGCTGTCTTATGTATAACAGAAGCGTAGAGTTTTATAAAGTCTAATAAATACTCAGCTCTGCCAGATGTTAGTGTTCCTCCTTTTTTCTTTCTTTTTCTTTTTTTTTCTTTTCTTTTTTTGCACTAGAAAGGAGGTCAGAATTTGAGTTCCAGACTTTAGCTGACTGCAAGTAAAATGGGGCTGTTTCTAAGAGACATGTTGTGACAGTGTAAATTATCACATTTTAGGGGGTGTTAAATATAGAAATGCCATTTAAGAGGGGATGCATTTTGTTCAGTGTCTGATATTTGTCTTGACAAGACATCTGTGTGAGATGGTGTCTGTTTATTATCTTCCCACCTTTCCACTCTATTATTCTGCTCTGTCTGTTGACAACAGTTAATGAAGAAGTTACAGCCTTTTCTTGTGTTTCATGGTGCCTGAGACATGGAAGCATGTCGTTGCATATGTAGCTCCTCGAGGGGGCTGACTCCAAATTCCCACTTGTGGGATTTGTCCCTTCCCCCTTGAAGAAATGCAGGGAGCAGAGGCAGGTGAAAGATACCAAAAGGCTGTGCTAATACACAGCCCCATGGCTACAACCAAGGCAGAGGGGCTGGAAGGTCCACAGGAGTTAGGATGGGAGGCTGGAGAGACAGATCCAGTGAGAAGGTGTGAGACAACATATGTAAGACAACACAAGTCAGGAAAGCCAGAGTGAGGAGGAAAAATATTTAGGCTGGAACAGAAAAAACTCAGTTGAGTTGAATGGTTTTGCAGTTTGTTCAGTTATTTTGACTAAACTTAGCTCACTGATGACTCTGTTTCTTCCTCCATGGGAAAAGCATGTGTTTGGTCTCATTTATAAAAATCAACAAGTGCCATTTTCTTTATGGTGTATGCTCTCTTCAGCTTCTCAAGAGTGGTAATTGCATGGAAACCTTCATGCTTTATACCTAAAGGAATCTTAATTTTAATACATGCAAAATTACACCTATTTAAGCCTCATTTAGTTAGAAGCAGTGCAGTTTTCCATCAAAAGCCTCTCCAAACAGAAACTGATTTTGCACTTACAGTGGATTCTCACTTTCTTCCCCACCTTGATCTCAACTCCATTAAACTTAATCACCATCATATACTATTACTCTTTCAGTTAATGAAAAAAAGTTTTCTCCAAAGGTAAAGTGTTATAATTAAGGATTCTGTATAGTCACAATAGCTTTTGTGCCTTCAACCTCTATTAGTTTTTAAAATTGGTTCATTCTGTGCAGAGCGAAAGGCCAGAACTGCTTGAGACAGAATAATTCTGCTCAGAACATGAGAAAAATAATCTCATAGGATTATGCAGATAAAATTTTGCAACAGGTTCTTGTCCCTGCCATGGATGGGCAGACACATCTGATAAAACTCCTAAGGAGACCAGTGTTGCCAATAAGTTAATAGCAATGTTGCTTTAATTTAGAATGGTACCTGGCTGCTTTTCATAGAACCATAGAATCATAGAATTGTAAGGTTGGAAGGGACCTCAAGGATCATCTAGTTCCAACCCCCTGCCATAGGCAGGGACATCTCCCACTAGAACAGGTCACTCAAGGCCTTATCCAACCTGGGCTTGAACACCTCCAGGGAGGGAGCAACCACAACTGGAGGCCAGTGCCTCACCACCCTCACTGTAAAGAACTTCCTCCTAACATACTAGTCTAAATCTCCACTCTGACAGTTTAAACCCCTTGCCCCTAGTCCTGTCATTATAAGACCTTGTAAATAATCCCTCCCCAGCCTTCCTGTAGGCCCCGTTCAGATACTGGAAGGCTCCTATCAGGTCTCCTTGAAGCCTTCTCTTCTCCAGGCTGAAGAGCCCAATTCTTGTAGCCTGTCCTCATAGGAGAGCTGCTGCAGCCCTCTGATCATCTTCGTGGTCCTCCTCTGGACCTAGTCCAACAGTTCCATGTCCTTCCTGTGCTGGGGGCTCCAGAACTGTACACAGTACAGCTTATGTATAGCATTGTTGCTACAATGGTCATTTAATGGATTTAAAAGATGATATAGTTGATCTACATATTATTTCATTAGAAAATCCTAATTTTGAAATCTTGGGAATGTTTATTGTTTTCTGAAGTTTGTTAGGAATGTGCTTTCAAAGAATTCTTTCAAAGGTCATGTGGATTCCTCCTTTTCAGATGAGTAGACATTTACGTTAATCTTTTCAGAAGGGAACTGGAACTGTAAAGGACTTCCTCCTGACATCCAATTTAAATCTTCCCTCTACCAGTTTAAACCCATTGCCCCTTGTCCTGTCATTGCAAGACCTTGTAAATAGTCCCTCCCCAGACTTCCTGTAGGCCCCCTTCAGATACTGGAAGGAGTGCTGAGTGCTTTTAAAGCAGTAATGAGACTTATGCACAATTGGCCATCTCTTCTGGCCAGACAACCCAACCCATAGAGGAGAACAGGTCTGTTACTCCATCTGCAGCACCAAGGGGCATGCAAGCAGTTCAGGGAGGTGGCAGTTTAGGTCCAACTGAGCTGAAGTGAAATGATTTGTTTGAATATTCACAATATTAATTTATTTTGGAAAAAAAAAAAACTATGCTCCTAATTAATTTTGTATTCTCTTCCTTGCTCCCAAAATTAAAAAAAAAGTTCTACATGGAAGATTCCTAATCTGTGTTAAGAAAAAGACATTTTTGTCTATGTTCTTAAGATGTGCAGCCAGTGATATAAATACAGATAATTTGTTGATTATAAATAAAGTGGGATTTTCAAAAGCAGTCTAACTACTCCCAGCCTAAACTACTTGGATAAAGGGAGAGTTTATAATTAACTTCACTGGGAGCTGTGCTAGTCCCCTGCTGAGTGCTTTTAAACATTCGTCTCCTTAGTGTCTACTGGGAAAAAAATATACTGTATTTATAACCATCTTGTTTCAATATAAATATGTCAAACTGTAAATCTCAGACAGAGATGGGTTCAGGCTGAAAAATTAAAATCCAGATTTGTGATGTTTTCTATTTCAGATCAGCTATAGGTTTTAGGTTTGAGGGTCTGGGATCGGTTTCTCATTCAGATCCAGTTTCTTTCTTTGCATTCAGAGAGGGTTGGCTCTCAGACCCAATGTCCCACTGAGCTCCAGTTACATTGCATGTACTGAATTAGCTCCTGGTTTCTCTCAGCTCCAAGGTGGTTTCCTGGGTGGAAAACACTTTGTATTGCAGTATATGTCCCTGATAACCTTGCTCCCATTCAGAAGATGATTATGCATTTCCTCTGTAATGGGAGCAATGCGTACATGTCTTTGATTTCACATTTTTCTTCTGTGTGTCCCTGTGTCTTTCCTTCCATACCCTGTGCTAAAAAGAGTCTAATAATACAATGACAACGACAAAAATAGTATCATGGTTATTATTAGCATTGGGCAGGTTTCTTGCTGGGAACTCATCAGTCTGTGAAATGGGCCATGTGCTGCAGTTCAGGGCACTTCTCTTGCCTCCTCAAGCTCCTTGGATGGGAGGCGGAGGTCGAAGAACACAGAAGAAACACAAAGCAAAGCCCAATGAGCTCTGGCTAATTTGGGAAATGACGGCAACTATTGGTGTGTTGACAATTCTAANAAAGAAAATGTTTCCATAACGACTGACATGTGAATGCCACTAACGTTCCAGCGAGGTGCTGGTGTGTGCTTACAGCACAGGCATCTCCTAAAAAGGTGTGTGTGCTCTGCAGATGTTTCCTCAGAGTGGGAGATGTCCTAATAAGCAGGTACATTGTTCCACTTGTTTAATCATGAACAACAGCAGTGAATGGCTGCTTCAATTCTCCTGACCCTTTTTTCTTCCCTCTTGACCTTTTCCTTTCCTATCCTGTCACAAATGAAGAATGGTTATTAACAAAAATAAATAAAAAAAAAAAAGAAAGAAGAAAGTAAGAAGCTTATACGTGAGGGAGAAAGGGGACTTTTGAACGTGAAGGAGAGTGGAAGTGTGTTATGTAGCATTTGTTTTTTTCTGCTGCCATTTTACTGCTTTTCTGGGATCCCTGCCAGAAAAATGGTGAGTAGCACTTTAATTAAAGAAGGCTCTGTGTGCACTCCAGCTGTTCCTCATGTGACCAGCCTGTCTATGGGCAAAGCAAAGGATGCTCCTGCCAGCTCCCCCGAATCAATGCTAACCTAATTCCCGACCACACACTGTCAAGTGTTCATGCAAACCTGCAGCATTTAGGGCACTGTCTGCAAGCCAGACGCTCGGCGCTTCGGCCTGTTCACGGTGTCCTCACATATCCGAAGGCAGAATCTGGCAGCAGGATTGCTGGAGATGCATAGTGCATGTGGGGAGGTGGGGCTTCTCTTAAAACATTTTGTCTGCCTGTGGCAATCTTTCTTACCCATAAACAGCATGTGCTGCCTGGAAGGCTGGGCATTTTGGGGTTGGTGGTGGAAGACTGGGCCCCACTGGAGTTTCTGGGAAAGCAGAAATTGACTGTGAATGAGTACGACTGATATCTCAGCAGTAACCTAGATCTGAGATGTCCTGGACTCCGGGATGACCAGCACATTGTTTTTGTGATTTTATTTTTTTCCTGCTGGCTTTTGAGGAAAACAAATTCAGCTGGAAAAGAAAAGGCCAGCTATCCCAACGCACCTAAACTGAAAATCCAGCTGTGCACCTGAAAGGTGCTGTGTGAATTCACCAGACATGTTAAACTACTAATAAAGCTAAGCTGCATAACAGGATGGAAATTTTAGTGATGGTCCTGTGAAAAAACTTCCATAGAATCTTTTAACTTTTGCATATTAAACCTGTGTTTCTTGTGAAACTTCTCTGAACCTAGTTTCTTGTGGAAGAAAATATTTTCTGTGATTGTGTAGGCTTTATAGTCCCTTAAGACGATTGAATTCTTGTTTATGCTACATGGTCCCTCTGCGGACCTCTGCCATTGTGAAGGGCAGGAAGATGAATGTGATGTTGTTTGTGCCCACTGTAAGGCCATTCTCCAGTGCCAGACAGGCGTAAAAGGGCCTCTCTGTAAGCGAGAGTGTCATAAAACTCTGTGTAATAAAACCTTGTGCTTTTCTTGCAGCAGCTCAGTGGCATTACTACCATCGTGAATGTCACTTCTGACATACTAATTTAGGTGTGACATGAAATATCCAAGTGTAACCTAGTGTCCCACAGCTGAAGCACTTTATTGTACTCTCACACACCTCACCAACCAGTAACGTGAAGCTACTTCCTCCCACAGTGGTACGGAGCCGAACCTCCTATGTTGACCTATGTGAGACCCTTTGTGGTAGCTTTCCAACCCTTTTCCTTTCAGAGCCTGTGAATTGCTCCTTCTGTATTTGTCTACTGCCTTGCACACCTAGGTCAATTCACAGAGTTTATGGCAATGGAGATGAACTAATATAATACATGAAGGAGATTCAACACCAAGCTATTGAGTTTCTGAAAGTTAGCTTCAGTGCAGTGGGGACAGGATGAATTTCCTCTCGCAGCAAAGAGGAGAAATGGAGGTAAAACCTGAAAGAAGGCAGATGTTATCCGGATGTAGCAGACACACAGAGGTTTGGATGGAGGGTTCATGTGCAAGTGGGAAGTTAAAGCTCTATAGTGCATGCTATGTCCATCTTTTATGTGTTTGCCGAAGGCCTTAAGTAGCTAAACAACTGGTGATGTGTGTCAGCAATATTTACAAAAGGGTCAGTTCAGTCCTTTCTGGTGCAGAAGCTGTGTTGCCAGCTGTGCATAGTTTCTGAGGCTTTTGTGAGATGTTTCCTTTGTGTATGTACTGTGAAACCCAAGTGATGCTCTGGGCCATGTCTTCTCATAGTCACCAAGTTGCTGTTGTTAGGTTTTGGATTCCATCAAATACAACAGTGTGTTTTCCTCAGACATGGAAATAGATGTGCATGCTGGATATATGCAGGCCTCACTGTTAGTGGCCCAGATTTTGGCCATGGTCATCTCCTCTGCTTGTGAGCTGACCATGTGCTTTCCTCTTGGCTGGAAATACAAGGAGTGCAAGGCCTTTTCCTTCTACAATCAAATGTTAATCTCATTTCAGTGACACCATCTGTTCATTTTCACCCCAGATAGTTTTTCTGAAGTGATTTATCTGTTTTCTGCAGTCCAGTTTCTCTCTGGGTGACACTGTTATGGGAGTCTTCCATTTCTCTGGTGTTGCCTTTCAGCTCAAAACCAGATTGTTTCCTCCACCTATGCAAGCTTCTTTTACAAGACAACTCATAAATTATTTTCCTTTCCCTAGACTTTATTTTTCAGTTTGCTAAGCAGTTTAACTCCTTTTCATGTACATCTGAGTGAACTTTTTTTGTCCTGGCTGCTCTGACATACAGACTTAGAAACAGCAACTACTTCGTGATCTAAATATGATCTGCACAGAGTTGGTGCTTGTATAGGAGACCCTTTGCCCTTCTGTGCATTGAGTGCTGGGGGAATAATACAACCAAGGCTCTCTTTGTATAATAACATGGGTTCTTCATTAGCAGAATTATTTCCCAAAATGTACCTTGAGATGGCATTTATATCGTCCTGGTTTATTTTGATACTTTTATCTATTTTTTTTCTCCCTCCTGTATCTTTGATATCTCTCTTGCATTTACAGGAATGCTACCACGTCATTTGGTAATATTATTTATTTTTGGTACAAGTGTTTGCTGATTTGCTGGAGCCAAAGTTTGCCAGTGTGCTGGCCACACCCTAAGGACGCAGTCATTCTGTTGTGGTCTAGCAGGGATCATTATCCTTCAGGCATTCTGGGACTAGTCTTTGAACTATAGTTGTGTCATCTTTGTGTAATTGTTATTGGCAAGGGATCTGCTCCCAGTGTCTGACTGCCTCTGCTGGGTGAGATTGTCATTCAGTAGTCCTCTTTTCACTCCCTGACATCTAGACAGGAGCAACTGAGTGTTCTTACTGGTCCGGGCCGTGCTCCCAATGCTATATTTGTACACTTTTCCTGTCACTGTGCAGTTATTGACAACTGCATCTGCATTCTGTCCTGAGTTGTACCAAATTTGTGTGATGTACCATTCCCACCATAAACTGGACTGCCGTCTTCTGCCATTTCTTCATAGAGTGTTTGGTGATGGGATGCAGATGTGCCCATCTAAGCACAGCAGTCTCTGGCCTGTGGGATTTTCTGGAGCTGGATGCGTGGTTTAGCACTTTCTTAATTCTTTATCCTTAATCTACTGTTGAGCTAAGGTAAGTTACTGTGGAGAGGAAACACTAACTTGGTTTTTGGAATAGTAAATAAATTTTCCATGTCTGGATGTTTTTCTGGCGGAAAGATGGGTGTGGCAGGAAGCGACATAAATAGGTTTTGTCCCAACAGAAGATCAGGATGCTTCCAAGTCTGCCAGCTTCAGTACTCCTTGTCCTGCTCAAATGTAACTATAATTGCTTCACTTTCTGTCTCTCCACTTTGATTGTGGCCATCATGTTTCATGTGTCTTGAGAAAAATGACAATGGGGAAAAAAAAATCGGGTTTGTTTACCTCAGTTAGCTCAATTTTGATAAGTCTAGAAATACTGCCCCCTAATGTGTTTCAGAAAGTGTGTAAACACATCTGGATCTGAAACAGTCTCTGTTTCTCATTGGCAAGGATACAAAGTGAAGGACTGGCAAGAGAGTAAGTTGTCTACAGCGTAGTTGGACCTCTTGAAGACATCAGGCTGGGACACAGAAGGAAGGTCACAGTATCACCAAGGTTGGAAGAGACCTCAAAGATCATCAAGTCCAACCCATTACCACAGACCTCAAGACTAGACCATGGCACCAAGTGCCATGTCCAAACCCTCCTTGAACACCTCCAGGGACGGTGACTCCACCACCTCCCTGGGCAGCCCATTCCAGTAGCCAATGACTCTCTCAGTGAAGAACTTTCTCCTCACCTCGAGCCTAAACTTCCCCTGGCACAGCTTGAGACTGTGTCCTCTTGTTCTGGTGCTGGTTGCCTAAGAGAAGAAACCACCCTCCTCCTGGCTACATCCATCCTTCAGGTAGTTGTAGACAGCAATAAGGTCCCCCCTGAGCCTCCTCTTCTCCAGGCTAAACAATCCCAGCTCCCTCAGCCTCTCCTCATAGGGCTTGTGCTTGAGGCCTCTCACCAGCCTCGTTGGCCTTCTCTGGACACATTCAAGTACCTCAATGTCCTTAAACTTAGGTGCCCAGAACTGGACACAGTACTCAAGGTGTGGCCTAAGCAGTGCAGAGTACAGGGGGAGAATGACCTCCCTGCTCCACCTGGCCACACTATCAGGAGTCAGGAATGGCTAAGAGCTTGCTACCCTGTGAACTACATTAGTGGAGAGTGAGGGACAGTATTTTGGACTAACAGAGGGAGAGAAGAAAGGGGAGAGTGTGTATGCAAATAACAAAAGGAGGGAAAGGTGTCCCAAATTAAGTTCTGCTTGTCTGATGCCATTTAAAGCCCTTTCAGGTAGGGTCATGGATATAGCTGGCTGAAGGTGTGTGCGTCAGGTGAATGAAGCTCACTAGATGCCTCTGAGCAGGCTGGTATGTCTGTTCAGCACTGGGCCACACAGTGACACTAACCTGATCCTGGAAGCAGGATAGCTGGGTCATGCTGAGTCCCACTAGATGATCAGCAAGGGAAATATTCTGGCTGGTGCAGCTCTTTGCTGCTGTGCCTGCTAATTTGTTCCCATGAGGTGTAGGGATCTCAACTCGGACCTGCACGCCACTGCGAGGCCTTAACCACCCTGCTGATACTGCAGACCAACTCCTACCTCTTTGGGTCATACAGATACAAAGTTGGCAATGCCTGACAATGAGTATATGGAGTAGGAACCAGCTGGGCTGACAATGTAAAACAGAATGAGTAGCTACCTCTGGTCTTCTTGGGTCCGAAATGAGTGACAGTCACTGACCACCCATGGCCTTCAACAGCTTGGTAAGGTCAAAGTTGGATCTAGTGCCAGCACTAAACAAGATCAGTTTAGAACTTGGTCTCTGCTCCATTCTGTGTGCACTGTTAACATACTTGACATTATGGTACCAACACACTGTGCATCATAAATACCAGCAGCACTGTTTGGACACAGCCTAATGTAGCTGTGGAATGACCTCTTGCTCAGGAATGGTGGTTCTGCAAGGATGGTGAAGTGGTTTATACAACCCCATGTGTGGCACACCATCAAAGTCTGTAAAACGTTATTTTAGCTCCAGGATAATAACACCTTTCTCAAACAGGACAGGGCAGCTGCTTGGATTCCCCTGCAGAAACTGTTTTGGATACTTGAGAAGTGCTGGTGGGATTGAGGATCAGTGCTTTGGTATGCTGTAGGTATTTATGACCACAATTTCTGCTGTGGTACCAAGACGATGCTGACGGACTCAGGGAAGCTGTGCTTGGACAACAGCCATTAGGAATAGTGGTATGTTCAGGCTGAAGTGTTTCAGGGAGTGAAGGGGGCTGACAATTTTGGACATTAGGAGGAAGGTTTTCACAGTGAAGGTAGTGAAATGTTGAAACAGGTTGCAGAGACGTGGTGGAGGCCACATCTCTGGAGACATTCGAGGTAAAACTTGATGGGACCCTGAGCAACCTGATCTAGTTCAAGATGTCCCTGCTCACTGCAGGGAGGTTGAACAAGATGACCTTCAAGAGTCCCTTCCAATCCAATGCATTCTGTGATTCTATGATAGTTCAGTTTTTGAAACAAACTTGTATTTTAAGTCTACTTGTCTGGACAAATGCAGTGGTTGTTTTTCTTAACACAATCAGGACTTGGTGGTGCCAGATACTGTACTAACAAAGAGCCAAATTCAGGCAGTCTGAATATAGGATTAGCAACTATAGATGGGTACAGATGGGACAGCACAGGCAAACAGTGCCATGATGCCAGCCAGCAGAGTAGGCTATTATGGTATCTTAGCAGAAACATATAAACCCTCCAGGTTTTCGGAGGTGGTGTGGCAAAGGGAAATGTGAAGGATCAGCTAATCAGAATCATCATGGTGCCTATCTGAAACTGTGGAAAACTGCATCTTAGACTGAGCTCTTAGAGGTGACCTCTTGGCCCAGAGTGGGGAGGATGATCGTAAAAGAAAAGGAAGTGGCTTGTGTTGGAGGCAGTGTTCTGGGGGGTAGCTTTGGGGGTCATATAGGTACAAATTTTGAGTGATAGGTCTCAACAGCAGCATTTGAAGTGTCTCAGAAGAGGTGGGGGTTGTATTTGTGATTCGCAGAAAAGACGATGCTGGAGTAAGTGAGAAGTTGAGAATTTGGCTAGGCTTTTTTTTTCTGTGCGGAATGATTGGACTCAGTATTTGGACTGAACCTGGAAGGCTTAGCTTGGTGATCATGAGTAAGGCTGTGTAGCTGGAAATGGCCCCTGGAATTGTGATTGTACTGGACTCTGGCATGGAGAAAAGAGGGAAACTAGAGTCTGTCTCAGGAACTTGGTCTAGGCTCGCAGCTGGAGGCACTGGGAGAAGATGTCACCAAGAGGTGAATCCAGCAAGCCCTCTCATCTGGGGATAAAGGAGGTGAAGAGGATCTTCAGGGAGATAGAGAGAAACAGAGCATAAGATTATCATGGCATATGAAGTAAAATAATTCCTCAGGAAGGTGAGATGCCTGAGTGAGGATGGGGTGAGTGCAAGGAGGTTGGAATTGAAAACTGGATCTCAAGTTTATGAAGACAGTTGTCTGGAAACCAGGCAGTCTGCTTGGCCAGAAATGTTGGTTTCTGTATGTCTGCTTTTGATCTCATTATGAATGTAAGTAAAAATATTTCCATTTTCTGGCAAAGTGGATGTCTCCAAACCATGCAGCTGCTCAGTGAAAGAAGCTTTGTTATCAGGATGGTGGCCAACATCACAATGACATTATACAGCTGTCTGGGGCTCTGCAGTCTTCCCTGTATTCATCACCTGCCTTTGGTTCCAGATCTCATTGCTGACCCACTAGAAACTTCTGCTGTGCACCAAACTAATATTTATCAGACTTCAGAGGCTTTGAATAAAATAATTCATATTCCAGAGGACTTGGATGTTTTGACAAAACTTTGGTCTCACCTTGAAATCTCCAAACAGCTTTAGCCATCAATGACATCTGTGATCTGAGCTAAGCACAAGGAGAAGATGTAGAATTTCTTTACTTGGTGCCAGGCTGATGCAATATTTTGGCAGTTAAGCCACAGTAATGATGATTTGTGCTGCAGGACCCAGTTCTAACAGGAGTTTTAAGGCCTTTTTTTTTTTTTTTTTTTTTTAAAGCCCCGCTGAATTGGCAAACAACCAAGCCATAGTACATAACCCTTGAGCATTTCAGGAGTTTGCTAGTAGCAGCTGGATGAGGAATGAGTTGATAGGGCAGAGGGAGTTCAGAGTGTAACCCTTATGATGATTTTTCACCATGCTGGATTGTTCCTGTGCTCCCTTGGCAAGAAACCCAAAGCATGCCTGCACACCCTCTCCTTGGCCACCTCCATGACAGAGCTGCTGGTCTCTGTGCGCTGGGGTGTGAGGGAGAGATGTTTACACTTTTCAGACGGTGGAAATGCAGGGAGTGTGAGCACAGACATTTCAGGCTGTAATATGAATACAGGTTTGCCCCCATCACTCACTTCTACTGCTACTAATAGAGCAAGAGAGGGGAATTCCTCAGCTATGTGAGATCTCTCAGCTGTGGAAGAAATTTTTGCTTTGGTCTTTCCTAGTTCTCTGTCCAAGTCGATGGCTGAACCACTGCTCTTAACACAGGCTAACGCCATAAAGCTAACAGAAAACAGAGTGGATGCACTGAGTAGATCAGATCTGGGTTTCCCAAGAGGTTAACAAGAGAGAGTTGCAAACTCTTGCCCCTCTGTTAGACAAGACAAGAGGGCAACAAGGTGCAGTATCTCTATCCCCAGCAGAGCTACATTTCTCCAGTGGCAAGGAAAAAACCTTCAAAATGCAAGGTACATGGGCCATAGTGCATGAATTTACTGGCTCCTGCTTTTCTAGCAGTTAAAAAACATATTTTCACGGGTTTCAGATTTGGCATTGGGAGGACAGGTGCTACAGTAGCCCAGCAGAGAGGTGGGCTGTGTGATGTTGTTGAGTGACAAGATTGTGTGGTACCTTCCTTGTGATTAAAACCACTGGCAGACAAATTCCCTCTATCAGTTAATTCATGTGAGCATGTGTCATTTTAACTGGTACAATAATTTTTGTTTCAGTGAGGCCTGAAGGCCCAGCTTTTAACAGGGTACAACACACACAGAGCTCTGCTACAGTGAGCTAGGTTGGAGAAGGCTGGAAATAGGAGTGACTTATCACAAGTTATTGGTACATCAATGCTGAACCCATGGCAGAGCAGTTGTCCCAAAGTGCATCTGTGTCCTCTGCTTACCCAGACTGCCTCCTGTGCCTGAGATTGGTGGATGCAGATGTTCCAGTTATGTTCCAGTTCGTTATCCAAAAGCTTTGAGATTTTCTTGCTCCTCTGAGGTCAGCAGGCACACATGGTAGTTGAAGACTATCCTTTTGATGGCCATTTTGACCATATGAAGTTTCTTGGGAGGGCCTCTCCTTGCTGTAAAAACAACCTCACAATTTTCCCTTGTTAGCTTTTTTTTTTTTTTTTGTCTTATTGACATAGTCAAAGAACTACTTTGGTGGGCTGGAGAAATGTTGCTGTGTTGGGGAGGTGAAGCAGGAGATGTAGTCTGACGTGGAGAGAGAGACTGCTCATTTGGGGAGTCCTACTTTCCTGTGTGCATGGGGGTCCATGGAGCTTCCCAAACCGACCCATCTGGGTGCAGGGACCACGCTTGGAGGGCAAGACAGCTTTCTGTTGGACTTTTGGCTGCAGACCAGTGCTGAATAAGTGTGCAAGTCTGTGTGTGCCCCACTTTAGTAACTTTTTTAATATGCATCTCCTCTCTTTCCTAGCAAAGTACTGTAAAAGAATAAATGGGTGCCCCCAAAGTTCCCTTTTACTCCTGCAAAACCAGCTCATATTCTGTCATATGCCTGAGAAACTATTGCAGAAGATATTTTCCTTCTCTCTCTCTTTGTTCCTTTCTAATGAGAAGAACAATCTTTCACTGTTAATTTTAAACTAATCCTCTTCTGTCAGAGTGTGACTCCTCCATCTAGCACCACTGTCTGGACTCTACCAGAAGACTGTGTTAAGAAGGTGATGCATGTCTCACCACCTGTTACCTTTCCCAGGAGCTGCTGTAAAGCCATTCCTTGCCACCGTGGTCAGTAGGGTAATGTAAAGGAAGGGTCTGGCTCCAACGCCACTGAACAGTGTTCAGTCCCAAAACTAAGGAACATTTTGGACAAAGTCTTAAAGGAAAAGGCTTGGGAGGGATTTTTAGGAAGAGTCTGCTGCCAAGGGGAGCGCCAGCAGCCTGAAGCTGGGGCTGTTCCCCAGCCCTTTGTTCCTCCGGGTGGTCGCCTTCTTCCACCCGCGCAGCACAAAGAAGCTTTGGGAGCTGGCTCCAAACCAAGGAGTGGCAAAATGCAGTTAGTTCCCCTGCTTTTGTAAAAGACATGTCTGTTTGCCAAGGGAAGTTTCCGTATCCTGCTGTCTTCTGCTCGCCAAGCCTCGACCGGGACCCGCTGTGCTCCTGAGTCCTCAGGCTGTGACTGGAGTCTGGGAGCTTTACTCCTTTCTTTGTATTCGGGTGGAGAAAATGGTCAAGTGTTTTCCACTTTTCTGACTGATTTCTTCTTATTACAAAGCTGCCCGCCTGTGCCAGTTTCCTGACATGGGTTGGGTGGCCTGGGGACATTGGATCCAAGCTAGACGGGGATAGATTTAAATTAGATGTTAGAAGGAAGTTCTTCACCATCAAGGTGGAGACACACTGGAACAGGTTGCCCAGGGAGGTGGTGGAAGCCTCATCCCTGGATGTTTTTAAGGCTCTGGGCAACCTGATCTAGTGGAAGGTGTCCCTGCCCATAGCAGGGGGATTGGAAGTAGATGGTATTTGAGATCCCTTCCAACCATGACAATTCTGTGATTTGCTATGCTTCTGCCAAGGCTGAGCTTATTCTGGTTGGAAACTTGCTGAAAAGATTGCTGTGAGCTTGAGGGTGCCCTCCCAGCAAGACCTAGTTCTGAGCAGAGGGTGTGTGAGCTGCTTTGCTCAGAAAGCAAATGTAGTGTGGAGAAACCACCAACTTCTAAAGACACCAGAGACAACTCTCTCAGTGCACTCCAACTTAATAAATTGTAAAGGTTGTCAATAAATAACATTTTTGTCAGGTGAGATGAGTTCTTTGGTCCAGATCCTTTTCTTGTGGTTAATCTTGTGGTGAGAAGGGAATTTTGCCAACACACAAGGTGCAATATTGGGACAAACCATAGCACAGGTTTTGTAAAAGGGAACTAAAGGAAAAGACTTGAGATGTGTGAGATCAAATGACAGTGTTTGTTGGGGATTACTGTCATGTGGAGAAACTTTGCACTGATTGGTACAATTAGCTGATATCAAGATGGCATTTAAACTGCAAAAAAGCATCTATAATGGTGTGATGGGCAGAGGATTGTGAGGATGGAAGCAGGCTGTCATTAAAATTGAAGTTGCAATTACAGGAAGTGTTTTAATTTGAGTTTATGCAGTGTGACAGTTTGGAGTGAAAAGTTTCCTACTCTGCAAAAATTTGGGGCTTTCGTGTGTGTTAATTTTCTGATAAGAGAGGGTCTCTGATGTGAATTCATCTACAGGAGCATTATAGCCTAAGGGCCATCTTCTACAAAAGAACCTTTCAGGTGGTGTAGACAGGGCTTGAGTCCATCAGACTGGAGCAGCTGCAGGTAGCTATCATACTGGATCAACCAAAGATAGCACAAGTATACTTAATTTTGCATGTGTGCATAATAAAATAAAACAGGAATAAGTGAAAATCATTTGTTTGACAATAGCATCCTCCAGTCTGGGGACCTCTCCTCTCAGCAGCCACATCTCCTGCAGAAGAGAAGCCAGACCATGCAGAGAAACTGAAATGTGCTGTGTGTTTGATATGAAAAGCATGCAAGACTTTTTCCCGTTTTCTACAGGGAATTAATATAATGGAGCTGTCACCTTTCATCAGTCAAGTTTGGCTGCAGCTAAGTTCAGTGATGGTAGTGGAGAGAAGGATGTGTGAAAGGCGTGGAGAGAGCTGGAATTTGCATCACAGATAGGAAGGGATTTTTTTGTGTACCTTGAGGAGAAGTGAAGAGCTGTTCTTTGGTGTTTGTTTCTGTCGGAGACCCTGACAGATTTTGGGCTGGGCTGAGCCTGTTCGGATGGGCACAGAAAGCATTTGGGTATAAAGTAGATGTTGCTGTCAAAGAAAAAACAAATCTGTTTTTTTTTGGAGAGACTGTCAGAGTTATTTAGAAGTAGGTATAAAATGTGTTGCTGTTTTCCCTGTAGTGAGGAATACTACCTCTCTCTGAACTCTTCTCAGGGGACAAGCTACACAGCTGAGTAGGAGGGAAAGTGCTTGCCCAAGCTCCTGAGTATGTCCAAAATGTTAGTTGAACTGACACAGTTCAGCAATCCAATGGTCACTAGTACAGAATTTGGTATTCTACATATTTAAAGTCCTGTACAGAATGTTACAAGTTACTTATTCAGAATTTTGTATTAAATATGCAACATACAGTGCCTGGTGCACTAGTATTTGCTCTTACTTGCTGCAAGTCATAATTTTGCTAGGTTCTGTATGTCCCTGCTCCTGCAAGTCTTGCCCATACCAGTATATAAGCACCTCTTGGTCAGGGATTAATATCACGGAGTCTCACAAGGAGCCGTACAGGTAAAAGGCTCTCAGCAGCTCACCAGAGATTACACACGTATAGGGTGCCCCATGGCACTGCCTGGCAGTTGCAGTAGAGCATTTGGAGGGGTTGCCCAGGGGATTTTGGGCTTAGCCTCTGCCCTACTTGCCCCTGTGGAGCTGATGGCACTGAAACTGGTGCTCAGAGATACATTTCAGATGGACAGATTTTTACATTGGCTCAGTCTTGGCATCTCTGAGGTTCCCGGGATGGAACTGCCACAGCTTGCTGCAGGCATACACCTGTGGTCCTCCTAATCGCTGTCTCCAAGGTTTTCAGCTGTGATTGGCAACGTGGAAACTGCCTGCAGTTCTCAGGTTATGTCAAGCATCTTTTAGTTCCTTTGCAAGAACCTCTTTTACCTGTGCAGTAGCAGAGCTGAGCAACCTCAGAATATGTGACTGATTGGAATTAGAAAGAAGGTGGAGGGAACAGCTCTGCAGTTTTCTTCCTAAATCTTTCTGGGAAACATCTGAAACATTGGGATGTTCCTCGAGTAAATGACAAAATTAATAAGAGGTGAGCTCTGCACTTTTATCAGTATATGCCTTGAGAAGAAGGAGCTGTTCCGGGGTTGTTTAGTTTGGAGAGGAGGAGGCTGAGGGGAGACCTCATCACTGTCTACAGCTAACTGAAGTGCATTGTAGAGAGGCTGCTACTGGTCTCTTCTCACAGGTAATTAATGATACAACAAGAGGGAATGGCCTCAAGCATCAACTGGGTAGGTTTAGACTGGGATTAGGAAACATTTTTTTCACAAAAAGAGTGGTCAGACATGGAAATAGGCTCCCCAGGGAGTTGATTAAGTCACCAACCCTGGATGTGTTTAAAAGTTGTTTGGATGTGGGGCTTGAGGATATGGTTGTAAGGGAGGGACTGTTTCAAAATTAATAATTATATTAATTTTGATATCCAGGCAGAGATTGTTAATAACTGTGAAAACTGTTTATTAACATTAAATCTCACCACAAAACTTTTATACAAGGTTCAAAAATGCATGGTTTGGAAATTTGCACATACAGGGAACAGGTAAACTGGAACACTTTAAAGGCAACTAGCATAAGTAAACATTTGTACTGGCAGAGAAGGTAATTAATGATTACAAGAGGCTTGAAGTATTTACTCAAAAAAATATCATGGGACAATACCCAAAGCATGTGGTGGGCTGCTGCCGGGTCAGAAGCTGTTAGAGGCTTTGGAGTTTCCTCAAGCTCCTGGGTGCTTCAGATAGAGGAGGCAGACATCTCTGAGCTGGTCCTGGCTCTCTTGGCAGCAGGCTCTCATGTGCAGGCAGATGTCTTGCGATGTGCAGTCCCGGCACAGTGTCATGCTGGCTGTGCAGGCTGAACGCGTGGAGGCATCGGAGCCTGATCCTCCTCGTTGCGGTCCCACCCAGCTCAGGATTGATGAGGTAGTAAGAGCACAATAGCAAACCCACTCAGTGTGCTACCTGTTCATCCTTTATATCCATTTCAGCCCAAGACTGATGGGCCTTTGGACATAGATTAGCCAATCAGGATGGTAGTTTGCCCATATTAGGTGAAGCTGGGACTGCTGTCCCCTTTCCTGAGGCCATCACCCCCAACACAGAGGGAGGGGGAGCAGGGGAGCATGCCTGGGCAAGCCAGGACATGTACAAGCCCACCTTTGGCCTAATCAGGCCTACCATGACAATGGTTTAAGGGTGAACTTTGCATAGTAGGCATAATGGTTGGACTGGATGATCCTGAGAGTCTTTTCCTACTGGAATGTTTCTGTGATTCTGTGATTCTGAGCTGTAAACAATCCTATTAAAGTTGCACATTTGCAAATAGGGTTTAGGGTAGAGAACTGCATTCTCCCATGTGTAGGTGCCATAGATTTCTGTCATCCTTGGGACACATCCTGGTGTTCTCTTTCTTTTTTTTTTTAGGAAGCATATGCCTACACAAAGTCTTGAGTGTCTTCCAGAGGAGGTTGTACAGGCAGAATTGGAATCAAACTTAGGTGTAGACCTGGGAATCTTTTTTTCTTTCCCAAGCGCCTTGTGTGATGTGATGAGGAAAGGATTTCTGTGTCAGCTCTAGCTAGGCTGACTGCTTTTACCCAGTATGTGGGGCTGAAGAAGGAAGAGAGGAGGGAGATAAAGGTTTTGGTGCAAAGATGACTGGATATGATCGTCTCACTCTGGGCAGGAAATCTGAAGGTACTGGATCTGTTTGCATTTCCCTCCTTTTCTTCTCTTGCTTCACTTAATAATAGCATCTTAAGAACGGTGAGTTGCTTGGGTCATGGAGTAGTTTTACATATATTACATGTATATGGAATTGGACAGAGTCCAGCACAGAAGGGCTCTGATCCCAACTGAAGCCATTGGGCCCCCAATGTAGATGTCTAAGATGTCCTCCTTTGGCATGTGGACTCTCACAGCACCAGGTACCACTTGTATTGGACAGAGAACTCTGCCTGTGTTTTGGTTGCTGAATCTCTCAGTTCTGCATTTTTTTACCATTCATTTGCTTGGACAGTATAAAAATGAGAAGAGGTTCCCATTCCCCCTTCTTGCAGCAAAGCATTGTCTGAAAAGTAGTGAGCACTGCAATAACCTAACTTCTCAGCTCTGAAACAAGTTTGGACTATTTGATTTGCAATTGTGGACTAAGCAAGAAAATGCTGTGATTTGGAAGCTCTTGGTTTGAGCAAACCACTTTGTAAAGTGGGGGCAGCCACTGGGTCTGTGCATCTGGGAATCCTCCTGATGGAAAAATCTCCTTGCTTTAGTGAAAGACATAAAATATGGGGAGCTTTCTAAATGAAGCATATCACCATCCCATCCTTCCATCCCCTACAATTTTCAGATAACCAAAGTCTCTGGAGTATATTGTGTTCAGTGACCTTCAGTAAACTCGTGGTGTGACCTTAGTGCGATAGCTGAAACACATCTTGCTGTGCCTGCCAATATGACCAGGAGTCTGCTAAGCAGAGCAGAAGGTCTTGCTTCTTGGTGGACCTGGCAATTGGTTTGAAACCTCCTGTTCAGTGCGAGTTTCAATCTGGCACTAAATGTGGTTTCTAAATGGATAATATAGTTAATTTCCTTATTTTGTCTGGTAGGCATTTTTATACAGCATATATCTGCAAAGACTGACTTGCTTATAGATTGGCCCTATCCTGCTCTCTTGTCACTGTGGTTACTGCAGGCCTAGTAGTTTTGTTTTTTGTTTTGTTTTGTTTTGCTTTTCTTGGGGATTGGCTAAAAAGGCATGCTAATCAGGACAGGACACTGGCAGAACTTGCAACATGATTTGATGATCTCCTGGTTATTTAACCTGAAGAAAGTATCAAACCTGTCATTCCACCACTGTACATGATGTAAATGAAAAATTCAGGGGAAAAAAACCCAGCTATAGATCTGCTCTTCTGCAGATGACTAATGTATATTAAAAGGATTTTGTATTATGTATTTGCATAAATAAAGGAAAGACAGCATTACTGGTAGGTAGTACCTGGCTGGCATTTATATCTGTCAAGCCTAAATGAGAGCAGGGTGTTTATTAAGTGGAATGATTTAATATGCCAGTCTTCTTTCAGCTGTCATCTATTTCAGGAATTTCAAATCTTTCTAAATAAAGCTTACTTCTCCTCTTTGCCTGGCTTCAGAGTGGGAAAAACTTTGCTGGAATAAACAAATAATTCATTTTAGTTAAATTGTACTGGAGGTAGGGTGGGGAAAGGTGAAGACAGAACAGAGTAACTACTTGAACTCAATAAAATATTGATATGGATAAGTGAAACAGGAAGTCTCAAATGTGCAGTATAAACAAAACTTTTTGGGTAAGAGATGGCTAGCAATTGGCTCTGCTTGTCAGGATGGAGAGCAATTGCTCAGCCTGCTGGGAAGGCTCTATTTATTCAACAGCCTTGTTGCAAGCCAGGGAATCAGGTTCTAGTGTCAGGGTTGGACAGGGAAGCTTGCAAGTTCTCTCTCTCCTAGTCCTGAAAGAGTTTCTTCTAGCCTCTGATTCCTCATGGTAGAAGCCAGGGCCAGTGCTGCCCTTAGACATGGTTTCTTTATTGTGTGCTCCTTGGATGGGTATTGCAGCTCATAGCCAGTTGGAAGAATTGTCTCATGAGTATTCCATTTCTGTCCCATCCACATTTAGGTCTTATCAGTTCCCGCTACTCTTCCCTTGTTTTCTCCTTGCCTTCCTTGCCTTCCTTGCCTTCCTTGCCTTCCTTGCCTTCCTTGCCTTCCTTGCCTTCCTTGCCTTCCTTGCCTTCCTTGCCTTCCTTGCCTTCCTTGACTTCCTTGACTTCCTTGACTTCCTTGACTTCCTTGACTTCCTTGACTTCCTTGACTTCCTTGCCTCCTTCCTTACCTTCCTTGTGTTGTCCTGGGTGGGATCTTTCTCCATGTCACACCTGACTGGTGCTGGCACAGGTTTTTTCTCCAAGGACGCTGAATGCACCCAGTAAGAAAAATCCTGCTGCTAAAAAGCTATGGACAGTGAACACTAAGCAGCAATTAGTGTGACCTGAACTCTTTGCAGTGGCTCAATACTAGGAAAATGAACAGCATGCAGTTCGCCTTGGTAGATCTACTGCAGTCCCTTGGTGTGGGTGAAATGAGGATGAGAGTGAGCTGGTGCTGAATAATTGTACTTCCTTAAAGGCCTAGACATTTCTTGGAGATCTTTCTCAATGCTAGACTCCTCCAAGGAATGCCTGGTGGTGTCTCTCCTGCTCACCTGTCTGGCTTTTTATCAGTATGCTGATCAATGAATCCCAGACACTGAATCTCAGGCACTGAACAAAATGCTGTCCAGTTGACTCAAGTTCAGTGGAACTTGATTCACATGTATAGATTGTGTTGTGCTTTTCTGAGGTGTAGCTCTTTGAAGCAGCAGCAACAATGGCTTGAAAACTTATTTCAAGGAATAGGTGAGAGAGGAACCATTCTGGTTTTAGTCTGAGGCAGTTATGGTTTCATTGCTTTGTGCCAGACTAGCAGCTGGAGAATGCTGAGAAGCATGTTGTGCTTTGATGTTTGCAAAATGCCATCCTGGGGGATTTCAGTGTAACCAAAAATGTTTGAAGTGCTGGCTTCTTGCCACAGTTTGGGGTGAAGAGTGTTTCTGAAAACCTTTGCAGTTCTGTGTGGAACTGGAATGCATTTTTCCCACGCAGCCCCAGGCAGGGCAGAGGCTGATGTACTGTAGAATAGTGTTGCTCTCTTATGGTACCCCTCATTCCTAACCCCAGGGCAATAGCAAAATGCTAAGGGCCACATTTTCAGGACTTAACTCTAACTGAAGATCTCGTTGTATTATCTTGGAGAAATGAAATATGCAGCAGTTCGCATTCCTTTAGTGGTGTGTGATTTGCAATCCCTAGGTTTTTATAAAGTGGGAGAGTGATATCATTCCAGCTTGTGTATATACATATCCACTTCTGCACATGCAAAAAGCTCTGTGGAAAGCAATTAAAAAAAAAAAAAAAGACAATAATGTGTCACCTTCACTGAAGTGGTTGTAAAAGGTAAAATACAGAATGTAAGCCATCAGATTAATAGTATTCAGCATGTTTCTAATTCTAGCCTGAAAGGAATTAATGTCACAGCTGAACGAAAAATAACTGTGATGTTTTGTTGTTCTTCAGTGAAGACTTAAGTGTAGATTGCTCACCTATCCATTAGGAAAAAAATCTGAGTTCTGGAATTCATAAAATGTTAGCAGAGAAGGGACTTTGTTATCCACTGGTGTTAGTGTGGCTGAAGTAGGCAAGGCTCAGTGGGACCATGTCCATGTTCTTTATAAAGAAGCTCTATATGAATACAGGGCTTTTTCCCGGGGCTCTCCCTCTCTATCTCTCTCATCCCCGCCCCTCCTTCCCATCCCTTTACTATGCCTTTCATTCTCACTTTCCTTCTAGATCTAAGCCTGCATTTCTCTTGCTAAACTCTCATGGAAGTTACCACGAAGCTTTTGGCCAACACGGGGGTTAAAGAATCAGCCTTGTGGTAGACAATTAGGCTCTTCTGGCAATATCCTGATTAATCCTGTTATTAGGCTTTGCCACTAATTGCTATAGGTGAGATCTGACTGTAATAAAAGCCACCCCTTTTGGCGTGGTGCCTCCCCTGTGCCACAGCTTGGCTAACAGAGCGACAGACGCTCTGGATGGAGTTACAAGTGGAGGGATTTGCTGCTTCACCAGCCACCACCGCTGACGGCAGCCTGCAAGGAGTGATGTAGCATGAAGTCTCCTTCCTGGGTGTCTGGGAAATTGTATTCAGAGGCCAGTACTGCGCTGCGTTTGCTCACTGGGGCGTCCCAGTCTTCAGGTGCTTGACATACCGCTGCAGCCTGCCGTCTATAAAAGGCTTTAGATTAAAAGCCTTGATCACCTCCCGCTAATGCTTCGCACCAACAGTGCTTTTAAAAGATTTCATTGATGAGTGACCTTCACATCCAAGAGTTTTAGAAGTGCCAGCTATGCCCTCCCATTAGGTTATTAATATTGGTTACAATGTCATGCTATAAATTGTATTAGACCTAGGTGTAGCACCGGGATAGATCTGTGCCGTCTTCCCCATCTCCATTTCACTGGGAGCGTGTTACCCTTTGTGCTCATTCAAGAACAGTTCACACCTTCACGGTTTCCTGCACTTCACCCTGAATTTTGTTTCTCAGCACTTTTTAAGCTAGGTAGAGTGTTTCATCTTCTAAAGCAGCTTCAATTTTCATGATAAAAGCAACCGTTAGTCTCACGTAGGTGGTGTTAGGTGCTCCTGGCCCATCAGCTAAATGTAGAGCGTTTCCCTGATGCTGCAAAAATTGCGAGAGCATTCCCTGAAAAAGGGGAGAGGGAGGGAAGAGGACAAACGTGAAATGGATGATTGTAGCAGTGCCTTTGTATTTTAAATGGCCCTTGCATGCCAAACAGGAACCTCTTGTTTTTCAGGTGCTAGTGAGGCTGAATTGGCTGATGTTTGCCTACCTCTCTCGCTGCTCTTTCCTGATGAATCACACATCCTCTTGCTGTGCTTGTGCGGATGACGCAGCAGGGAAGGACAGTACTGGCTTCAAGAGAGTCTCTAAAGCTTTAATGAAACACCTCTGAACTAAGCAGTATTTGTGAGCCAGGCACGTTTGAAAAGCTCGTTTGTTGCTTAGGCTAGGGTTTGAAAGAACCACTGGTATTTCTGTCTTGGGTGGGTCATTCATTCTTCCTTCCCTAGCTATCTGGTATGAGCGTCAGGATATTTTTGGTGCCATGCAGTCATCCAGCAGAACTCCTTCCTTGGATGGGTACGTCTGATTTGATGGGTGCTGCAGCAAGCAGTGGTGATCACTAGCAGTGGTTGCATGCAGTTCTTGGCAGTATGTGGTGTTGGGCAATGTCATTACTTCTGCCACCTGTGTTAGACTGAAATCTGGCTTCCTCCTTTTCTTCAGGACCAGTCTTCCAAAGGGTTGTAGCAGGAATAATCTCCTGTGCTGGATCCACCTGGCAGTTTATAGCCCAGGCTTTGCCTTGGACGTGGCATTTCCAGCAGACTGTTGATCCTTAGGTCCTTATTCCATGCTAGTTGAACTCTTGGGTGTAATGCAAAATAACAGATGCCTACAAGGCATCTTCTTACCTACCCAGAGATGTGCTTCTTTATGCACAGGGAAGTTTCCTGTGGACCTTAACAGAATTGATGCATAGAGAGTGAAGATACTCCCAGAAATTGATTTTCTGTCTAAGAGCATGATGTTTCCACTCCTACTCACTGGATTAATGCTCTGTTTGTGAAGACGCTACAGACGAGGTGAGAGTAACCTGCTCTGGTATTACTCGTGAGATGAGGCTGGCAGGATTTGGGCCAAATTCTGTACACCATCCCTCTCCTGGCCTTTGCAAAATCACCTTTCTGGTCACATTTATGACTGAGCTTTATAAGTTTTCAGAATGATTTCTGGAGCTCTTTCTGATCAATACGCAGGCAGTAACAATCCCTCTCTGGAGGGCATGTTCCAACATGATATTACCCTGCCATCCATTCTCTTCTCAGTTTATAGCTTTCCTTAATATTTAAATGGGTTTCTTACTGCAGCACTTGTGTCCCGCTTACCCAAATAATCTGTAACTCAATGACTTCTAAATCCACTTCAGAAGTTGTTATATTCATTATAAATGAGTTGTAGTACAACCTGCATCACGAGTAGATATTCTCATCTGGAGGTCTGTGCTGAGATCCAGCACGAGCATCGAATATATTAAACCCATAAACCCCCCAAGACATACAGTACCATACAAAATGAGCTCTAACTACATGTTTTATTCCTCCTTATCACTTATATTCACCAGCCATTCAATGAAAATCTATTGCAGACACACCGGGAAGCAGCTCAGGCAGCCACAGAACCTTGTACAGCTGCTATCAGGGTTTTGCAAGTGGCTGGCACCTGTAGGAAGGCTGGGACAGTCAGGTCTCAGTTATTACCCATGTGAGTCTTTACTGCTTATGCAGCAGGGGCCCAGTCCAGCAGTGTCCTGGACCGTGCAGCACAAGAGGAACCAACATCCTACATTTGGTTTCAAGCCTGTGACTGATTTCAGTGGTACCAGACTAGCTGGCTGCTTTTTCAAAGTTGAAGATGCAGCTTTGCGTTGAATGGCCAAAGGATTTAGGAGCCAAGGATTCAGACAAGCCTCTGAGTCTTTAGGGTCTTTATTACTGTCACAGTCAGCTTCATCTGCCCGAGGGCTTTGTCTGGTAGGATTTTAGCTACTTTTTAATCTCAAATCCCGGCTGATTGCTGTGCTAGAGCCAGCTTCACAACTGCCTCACTCCCCAAACTGTGTGTATCAGAGAATCCCGTATAGATTTTGCTCTTGAGATTTAACTTCCTTTTTAACCTTTTTTTTTTTTTTTTTTTTAAATCACCATGGAGCAGTAGTTTAAAAAGGGAATTGAAGAAAGAAAATCTGGAGTTTGGAAGAGACTCTCTACCCCATTCTGACAATGAATGGGGGAGCAATATTAGAACTTGGCAATATTCCTTTGCTTGTAAAATTTGATAGATTTAGATTTGACTGGTTTGCCTTGGATTGAGTAGGAATGTTATTAGTGCATGAAATTCAATGAGCTCTAATGCTATTTAAAAAGCTCTAATGAGAAGGGTGCTTTTGTGTCAAATTCTATTGTTTTTTTTTTCTTCCTTTTCTGCTTTCCATATTTGAAGAGCTCTAAAAATATTTTTAACAGCTAAGGAGGGAAATAGACTTTTGTCTGAAGGACCTAGGGGAGGAGGGGAGTCTGGGGGAAGGAGAATCTATTGATTTGGTTCATAGCTTTTACTGTATGCATGTGTTCTTCAGTGAACCATTAAATTGGGGAGTTCACTTGGGTTACAGCTGGTGCTAATTGTGATCTGAGTTTACTGACTGGCCTCCTTGTCTTACCAATCAGGAGCCATTGTCTTTTCTGTCTGTTGAGATTTTTGTGTGATTTACAGGAAAGTATCAGCTTAAGGGACAAAGAATGGAGGTGATCAGCTTTTATAGTGATATTTTTTTTTTTTTCCCCCAGGTGATATTTTGATTAAATGTGATATTCCTGTCCTTAAGACCTGGCAATGAATTGTGTACTTTGATTTTATTGGGATACAAAGTTTCTTCAAAATTTAGTGTAAGGAAACCTTTTACTTACTGAAAAAAAATATTCATGAGGTGAAAAAAAGCCTAAACCAATATTTTTTTGGTCTGAATAAAAATACTTATGGTTTGTAGAACCAAACTGAAGCAGCTCATCATTCAATCGAATCTGTCTGTGTCTTAAACTGTGCAGATGTCACTCCTTGACTATTATTTTTGCTTCGTTTGGCATTGTGGTGCGTCACGGAAGTTGTTCCTAGAAAGGCATCATAGGAGATATATGAGTTTAAACTGGAAGAGGGGACGTTTAAAGTAGATATTAGGGGGAAGCTGTTTATAGTGAGAGTGGTGAAACACTGGAAGAGGTTGCCCAGGGAGATTGTGGATGCTCCCTTCCTAGAAGTGTTCAAGGCCAGGTTGAATGAGGCTGTGAGAGACCTGTTCTAGTGGGAGGTGCCCCTGCCTGTGGCAGGGGCTTGGAACTAGATGATCTTTGAGGACCTTTCCAACCTAAACCATTCTGTGATTCTATTCTGGGTATGAAGTCCAGGCCACCAAAAGGCTAAGACCAATACACTCACAAACATCCACTGCAGTGGGTCCCAAGGACCACAAGCTGATGCAGGTACTGCCAAATAACTTGGAAGTAAGTTGTTTCTAATGACATGCTAAAATAAGATTTTTTCATGGTTTAAACAAAATTTGAACTTAAATTTTGAAAATGTAAGTTCAAAGATGATTTTTCACGGCTTAATCTTTGAACTTAAATTTTGAAAATTTAAGTTCAAAGATTATTTCAGCTTTTTTGTCCAGGAGAGAAAAACAAACTCCAATGAAAGATCAGAATTTGCTATGGAAAATTAAACATTTTGTTTTGTTTTGTTTTCTTCTAATGCTATATACAAGCAAACCTGGTAAACCTCTTTTGCTTTAGATTTATCTCATATACTGTTCTATGCTTAAAAAAAAATTAAAAAATATTTCATCTCCAAAATCTTGACAGGTCTCTGTGCAGGAAGACCTAGGGCAAATACTGTTTCTTCCCTTTTTTTTTTCTCTTTTTTTTTTTTCTCACTAGCCTCCTAAAGCAAAGTAGATATTTTATGCCAGGAAAATCAACCTTTCTAACTGCAGTAAATGTGATGGCAATTCACTTTATATGGAATCTTATCTCTTGGGTAGACTTTCTTTTTGACTTCTGACTCAGCTGGAAGTATGACTCTTGCAGCAAGGAAAGCTCCCCCTTCTGCAAGTGCTTCCACCCCAATGTTTGCCTGTCTTCTGCTGCACTGCAGGGACAGAAGATAGCACTCATTTACAACACTCCCATGTCAGCCAAAAACTGGGTTTTAAGATGTATTTTGTTTGCCAGATCTGGTGTTTAGATTTAGTTGAACCACCAAAAACTCCAAAAGTATTTAAGTTTGCACCTTCTCAAAGGCTGCCTGGGATGTGTCCCATGGCAAGTAGATGAGCTGCCCCAATGTTTAGCAGCACACTCTGTTCACCTTGTGGCCCTGAAGCTGGTTTGTTGTTTTTTTTTTTTTTTTCAGCTAAATATTTCCTGGAATAAAACAAAGAATAGGTCCATGTTATCAGACCTGAATTGAGCAGAACCCAAACGGATCACTGGTGGGGCTGATGTGGCAAATTGCTGGCAACAGTCCTCTCCTGCTATTTCCAGAAGGGTGGGAAGCTCAGCATCTTGCTGGTTGCAGCTGTTGTAAAATTTCCTGCTCATGGCATCACCCAGAGTATCAGAGATCAGCGAATAACTATTACTGATTATGTCCAATAGTGGTTTCAATTCCGTTGTTGTTTTCAGATGCTCTAGTCTGGTTACCTAAAGTAGGAGTTCTAAATCACCTTGCCAAAAGCACCTCTTGCAGTATGTTGTTTCCTCATCTTTGAAAAGGATAAAGCCCTGTAAATCACGTGCAAGAACCTGGGCTTTGCAATCAACTAGTCCAGGCTACACACCTAAGAGGCAAAAAAATAATCATCTCAGTCTGTGGATGCCTCATCCACAGAATTAATTGTTTAGGTTTTCATTAGTAACTCTTGATTCTTTTGCAGTTATTTTCTAAGCTCATTTAAGCTTCTGAAAAAGCTTTCATCACAGTACTGAACATATTTTCATGTACATGGAAAAAAACCCCCAAAGCAACTTCTTTATATAGTTCAAGGATCTATTATCATTCTATTAACAGTGTGATATCTACATATTGGCACAGGGTTTCATGCTCTGGTCATTCTTGAGGGACTATACTACTGTTATATTGTTGGCACAGCCTTTTTTTCAGGGGTATCAGAGAGTATCACAGTATCACCAAGGTTGGAAGAGACCTCAAAGATCATTGAGTCCAACCCAATACCACAGCCCTCAAGACTAGACCATGGCACCAAGTGCCACGTCCAANCAGCAATAAGGTCCCCCCTGAGCCTCCTCTTCTCCAGGCTAAACAACCCCAACTCCCTCAGCCTCTCTTCATAGGGCTGTGCTCGAGGCCTCTCACCAGCCTCACGCTCAAACACTTCAATGTCCTTCTTAAATTGAGGGACCCAGAACTGGACACAGGACTCAAGGTGTGGCCTAACCAATGCAGAGTCCAGGGGGAGAATGACCTCCTTGCTCCTGCTGGCCATGCTATTCCTGATGCAGGCCAGGATGCCATTGGCCTTCTTGGCCACCTGGGCACACTGCTGGCTCATGTTTAGGCGGGTGTCTATCAGCACCCCCAGATCCCTTTCTGTTTGGCTGCTCTCCAGCCACTCCCACCCCAGCCTGTAGCTCTGCATGAGGTTGTTGTGGCCAAAGTGCAGCACCCAGCACTTGGATTTGTTGAATGCCATCGCCTGGGACTCTGCCCATCTGCCCAGGCAGTCAAGGTCCTGCTGCAGAGCCCTTCTGCCCTCCAACCCAGCAATATCTGCCCCCAGCTTGGTGTCATCTGCAAATTTGCTGGTGACAGACTCTATGCCCTCATCCAGATCATCAATGAAGATGTTAAAGAGGATGGGGCCCAATACTGATCCCTGGGGAACACTGCTAGTGACTGGCATCCAGGTGGGTGTGGCACCATTTACCACCACTCTCTGGTGGTGAATATTTTCAGATGCATGAAAAAAACCCCAAAGCAACTTCTTTATATAGTTCAAGGATCTATTATCGTTCTATTAACCGTGTGACATCTGCATATTGGCACAGGGT
The DNA here is from genome assembly GCA_013396675.1 of Eubucco bourcierii. Taxonomy (NCBI): domain Eukaryota; kingdom Metazoa; phylum Chordata; class Aves; order Piciformes; family Ramphastidae; genus Eubucco; species Eubucco bourcierii. The sequence continues at coordinate 41,750 of VWZE01025828.1, read as the reverse complement.
TTCATGCTCTGGTGTCCCTTCTTGAGGGACTTTACTACTGTTATATTGTTGGCACAGCCATTTTTTCAGGGGTAACTTGTACACAAGGGCAGTGCTATATTAAGTGCAACATATGCTAGAAATCAGAAATGGAAATGCCTCATCATTGCAGTAAGAACACTAAGCCAAGGCTTAGTTAGCAGCTGGGACACAATATAAAAATAGTAAACATGGGTGAGAAAGGATCATAGGAGAAAAAAATGCAATAAAAAGAAGCAGGAACTTCTAAATTTTTCATTTCAAACTGACTGAGGAAAACACTCCTGAACAGAATTTTCATCAACATAGACACAACAGACCCCCCAAAACAAGTCTGTTGAAATCATCAATAAAACATCTCAAGGGTTTTGGCTGAATGCTCTTGTTCTTTTCTGAAGTGGTTGTTCTTTTTCAGTTAAAAATGGAAAATTTCAATAAAAGAAGAGGCTTCTTTTAAAAATCTGCCTTTCATCAAAAGTACAAAAGGCAAAAATTCCGAGATACAACTTCTACAATTTAAAAAATCCCAAAACTCCATAATTATTTGTAGAGCATATTATTAGTAATACTTTAGGCTTTTTTTTAGCCAGGTGAAAAGGTTAAATAGATTTCAAAAAAGTATCTTCTTAGAAATCTCAGTGCTACATCACAAAGGAAAACATCTTCCCTGGCCCTGAAATAACTGGAGCTTAACGATGGGGACCAAACTGCACTGCCACTAGAACGGATGTGGAGCAAAGGGCTGGTGGCTCATGCCTCAGGAGGACTCTGTGACAGTGCAAGTGTGACATTAGTCTCCATTATTTTGTGGGGATATACCCAGCTTCATAAAGGTTGGACTTGATGATCTTGAAGGTCTTTTGCAACTTAAATGACTCTGATTCCCAAATGATTCTGTAACCTGAATGCTTTGTGTTGTAATGCTTCACCCATAGGCCTTTTCTACAGTTGTGGTGGTTGCTCTAATACTTGTGGTCTGGGTCAGAAAGAAGTTAGCTCAAAAAGTAGTTGTAGGCTGAATCCAGCCAGTATTGACATGGCTCTTTGGTGTGCAGCAGCCAGTGGGGTAGACTGAATGAGATGCTGACCTTGAAAGAGCAATGATGAGCCTTTTGAGACTGTACAGAGTAGGTTGCAAATTGGCAAGACTGAAGGTGTCTAGAAGGGAGCAGCTTGTGGGGTATGTGGAAGACCATGGAGTCTTCATAGTAATCATGGAAACCAGGAAAAGTTTTTTTGGTTGTTTTTTTTTTGGGTTGTAAAGAATATTTTCTGCCTGAGGGAAGGGCTTGTGGTCAGGGAGAGTTGGCTGCCTGATGGTTGTATGACTGTGCTGACCCCAGTGAGAGTTTCTGCATCCTCATGTGTGATCAATGGGCAGCACCCTGGGTTTGGCACAATGGGCACTGGAATTAAGCTAAGCAGGAGTTTGTTGATGAACTATTACATTCAATTTAGTATCACAACATGTAGCTCCTCAGGATGCTTTGTGCCTTGACTTTTGTAGCACCTTACACCAACTTGCTGCTTGCACAAGGTTCCCCAAGCAGCTTCTTGGAGCCAGCTTAGAGACATCAATTCAGTGTTAGATGTTCCTTGTGTCCTGTTCTTTTGTGCTCCTCAGATGTGCCCACTCCTTTTCAACAGCACTTCAAGCCTCTCACTGTCTCCTAGAGTGCTGATACTTTATGGGAAATATAGCACATTTGAGGAGCTGACATTGTAAAAAAGAAAGGAACTGCAGTTACTATGGGGACTCATAGCATCTATTTTTGCCCCAAATATCCTTTTTCTTTACAATTTTTAGGGGAAAGAAAAAAAATCCACAGTAAAATTTCAGTGATCGTCAGAGTGGTAACTGCTCTGATTTTTTTCTTCTTCAAACTTTGTTTATGCTTAAATGTTTATTTCTTTCTTACAGTCAACTCATTCTTTGTTGCATTATCGGGCAAAAGAATATGTCACATCTGGCAAGTAAATCCAAAAACTTGATTCTAGGGATGGCCTTCTTCAGTGGTGCCTGAAGGTGCTGGTGTTTTGTTGCTGAGATATTCATCTGTTTGTTCATTCGAAAACCTTCAAATCTGGTTAAGAGGTGCAACTTTTCTGACAGATTTGGAAGTGATGTTTCAGGGTGGCATTGATTGGCAGTCTGAGACTTTAATGTTAAAAGTGTTGTTGTGCAAATTGAATGGGATAAAGATATTGTTTGGCTTCTTGTCTTCAGCAGTCAAGCTCTTTTTCATGGCAGTACTGATTCTCACTATGCATATTTAAAAAACCCAAAAAACTTGTCTGTACACTTGCTGGATCTGACCAGAGTCATGGACACTGTTGATCTGGTCCCTGTCAGCACTATCAGTGTTATCTTAAGAAACCTGGTGTTTACAAAGAGCAAGTAGGAAAATCTTCCATGTGCAAGCTGAAAAACCTATCTTGACAGATCGCTTGACAGAAGTGCTGCTGGGAACTTCAATTTAGTGTTCTTGGTGGTATGTGCAGCCCATACACCTGACCTGAAACCTTGTCAGTCAGGTGCATCCTAAGTGTCACTCAGGGCAAATAACCTGAGAAAAGTTGAAAGCAGAAACACTCCTGCATGCTGTGTGAGTTTCCTCCTGGCCTACAAAAGAGAGGTGTTGCAGTAGCACTGGCTTCTGCTGAGGATGTGTCTGTCCTAGGTATGCACTGGTTACCTTTTTAATGGATGGACCTTTTTAATATGGTGCATTGCTGTAGGTAGCATATCCAAGCGTGCCTTCAGAAAGCACTTGAAGCAAAAGGAGATAACAACTTTGTGAATTAGTTCAAGGGTGCCCTAAAAAACTTCCACAGTGGGATCCTGCTGTGTGGTATGAGCATGAAGACCAGCCAATGATGTCTTGTTCTATGCTGAATTTGCAGACCGCTGTGCTTCATCAGACTAGCTCTGGTAGTCTTTTGAAAACACCAACGTGCAAGTGAGGCAATGAGACACATGAAGATAGCACTACTGTAAAAAACTTAGGATCTTACTAACCCTTGGCCCTGTGGTCATATAAGCAGTATGACGACCAAGTACACTACAGCCTTCAACAGACAGGGAATCAATACAACATTGCTGAAAAGAGAATACATTGTTTTCATTTACATAGCTAAGAAATTCTGGAATACACCAGTTCTGCTCCTCAAGTCTACCTCTTAGAAAATTTTAACAGAGCTACATAAAAAGTGAGAGAGAAATAGTGATGCTCTTCAAGTTAGGAGAAGAAAGTGCCAAACATGTCATTTGGGAGAGTAAGCTAGACAATTTTTAAGTAATAGTGTTGGATACACAATGAAAATAGCCCTATCAAAATGGAATATGTGTGACAGATCTTTTATAAAGCTTCAAAGGCTTCAGCAAATATAAAACACAAGCTGCAAATGTTGGATTCAAAATAAAGAAAAGCTCCCAGTCAGAACTGTGTCCAGTTCTGAGCCCCTCAGTTTAAGAAGGACATTGAGGTACTTGAACCTGTTCAGAGATAGGGTAATGAGGCTGGTGAGAGGCCTCGAGCACAAGCCCTATGAAGAGAGGCTGAGGGACTGGGATTGTTTAGCCTGGAGAAGAGGAGGCTCAGGGGAGATCTCATTGCTGTCTACAACTACCTGAAGGGTGGTTGTAGCCAGGAGGAGGTTGCTTTCTTCTCTCAGGCAAGCAGCACCAGAACAAGAGGACACAGTCTCAAGCTGCACCAGGGGAAGTTTAGGCTGGAGGTGAGGAGAAAGTTCTTGACTGAGAGAGTCATTGGCTACTGGAATGGGCTGCCCAGGGAGGTGGTGGTGGAGTCACTGTCCCTGGAGGTGTTCAAGGTGGGTTTGGACGTGGCACTTGGTGCCATGGTCTAGTCTTGAGGTCTGTGGTAATGGATTGGACTTGATGATCTTTGAGGTCTCTTCCAGCCTTGGTGGTACTGTGATACTGTGAAGATCCATCTCACTGCAAAGAGCTTTAGTAGCTTCAGGCAGATGCTAAGGGTTTGCAAGCGTTTAAGCAGTCTTGCGTAAGAGATAAATATGATGGATCCTAGCGTAGTCGAAGCACTTCTCAGGATAAAAAGAATCTTCCAAAAATCATAGTAGACACAAAGCTGGAAAATGTGATGGATTCATCTGAAGCTACCATATGAACTACAGCATAAGAGGCCAATTAATTTTCAGGCTATACAGTGAGTGGTTTATAGGATCAAAGACATTCTGCATTTGGAAACCAAATGCAAGGTTAGAGCGGAAAAGACTAGGAAGAGAGGAAGATCCTTGGAGACAATAGCTTGTAGGTATTGGATCCAGCTGCTCTCTGCAGCTGTACCCATGATTTTCCCATGTACTGGAGAAGTATTTGCAGATGCATTCTTATCAAAAGGTGAGGTGACATAGCACAGAGCAGGCCTGATTCTCACCTTAGAGAACATATAAGTTGCATTGTACAACTGTACATCTAAAGTGAGGTCTGGACTGCTATTTTGGGCATGGCTTACTGCAAGGGGGACTTTGTGTAGTGTGCAGCTCCAAAAGTAGCTCTTTAATGGTCGTGTCTGTAATCACACACACACATCCTGTGATGAATAGGGGCGTATGCAGGCTGCCTCTCCCAGCCCCTAGTCTGACTGCATGGTTACACATTTCAAGATCAACACAACATGTGATGCATTCTACCTTTTCATAGAAAATATCTCAAAAATAAACTGGAAAGTTTAATCCTCTTCCCCAACCTTTTTTTTTTTTTTTTTTCTTTCTCAAATGGTGTTTCTTGTGCTGTAATTTAGGATCTGTATAAATACATTCTGCTGCAAAGGGTGATAATTACCACGCCCACACAATTTTATAATACACACATCTAATTGTAGTACAGTTATTTGTGGCAGCCAAGCACTGAGAATACACTTTTATTGTATGCCTCTAGGCAACGATAAAAGAAGTCTTTTTATTGCTACCTGAATGTATACTTTCAGGGCATTTTTATTTCACCTAACTAACTAATCCATTTTTAGATTTTTCTCTTTGTGTGGCTTCCAAAATTCCTTTTCTGCAATTAAAAATATAGTTAATTAGTAGGGACATAAAAAGAGTCTCCGAGAATACCTTGTCAGTGCGTCACAGTGTCCTGCAGACGTGCTGGATCCAAAAAAGGTAGAAGACCTTCCCACTGGCACAGCAGAAGAAAGTTCAAAAACTACTATATCTTGTGGCTCAGCCTGGTCAGGGCAGAACTGCAACAAAGGCAGGGGAAATAGTCAAAGACTATTTACTATCATTTTATATATGCAAGATGAAGGAAAAGCTAAGTCCTCCACTCCCTTTCTCTCCTAAGAAGCAGCAGCCTTTTCCACAATTTTTACCTGCTCTATTCTGCAACCTAGTGCCATCATTTGCTCCCACACCCTAGGCCCTTAATTACCAGTGCTTCAGGGATGTCCCTCTGGACTGAAAAAGGTCCTCAGAGACAATCAGCTATTTATCTTTAAATTTAAATTCCAGTATTTTCCTGGGAGTGGTATGCCCCAAGGCATGTCCCCTACAGGCAGTCCCTATATTTTCCCTATAAGCTGTTTCATTGTGTCCTCTGAGCTCAAGACCTGGTCTAGCCAACCTCTCCCTACCTGTGCCTTCAAGAAGCAGTTCATTCTTAAATCACTTCCCAAAGCCTGTACTTATCAGAAATTAATTCAAGCTTTTCTGGAGAGTGAAGCTTGAGCCTGAAACTCTCACTCTCTCACTTAGTTCTATCTTCCAAGATTTAGGATGTCTCAGAGGATTATATTCTGTACTGCAGCCCTTCACCATCTGAACAGACTGATTTTTCTTGTGGCTTGCCTTTTGCAAAGGGCAGTACAGTCAGAGGGAGTATTGGGTCACATCACCAAGGGTCCTGTTTCTGACCAGATGGTTGTAGTCATTCTTATCTCAAGACAAAGAAAAAAAATCCCCTTGTGCAGAAAACAAGTTGACAAAATCCTTACTGAGTCAGAGAGAGACCTTGCCTCTGCTTGCTGGAAGGAGACAGAAGGAAATGGCTGTGAAACCCCAGAGTGAGACATCGAAGTGACATGTCCTCCTGTGCAGTGTGTCTGGGGATGCTGCGGGGTGAGTCACACTGCTTTTAGCAGGGCCTGTGCAGAGCAATGCCTCTGCATTCCTTTGAGAAATTTACCCTTGAGGTTAAGCTTCTGCAGTTTTGGCTGTGGAGGGAAAAAAAACCCAAAGAGTTCAAAGACAGAGTTTCAAAGTCAGGCTCGCACATATGAAAGATTGGAGATGAGGGGAGAGGGTGGAAGAAGGGCATGGAGATCACTAACACTGACAGCTGGCACCAGCACAGAACCCATGTGGTGCTACTCACTGCAGTATGCCTGATACTGGTACAATGCTTTCAGCCTTACCTGGGGATCTGCAAATTTTAACTTCTTGGGTTAAAGTGGGGATTTGCTAATCTTCAGCTCCTCTGTCCTTGAGTATTTCATAGAATCATATCATAGAATGGTAGGGGTTGTAAGAGATGTCTGAAGATCATCTAGTCTACCTCTTCTGCTAAATGCAGGTACACCAAGATGAGGTTGCCCAGGAACACACTCAGGTGAGTTTTGAGAGTGTCCAGAGAAGGACACTCCACAGGGTCTGTGGGCAACCTGTTCCAGTGCTCTGACACCCTCAATGTAAAGAAGTTTCTCGTTAAGTTCTAATGAAACCTTCTATTGCCATACCTATTGTCATCCTATCAGTGGCCACCACTGAAAAGAGTCCAGGTACATCCTCACGACTTCCACCCTTTAGATATTTACATAAGACACACCCATTCCCTATCCACCCTATCTATTCCATGAGTGTCCACCCTATCTATTCCATGAGTGTCATCATTATGAGTTTGTAAAGGTGTCACTGAAGCCCAGACCCAAGAACTTTTTTTGCATAGTCACAGAGCAAACTTGCAAAACTTCAGCCTGGCCCAACACCCCTCACTGTCTTTCTGATACAATGACAGTAGTAACTATTGGTAGTCTATCTGTCTGCATTGATTCATTCAGATCATTTTTGAGTAATCTTGCTCAGCATCTTTTTAATGTCCTGTCTAATATTGATTAGAAAAATCTTGAAAATATTAGTTCATTGGAGGTAAACAAATCTGATAGAAGTGTTGAAGAGAGGTATGTCAAGTGTGCCACCAAAAGATAGGTCAAGTGTTGATTTTTGTCTGTCTCTCAGTCAAGATGAGCCAGACCACACTGAATAAATAGTTGGAGGCATGAGGAGACTGCAGAGAGTCGCTGCTTTACAGGATGTTACGTTTGACTGCAGATGGAAGCATTGCTGTAGCAGCTAGATCAACAGCATGGTGTGAGATCCAGGACACTATTTTTCCATTGGGAAATACAGGTAGGTATCTACCAAAGCATTTTCCCACAGAAATTAATTAGATTTTTTTTCTCTTTGAGAAGAAGATGCTGTTGCTCCTTTGGTGTGTGAGTCTGACGCAATGTAAGAGCTTGGGGACCTCCAGTTACCCTGGTTGGCAAAATAGGTGACAAGTACCACAGACCCTTGTACAGTGCAAGAACAGAACTGCCTAGTACTGCTAAGATCAGCAGGGGCAGGTCTGAAGCAGGCTAGGAAATCTTCCCAGAGCAGATACATAGCACATTCACTCAGAGCTGCATTGCTCTACTTGTGCTCCAAGACACAGGACCCAGGTGTCCTGGCTTTCATGTCTACTCTGCATTCCTGATAAGTTATTGAATGCTTGGGAATTGAGAATACCCCTGTGAATATTCTGATTTGACAAGTACATGCACAGATAATAACAGAAAGCTCTTATTATGGAAATGGAGCTCAAGTTAAAAAAATAAGAGCCCTGTTTATTAAAGCTTTGGTTGCACTGTAATCTGTTACATTTGGTGACTCACCCTGAAAGTCATCAGGACATGCACGGTAGCACTGTGATGCAGTAGGCTGGCTAATGAAGAGTGAGAGATCATTCCAGTTAGCAAGATGACCAAAACAGCTCTGCTCATCCACTACCTGCATCTCTGTCATGGATAATGTGCAGAGCATGTTATCTGTATCTCTAATCTGCTTATATGCATGACTCACACAACAGGCCCGTGCCAGAAAGATGACGGCAAGAGATCTGAATTCTGAGGCTGACAAGCTCCCCTCTGAGCCAACTTATCAGTGACCAGCAAAATGAGCAAGCTGTATCCCCCAGTCCTGGGACTGAAACTATGAGCCAGTGATGATGTTGCAGTCCAAGTGCCCTGGGCCTATCTGCTGAAACGACAGGGCAGTGCTGCAGATGAGGTCATTGTCTCATGATGGTGCCCTGATCCTGCCTTGTGGTGAGAGTCCAGGAGGTTTGAAACAGTGAGGGATCATTTCAGCTGGCAGATGAACACATTTTGAAAATGCAACTGTATTAATAGTGTGTAATATGCTGACAGATCCCCTCTCTTCTCAAGGTAAAGATGTGCTTATTTGAAGGGGCCAGTCCTACCATCTGAGAGGCACCTGTGAAATGCTATCCATGTGAGCACTATTTATGCATGAACTGCCTAGCCTGGCCCATGCCTGACTATTGGAAGGTGTGAGGAGTTGCTCCTCATCATCTTTAGAAGTCAGGCATTGCTGGACCCTTCCTTTGACTCCTTTTAAAGTATTTCAAATCTGCTAAAGCTCTAGGAAGGCCTAGAACTGCTAAGCTCCTGTAAGAAATGAAATGAACACGTGCTCCTGAAATGACAAACAACCAAAGTTAGCTGAGTGGGAGTTTGTAGAGATCCTTCACTCAGATGGCTGCACTGGGAGTGGCAGAGGCAGCAGGAGCAAGGAAGGCAAGTGGATTCATGGACTGGGACCTGCTATTGAACTGCTGCATGGCTGCAGAAGTATTTTCACAGCTGTCTGTAGCTAGTGCAGGCTCTGTACGTTATCTTGGCTTCCTACCTTGCTACTGAAAGTGTTTTTAGCTCTGAAGTTTGCCTGGCTGAAGGATGTCTGTGTGGATCAGGGCTAGGTGATGCTGATGGAGTGTTGCAATATCTTTCCTATTGAGTGACAGGCAGCATATGAATCATCATCTGGTGCCGAAGAGGAGGCTACCATCTCCTTCCCTACCCTTTCCCCTTTGACAGGGCTCCCCAGGGCTTGTCACACAGAAGGCTTATATCAAGGCTTGGTTTTATCCCGGGAACAGTAACTGAGTAATTGCCTCGATAGGATGGGGAGATAAACATCTTGATGTCTCTTAGGAAAAGATCCAAAGACGCTCCTAAAAGCCAGGTGTCCGCAGCATCTAAGTACAAAGAGCCTGGCCTCAATGCTGCCATTCAGTGCTTTTAGTGTGAGCAGCTTGTGGGTCTGGAGGGTGAGCCCCAAAGGAGTGCCAGAGTGCTTTGCAGGGGGATGTCTCCCACCTGCCGGCAGAGCCTGGAGCTCCTACAGTGAGGCATGAGGGAATTACCGAGGGCTTCGGTGCCTAAGCAGTTCTCTGGATCTCTCTTTTGGCAAAATTCCTGTTTATTTTGGAGTAGTTGGGAATTCACCTGTGTTCTTCATTGGCTTCCATTTTGAGATTCTACCTTCACTCCACAATGGGCAAAAGTGGCCAGGTGAAATGGCCAAGTTGTATCTGTCTGGACCAGGATTTTGTAGGAATCTCTCAATAAAAAAAGTTGCTCTTTACATGCTGCTCACACCTTCCAGCAATGCTGTCTCAGAGACATCTTTAGACACACAGATTCTTACAGGGGCATTGTGCCCTTGATCTAGAAACTCCCCAGGATCTGTCATACCCTAGACAGCTTCAGCTGTCCCCACAGAATAAGAGCAAGGAGTTTGACTGCTACTGCCTGTGTAGAGGTGGTAAATACTGAGCCCTTTCCCACCTCATTTTAGTCATTATTCCTCTTTCCAAACTCTGTAGTGGTGGGCAGAAAAGGATTGAAAGTGCTGCTGCTGCAAGGTTTGTCCTTTTTTTTTATTCCACAAATAAACCCTTTCATTTATCAGCTGACATTTTGGCCAAGCTGTGCTTGCTTGGGGCTTGGCAGCAACTGAGCTAGAGACTTGTTTAACTTGGTGGAAGGGCTCAACAGCAAGTAAGAAGGGTCCAGCAATGTTGATGGGTGCTGGGGCTTGTCGGTTCCCTTTTGTAGGCAAGGAAATCCTCACAACACACTAATCTGCCCCTAACAGTTTGTTACCTCCTGATGTTCATCTACTTAGACTTCAGCCTCTTCAGTGGGAAAATGGGAGTAATTTAGTCATTATTTCCAGCAGCAAATTGACTCCATTAGAGTTCATCTGCCCAGTGCTCCAGCTGCTAAAGGGGTGGGAGTGGTGTTGTCTGGCTGCTACAAATTAGACATCTTTCCAGTTCCTGCTTTGCCTTTACTGTTGTACTTTTCCTCTCTACATTGCTTCTAACACAGTCCTTGGTCTGATGCTTTTTTAACCTGTTCTCAAAACCCTGGTCTCCTTTTCATTCCCATGCACAACACAATGTTGGCATGTTTGTTGGTTTTGCCATCTTATCCTGTGGTCTCTGCCTATGTGAGATGCTCTGCTTTCAAGCATGGTGTGACATGGCCACTGCAGACATCTGTCATTAACTGGGCCCCTTTTGACTTGTGCTGTGCAACTCCTCATGCCCACCCTCCACCTTTGGTTCACAGCAAGTGGTGGGCTTGAGGGAGGGGGAAAAAACCTCCCTCCCTTTATAGCAAATTCAGACATGGGCACAGCTACTACTAGGACTTTTTATGAAGGAAAAGAAATGCTAGTGACCTTTTTGTGTTGTATTGATCATTTGTTAAATCTTTAAACTCCATCTGCTTAGGCTGAAATGCTTTTAATGACTGGACAGAGATGATGTAGCAATGATTCTTCAGGAGAAAATTGGCTCAGCAACTTTGGTGCCCGTTTCACCAACTGGTAAAACATGGACTCTGGTTCAATGACATGAACACGGCCTTGCTAGATTGTTAAGAGCTGGTGGGTAGAGCATCAGAAAGACGTGATTTTCTCTCCTGTGGCATACCAAGATTCTCCCTCCTCGTATTTGCTTGCTTCATGTTGGGAGAGATGCTGCTTGTTCTGCTGATTATTTTGCTAGGACAGGGCAATTCTGTTGTTGAACACTAGTATTTTCCCATTCTCCCTCCTATTGCTGATGTTCATCAGTGTTTACTGTTCTGGCTCTGGAAAAGTTTTTTCTAATCTGTCCCAGGTTGGGAATTATAAGGTTAAAAAAGTCTTCTAGGGACTAGAAGATTGTTATTCAATCCCATAATTCTACTATCTCTTCACAAACTCACTGCAAGGCCAGCTTGTTCTCCTTTCCTCACCTCTCAGCCTTGTGTTTGGAGCTGCTTTATCAGGACAAACATGGAAGGAGTAGGCTTAGTTTGGGGCCTCCAGAGACTGTGTTTAGGCCCCTTGGATGGCAGAGGCATGGAGGGTGGAGGATTGGAGCACTGGGGATTATAGGTTTAGTTTTGGGTTGGAGGAAAATTCAAAAGGGGTTCTCTTATGGATTTGTATTTGCCTTGTAATTTCTGTCTGTAGCTCTCTTTCCAAACGTAATTCTGTTTTGGTTTCTTTTTTCCAATTCATTTGAGAGCTTCACTCTGTCAGCTCTTTAAACTCACCTGTCTAAACTGCTGCCCCTCTGTAACATATGTTGATGGCCCAAAGGGCCACAGTCACAGGAAACTGCATCTTTGAGATGAAACATTTCAATTCAAACCACTCCCAAGCACCTTGGCTCTGAGTAAGTTCTGAGCAATGTGTAGGTCCTGCAGTAAAAAAAAAAAACAAACCAAACCCAAACCAAACCAACAACCAAAAAAACCCAGTGAAAAAAAACCAACAACTGATTAGTCCTGATAGAATGAAACATTTATATTTAGGCTATTTTAGGGGGAACACACCCCCCCCCCCCCCCCCCCATCATTTCACTCTGTATCTGCAAGGTACAAGTGCTATTGAATAGGAATGTGGCAGGTGACCTGATTTTGCCAACAGCTTTTTCTCAAGCAGTTGACGTTTTCATTTTTTTTTTTCCTTTTTTTTTTTTTTTTCCCCTTTTCTGTAACTCATGAGGACAAAGATGAAGCAGTATATAAAAACTGGAGGAGAACTGGAGAATGGAGCTCATGGTAGATCTAGTACTGATCTGGGATTGAACTTGTTTAGTGGAAGAACCAGGTCTCTGGGAGCCTCACTGCATTTTTGTCTGGGACATCGGCAAAAAATAACCCAAAAATAATTAAATTATGTAAATTACCACCTGACAAGCAAAGCGGTTGTTGAGCCTAAACTGAAATATATAAAGCATACAGAAATCCAGAACATTATAGGAAAGGAGACCTAGAAAGAAGATATGCTCATAGTGATGTACCACAAAAAGTGACACACTAAGCTGAATATGCTGCATAATGATATAATTGTCCTACTGTCTTACTAGAAGAAGATCAGCAAAACCTGAGATGAGGTTTGTCATATCTGTTTTCAGTGGACATATTAGCTTTCATAGTGATCCAGAGTTTTGTAGCATTAATTTTAGCAGTTTGCAGTGAAGATATATTTCCACTAATTCCAGTTATCTGTAACTGAATGGACTGAAGGTGACCAGTGTCAGTCCTGTAAATTATCTGCTAAGCATTGTTAGAGGATGAGTCTCTGGCATGGATGTAGTTTGGTGAGGCACCACTGGTGCAACACAGCTGTCACCTGCTGAAAACAGGAAAGTTAGACACTGAAAGTCAGTGGCAGCTTGCATGTTTATAAAGCATTAGGTAAAGCAAAGGAGATGGAGCTCCACATAACATTCAGTGTAGCTAGAGCCACGCACACGGCCAGCACTTTGTGAGAAGGATGGTTCGGATGTCTGAGATGTGAGACAAGACCTACCAACAGCAGCAGTATTACGAAAGCTGTCCCCACACCTGGGTGGTATTGTCATTTAGAAAGACACATAGTCAGAGTAAGTGGAAACACCTCCAGATTTCAGGAGGTGTGGAGAAAAAAAGGCATGAGAAAGCAGCCATAGCAAGTGAAAAGCGCTGAAACTTAAGCATGATGTGGGTGGAACCAGTGGATTTACCACTACTGGGAAACACTTGTGCTGGTATTTCAAGGGTGATTGATGCGTACATGTCAGAGGTGCCACAAAGACTGATTTAATGCCGACTGAAGAAGGCAGTTCTACAGGGGTGTTTTTGAGGGTCTTTCTCTGCCCTCCAGAGCCTGTGTTGTCCTCAGTCTTTTGCTACTGAGAGCTATGTTTGTGACACTGAGGATGCCACAGTCAACAGATAGCACAACTTTTGCTGATACTCTCCTGTGCTGGATCACTTCCCACCAGTGGTACACAAACCACCATTTGAGAAATCACCTCACTCAATAACGGCACTTTGTGGAAGAGGTTGGACATGATGGCAGATCTCCCATATCACTGTTAGGTCAGTCAGTTTTGTAATAAACAACAGCAGCAAAGGACTAATCAGTGTTCATTTTCTGTCAGAATTTGTCTATCCCCAGATCCCCTCTGCTGGGTCATGTATAGTGGTTAATGAATGAAGAGAGGCCTTTCTATCTCTTGAAGATGTTAAGGTCTTTGGAGGTAGTTGGATCTTGCATGCTGCTGTTGAGTGTGCTCATTGCAGTGATGTCCTGGTAAATTGAGATGGGTTTTCCCCCAGATTTGCTTCAAAGAAGCTGAGGGCAGGTGTTCTAGTAGTTCAGGTGTTAGTGTCCTTGTCAGGAAAGCTGAGTTCAGCTGCCATCTCTGTGTTGGATGCAGCCTTTGGAGGGAAATGGTATCTTCATTATTTCTTCTTTACAGTCAGCTTTCGTTGTTTGGCATTGGCTCTATTTGACATAGGGGAAGCTTCCAGGAGCTTCTCATAGAAGACAGTCCTGTAGCCCTCCCCACTACCAAAACTTTACCACACAAACCATATACACTGAAGCACCAGTGCTGTATTCACTGAACTGACCACTAAATTTTGACAGTAAATAATCTGTGGCTGAAGAGAGAACAGGAGGAAATTAATGTTAGGATTCTGGGTTTGGGGAATAAATGAGGATATGATGTGCAGGTTAAAGTGGGACAATGATGTTATCGTTATAGTGGGACCTTATTCACAAAGATTAGGTTGAGGAATGCTAAAAGCTCAGTTCAGTTTTTTTCTTCCAGTTCTTCAGTGGCATTAGTTATGTCTCTTGTCTAATAAATAATGATGGCTTCTGACCTGATGGTGGGGGAGACATGCTGTAACTCCCTATTTTAAATTATTTTTAATATATGTTTATTGATATATTCATGAGTGTAACAAGGAAGATGCTTGATGAGAAAGAAATAAAAGAGCAGTGAAAGAATGTCCCTTTCTGTCCTCTCCATCATATTCTGTACATTCTCACACTGTTCTTTAGCATTTCAGTGTCCTCTGTTCAGCTACATTCCTCTTCCTCAAGCTGAGGTTCCCTGATGTCACCTTGCAGCTGTTACTCCAGACAGAGCCCACAATGAGTTTACTCCAACTTCTGTCTACTCCTGGCCTTTGGCAGCACTTTCTCACTTTACTTTCAGCATTAGTCTCTCATATTTCAAGTATCAGACCTGTACACTTTATAACATGAAGGTACCAACAAAGTTAGATGCATCTGTCCCATGTTTATCTACAGGTCAGGTACAGGACGGGCAACAGCAATCTGAGGTTTCCCATGTTGCTTTACACAACACACCTCTGCAATGACCCAAACTTTATGGAGAATAAGAGGAAGTTCAAATTCTGCATCAATTCAGCCCTCAGCCCACAGAATATCATGTGGGACAGCTCAGATATGCCAAATTGTGTGTTGTGATTAAGTGGAACGGTCCATGATCTATTAAGATCTGAACAAATTACAGCCACATTAATTAAACATAGGCTCTCTGGTTGAGCCTTAGCCACAGATGGCATTCCACAGATGGAATGCCACTCTTCATATTCACAGAGTGACTCAGCCCTTTAACTTCAGCTTGTGCTGATTAGTAAAGCAATTTATTTTAGGTGCAGCTATTGGCCTCTGCTGAGGAGAGTGCTCTTAAATGGATACCACTAACAAGGGTCCGGTATACAGAAGGAGGCACAATGGGGAGCACGGATAATGGAAGATCCAAAGATTATTGTCTGTTATTCCATTGCAAGCTTTCAAAGCAGCAAGAAGGGAACTGGACACTGAATTCCCACTGATACTAGCAGCATCTGGCTATTTTAATACTTCAGGTGCTGCTTTTTGACCGATCGTAGTTGTGATCTGTTGGAAGATCTTGCAATGAGATCTTCTAATACTAAATGTGAACCTCTTTTGTAATGGAAACAATTATGATTTGAGGCTGAGTCCCCATACCATCCTCCTCTCTCCCTCCAGAAGGCTCAAGTATGGCTCATTGATTTTTGTGTTCTTTTTGGCAGTGCTTGTGGAAAAGATCCATGGTAGCATAGCAGGGTTTATTTAGCAGAAATGGCTACTGATGATAACCTCGAGTGGGGCCCCATTCTGTTAAGCACTATGCTTCCTCTGTGCCAAAGAGGGGAATGAATATATGAAATAAAATTTCTTGCATCTGGCCACGTGGAAAATGATGCATGGATACAAAATGACTTTTCCAAGGTCATAAAAAAAAAAATTCTGTGGCAAAGCTAAGACCTAGCACAAGACAGTCTGAGTTCTAGGCCAGCACAATAATGTCAATTATAATTACTGATGTCAAAGGCAGAGAAGGGAAGAATAGAGGAATGACATTTTAGCAAGGAAGAGGATGGCAGGGAATTATTTAACACTTTGAGGCATCCTGACACTGTGTGTAAAGATAAGTGTGGGATTCTAAAACCAAAATAGACTCCTTTTAAAATACACCATCTCATTTCTAACATTAATTTTTAGTTAGAGATGTGGGAGGGAATTTGCTGTTACTGTCTTTGAAAGAAGGCAGCCTGTTACATTAGTAATTAGGAGCAGTGCTGGAAGGGGCTTGAATGTTTTTCTTTCATCTGCTTTGAGGCCTCGTTTTTTTTTAATTGTAAGTGGTCAGGCTTGCCCAAGGATGCAGTGGCTTGCCTGATAAAGGTTCATCTTCAAAAATAAGTTGAAGGCAGTTTGGAGGTTCTAGTGCAGGTTCCAGCTGTCTGGCTCCAGAATCAGAGCTGGTTTGTCTCTTCCAACCTCTGTTAAAGGCAGCACTGGCCAACAACTACCACCGTGTAATGACGCAGCTCCTGGAGGATCAGGGGGCCTGTTTGTGCAAAGCACTGGAAAAACTGAAATCTGGCTTTTTAGATGATCAAGGAGAAAAGCAATCCAATTTTTCAGCAACTGTGATGTGGTTGTATGTTTCCCCACAGTCAGCAGTGAAGGGATGAAATACTTGGGGACAGCTTGACCACACCTCACAAAAAAGGCATGCACTTAATATTTGGGCAAGGTATGGGATACAAATGTTGGAGGGCAGGGCATTGGAAAGAAAATGCTTCCCACTGGTCCTTTCTTTCCACTGCCAATTCTAAGGAACCACCTGCACCCTGTAGCATAAACTTAAGACCCACCAGTTTAGAACTGTGACGAACCAAGGGCAGTTATGTTTGGACCTTGATCCTTTTCAGCTGATGCTTATTTAAGCTCTTTGATGTGGTTTGTGGGTGTTCTGGGAGTGCTTTCTTCTGTAAACAGCTGTGGGCAATGCTAGCTTTCTTTGGTGTAGCATCTGCACTTGTCCCTCACTTAGCCAGTAGTAGAAGGCTATGGCTGTGTTTTTGTTCCTCATTTTGTGTACTGGCTCTAAACCTGGACCTTTGGCCAGGACCACTCACACTTTGCTGCTTGGTAGGGGAGTTAGACCGTTTGGACTTTTGTGTGGAAACTCTTGTGTTTAAATACCTGTTTGTAGATAGGGAATGGAAGGTTTTGATGGAACATCCAGGTACCCTAAATCAAGTTTTATAAGATTTTAGGCAGGATGATGTGCTGAAGCAGTATAATTTTCATGATTTTGGGGGCATTTTTCTGAGAAGTGTAAGGCTTAGGGAAACTCCTCTCAACTTGATAAGCCTGTTGCTCATTTCGTATTTCAGTGGAATAAATTGAAACATAGATGAAGTAGTATTGAGCTGAGTGCATTAAGTCATCCAGACCACTAAGGTTAATAGCAACAGAACCAGTTGATGGAGTTCCAGTGTCTGGAGCCTTGGATGCTAGGATGCAACAAAGAGCCCATGGTTGGAGCTGTCGTGATATTAGAAGACAACTGAGTTCTTGTCAGTTTTGTGGCTGCTAGGAGTATTTCTTGGCATTGGGGTATGAAGTTCTGCAGCTCATTTGGAGAATTGGAAAAATGTGTTTCAGAAAAAAATGGAAGAAAAAGATTTTAATTAGGAAACAGATTTCAAATTTTCATTCACTCTCTGAATAAAAGCTGTGAAATGTTTGAAATCCCAGTAGTAGGGAAATACTAAGTTATGGCCAGATCCAAGTGGAACAATACTTTTCTGTTTAACTTTGGCTTTTCCTCTAGTTTATTCTTATTTTCATCTGTGCTTTCTTTCCCAGCATTATAACATTGGGTGATTTGTCCCTTCTCAAAAGTGTGCTGTCAGTAGCGCTGGCTGTTACTGGTAATTATAGCCTTTCACAAATTAATAACCTCCTTTGGATTGTACTCCACAAGAACCACAACTGATTCTGTGGATAGGAAGCAGTGAAATTGAGAATGCTAAAAATTTTCCTTTAAAAATACTGTTGTGTTTGAAAGTTTTCAACATTTGCCTGCCTTGATGTGATGAGGACCAGTGGAAGGGCAATGGAAAAAAAACAAACCTCAGCTTATTCAGAAGGAGATGGTGATATGAAAGGGAGGATTAGTCTGTCCCATATCTCATCAGAAAACTCCTGAAAATTGGGGGATACCAAAGCTTACCTCCTTTTCATTGTGAGTAATTGTTTTTATTAAAAAAACCTCCAGTCTTCTCCCAGCTCTACCGATAGCAAAGCTTATTGATTATTTTTCTGTATTCATGGTGCCCTTCTTAACCCTGTTTAATTTGAATCCTGTGTGGCCACTTATCTTTGTGGTCTCTGTGGTTTAATGATAGTGATTGAAAAATGATACACAGCTCCTGGAGTCTTCTTTGCAGGCTTGTAACCTCAGAAGCCATTAGGCTCTATCACCTTTGGTCGTCATCTTCTCTGTCTTATCTCAAGACCAGTAAGCTTTCTGTTGATAGAATCGTGATGTTAGAAAGAGACTTTCCATTGCTTCTTATCTGTATATTTAAATGCCCATGCGGGGCAAATTCATTGCCAGCGCCCCACAGTCGTTTTCTGTTTGGTGTTTTTCTCTTCCAGCGTGTCACTGCAATGCCCCTGTTTACTTTGCAGGACCTTAGTGAATAAGCTTAACTCCACACACAAAAGCCTTAGGCATCCAGCTCTCCTCTGGAGGCAGATAGACTCAAAGTGTGCTATCCATTCTCCAAAGCACTGGAATGGAACTGGGAGTCCAGGGGAGCCGAGGGTTTGTTTAATGCCGGTGGATTTGGCCAGTGTGGAGGCAGGAAGCGAGCCTGAGGTGCAGGTTGCCTGTGTGGTATGCAGTGCTGAGGAGAACAAGGATACTGTTCTTAAAGCAGGATCCAGCAGAGGAAAGGTAGTGCTGAGAGAATTTAGAAAGGAGTTTGTTTCGCTGGAGAAAGCAGCCTATGGCAATGAGCCCCAGGAGACTGAATACATCATCAGAGAAGCAGGGATGAAACAAGTTACTGAATGAAGTGACTTTGAGGCCAGCAGTTACTGGTTTGGAAGTGTCCCCTGCAATGCAGGTCTCTTGAGGAGTGTGTGTGCACGGAGGGCTACGCAGCCCTCAGCGATACCTTGGTTGGATGGCCTTACATAAGGTTTTAAGAATTGGACTTCAAAGCATTATAGACTGGAGGGGATTGGACTGCAAGCTCTCTGCAGCAAAGAACACTTTCTTTCCTTGTCTGCAGGCTGCCTGACACAGCAGGGGCCCTGGTCTGTCATTACAGCTTACTCAATGCTAGCTCTGTCCCAATCGCCAGTATGATGGCTGACTGGCAGGAGCTTTGAAGGGGGAAAATGGCAATTACAAACTAAATAGAAGGGGGAAATAACGGAAAGATGGAAGTTATAGACCAGAACTGACCACAAAATGGAAAGACTTTCTGGAAACCTAATAAAGCATCATTACCTTTGCTAGAAGTACTTGGAGAGCTACAGCAGTAGAATATGATTCGGAAAAGTGATGGCTGCTCAGTGCCAGCTGTATCCCTTGGATCAGAGGTGCTGACCTTTTCTATCAACCTTTTCTCTGTTTTCACATTAAAAAAAATTTGGTAGCACTAAAGGGAACGTGGTGCTGTCCCTGTATTCTGCCAGTTTCTCTTCCCCTTGGTAGCAGCAGCATGTAAATATGTCTAATTTGATTTTCCTGCAGCTTGCTGAAGAAAGGTAGTCTCTACCAACTGTGAATCCCTTGGGGTGTCAAAGGGGGTTGGGGAGAGGGGATGAAATGAATACATTTCCTGTTCTCTTTAGATAGTATTTAATTTCATTTCTCCTTAGGAATGTGTATTCAATGGCCCTTCTTGCTTTTCTCTTGCAGAGATCTGATTACCTTGTAGCATTTCAACATATTTTTCTGTTGGTATTTACCAAGCCATAAGAACTAGAGACTGAAATAGACCTAGACTTAGGCTACTTCAGCTAGAAGAATGTACAGAAGACTTTATTTACTCTGAAATCAAACAAGGATGTGTATGTGTTTATAATCCCTAGGATGAAACCAAAACCAATGTTTGATTACTATTGCTAGAAAGAAAAATTAGAAAAACAGGTTTGTTTTTTTTTTTAACCAAGGTAAAAGAATTCCTATAACTGGAATCTGTTTACTCTTTGTATTAGAATAATAACAGATAAGCAAACAAAATAAGATGACCTGGTTAAAAAAAAAAAAAAGTTCTTGGATCACATTCACAACAAACCCTCAACAAACCACAAATTGTCTCACATACCTGCCTTTTTACTGAACATTTGAAAAGTGCTTGAAATGTCAACAATTATTCCTTAAAAAAAAAAGGGGAAAGAAAGAAGTAAAAAAGAAGTCATTAGCTGACTGCTGTGTGTCAGTTGGTGAGCTTGATCAGCAGTGCATTTAGTAGTGTTGTGCACTGTAATAGTGGTTTGCCCCTCAGAAATAAAAAGTTAGCATCCATCTGACTGCAGAAGTTCAATAATATTAGTATGTAGAGGCAAAACGTTGCAAGAGGGGCAATGAGGAAGCAGTCAGCAGCAGTGACAAAGTACTGTCTGTTGTCTATTTGAGGTCCCTACTGTCTCTTAATTTAGCCAGCTGTCAAGAATTAAGTTTATATTCCCTTCTAGATATCTGAGTTTGGATAGGTCCTTTGACTTTCTTCACCCTGTCCAGGTGTTTCTTAACACAGATTGTCATGACTTTGAACTGTCCCCAAGAAGTTTTTCCTACTGTATAAAATGGTTATTCAAAAGCAATCGTAAACCAAGGATCTTGCTGTTAATATGGGCATGGACTAAACAAACAAAAAGAAAAAAAAAAACACTTTTAATTTAGGATGCTGCTACTGGGATGTCCCTCTACCACAGTTGTAAGTATCTGATGCACAGCTACACTGTGAACTCAAGAGCAGACACTGCTTTTATTGTGTTTGTGTAGCCTGGGATGTGGAATTCTTATACAGGAACAAAATCAGATGAACAGTGGTAATGCAGGGTGTGCAAGTAAATAATTAGTTCTCTGAAATTTGAACTCTGCTTTTCTGGTTGGTGTCCGGTTTACCTTTCCTTCTGCCTCCCCATACAGCACTGGCCTCCCCAGACCCATGCTCTGTACTTTTCTGGTTTCATCCTTTGGGGGGTGACAGCACAACTAGGTACGGAGATGTGCATTAGCTCTGCTTCTTTCCAGAACCAGACAGGCATCAGCTCCCTCCTGTTCAAAAACACTGTAATGGGGTGAGTCCTGCTGAGAAAGAGGACTCATTAGCTCAGTCACAGTGTGTGCTAATGAGTCTAAATAGCTTCTTGAGGAAGCTCATGGCTTTCCAACACGTAAAGTGGGTGGAGGACTGTCCCTTACAGAAGTATCAGCATCTCCTTTGCTGGGTCTGGTTTGCTGAAGCACAATTTTCAGTGGGAAAAGGAAGAAAAATGGATAGATTTCTAATTTCTTGCCTGTTCCTTCCACAAACAACCCTTCCCTGGAGCCTGCAGATTTATCACAGCAGCTGAGAGGGAATTCTGTGGCAGCTTCTTATTAAAATATTGGCAGCCTATTACTGTTCCTTACAAACGATGCAGATGGATCACCAACTGAAACAGTGCTGAAAGGCAGCTCTGTCTGAGGTGAAACACCCTTTGTCCATCACTGCTACCTGCACTTTTCCTCACTGTTAGGCACATTTAATTTTTTCTTTTTAAAAATTTTGCCTACCTCAGCAAATTAGGATCCTGAAAGTTATTTCAGAGGTGCTCTTATCTTTTAACAAATATCTATGGCCTGTAGCTGTCCTGACCTTGAATTGGTTATCCCTGCATTTCTCACATCAAGATTAGATTATTGTGACTCCCTCCTGACAGCCTGGCCTGATAAGACCCTGTACAATTTCCAGCTGGTACTGAATGCTGCTACCAGACTCTTGTAATAGAGAGATGATCTCCACATTTCACCTCTGTCCAAAGTGCTGTGTTATTTGCCAGTTAAGCAATATATCGACTTGAAGAGTTCCCTGGTAAAGATGAACCACATTTTTTATCCACATGTGTGTGTGTGCTCAGAGAAGTGAAACAAAAGTATGGGTTGGTGCTGACTGCCCTATGTGATGATGATAGGAAGGGCACTTGGCACCCAGCCTGCCATTACCTGCAATTACTGACAGATTATTTGCAGATCATTTCTAAATAGGATGGCATGAGTCCAACTGATTTTTCGCTGTATCTTTGCTTTAATTAGATAACAGTAAAAAATTTAATTGATATCAGCTATGTCTGTAAGGCCCAGGCTGCCTTGCCCTGCTGGCTGTTGACTCCTATGTTTCACAAAATCAGATGCAAAGGACTGCTGATGGCAAGGCTGGAAGCAGGAGGTGCTCTGTGGCTAGATGAAGCAGTTCTGTACCCAGCGCTACAGAGTGAAGCTAGCACACAGCCTGCTTTAGCAGATGTGAGTAGATCAGGAAATCATCACATGCCATACGCCACGGTGTATTACTACAAACATTGCGAGGTGGTGGGAAACTACAAAGTACCAATTGAAAAATGAGTAACATGGGAACCTTTACAGGAGAAAGTGGTACAGGGGGCAATTGAAATATGATGTTGTGCACTATCTAATAAAAATCAATCACACTTGAAATTCTTGCTTGATTCTCTTTTTGTTTAAAACTATACATTTTTACATCCTTGACATTTGAGGCATATTGAGAAAGAGTAAGAACTGCATGATTTCACAAAAAATTATCTTCCCTAGCTTGCCCAGGCTGACCCATTTTCCCTCTACTCCAAACACTAAATGAGCTTCTCTCTCCAAAACTAAAGGACTAGAACTTCTTCCAGTCTGCCAAGAGGCTGGTGGGATTTTCAGAATTAGAAACTTTTGAATGTTTACTTAAAAGACATATTCTAGTTTAAGCAAATAGTTTGGTTTGTTTATTTTTTTTTTCAGACAATGGCCAAATCTAAAGACAAAAGAGGATCTTCCAGGGTTTTCAATCTTTGATAACTCTAAAATATCAAATAATTCTAAAATATCAGTGATTGAGATAAGGTGGAAACTTCTCTTCTGTGCCTTGCTGGCTCCAGAGGACATCCAACATTGACAGCACTAGGACAAAAGCTATGTCATATTCAGTATTGCTACTTTGTGACTGTACAGGTGCCTGTAGAATGAGTGTTTGCTGCAACTGTATTTTGCTGCCGTATCAGAAACAGGGTTTATGTTGTTATCTAACTTTACATAAACTGGGAACTTTTAACTTGTCATTAGTTGCAAAGGTAAAAGCAAACAACTGCAGGGCTTCATGGAGTCACTTCTCCACATCTGAAGTTGCAATTCTGCAGGAGAGGAGAGATTTTTGTGTTACTTTTGTTGTTTGAACTTTGGTAGTGAAGAAAGTGGTCAGTGCCATTGGTGAGGTTCTCTATTCCTTGGGATTATATTGGAGAGCAACAATGTAGTGGGGAGAAAGTAAAAATTGTGTGGAAGTGCTTTGCCTTAACTTCCATACCCCATCTTTTGCTAGTTTTTGTTGCTTTCACAATCCACAATTTCCTAAACATTAAAAACAAGACAAAACAAAACCCCCAAAAAAGCTTCTAAGCATATGAGCTCAGTCTGTTAAAAGAAATATCATATTCACAAAGTATATGCACAGTACTCAAAATAGCTAATTTCTTCTTAGCAATGATAGTTCTAGAATGCCCTTGACCTGCCAAAGAGGAGAGATTTGTACTATAGCAGTATATAAGATTTTTAAATTAAAAGAGGTTAAATAGCAGAAAGTGAAAAGCTCTTTGCTTCCTCTTTGGTAAAAAGTGAACTAATGCCAGCAATTTCCATGGCAACTGCAAGCAGACCATCCTGTTCACTTCCATGTTATAAATAAAACAAAAATATTCTCCAAATTACATGCTGTGCCTATCTGTATTTGCTATCACCATGTTCAGCAGACACTGGGAAATATTTCTGTATGTGATTTGTTAGAAAAAAATTACAAGGTTTATGCAAACTAAGCAGTCTTGGTGGGCTGCTTTGCTTTGAGGAAACAATAAAAATAACCTCAAAAACAATACCATCCTTTTCACTGCTGATATTTGAAAATAATTACAAGTCCCAAACTTAACCAGCAGCTGGTGTAAACAGTGACAAACTTGCGCTAGCATAATTTAAAATAGGAGCAAAAAGTGTTTTAAAAAAAGGCTAGGTGATGACTGGGATTTTTGCCTGATAGGACACACCCGGTGACTAGAAGGACAGATGTTTTGCCTCTTGCTTTTGCCCAAATTGCAGCAAACCAGTCCCACTTCTTGTGCTCTCACTGCATCTCATATTCTGTTTTGTTTTGTAAGTCTAACATAACAGCTACTCTAGTTCACAGCAATTCTTTAGGCAGAGGCAAGTTTTCGTTTACGTCCATGAAGCGGTCTATGCCCTGAGTACAGCTGCAGGGCTAAAATGAGGCTCTGGAGCAAGGGATAAGGAACAAGAACTTCTTATGCAAAAGGCAGCTCAAGAATGTTTCCTCGGATTCCTCAGTCCCAGCTTGCATTCAGTCAAGGGCAGGGCCTGCAGTGACAGTGCTCACTCACTCTTGCTCCAGAAGGGAAGATCTATTTTTTCGAGTGTGGGATATCCATTCCACATGCCTCTTTCTAGCCATAAGAGAAGGACTGAGAGACTTGGCAAGAGATTTCTGTGACAACTGCTTCCGTTAACTGCTTCTTGAGGCTGAGGTGACCTTGAAGGAATAACCAGTACTGCTAAAAGAAGGAAGATGCATTAGGCTGAACCTGACACTCAGTAAGGTTTTTGCTGGGACTTCCCTGTCCTTTTGCAGCTTGATCACAATTCAGTAGCTCAACTGCTCTCTGGCCAGAGTCATTACCCTCCTATTGTGCTTACTCAGCGTCTTTGGTGATTGAGTGTGGCTAACCAGATCACTTGATACTACTGTTTTTTTAAAGCACTTAGGAGTACTGGCCTACTCTCTTTTCACACCTAGGTTCTCAGGCTGTATTATATCAGCAAGTATATTATATCAGTGTATATCAGTATATCAGCACCAGAACAAGAGGACCCAGTCTCAAGTTATGCCAGGGGAAGTTCAGGCTTGAGGTGTGGAGAAAGTTCTTCACTGAGAGAGTCATTGGCTACCGGAATGGGCTGCCCAGGGAGGTGGTGGAGTCACCGTCCCTGGAGATGTTCAAGGCGGGTTTGGACGTGGCACTTGGTGCCATGGTCTAGTCTTGAGGTCTGTGGTAATGGGTTGGACCTGATGATCTTTGAGGTCTCTTCCAACCTTCGTGGTACTGTGATACTGTGTGATACTGTATTTGTGCTCACACATGTGTGTTGAGTTAGTGAGAGATGTGAACGTTGCAAAGGAAACTTTTGTTTGCACCAGTACCATCAAATCATCTATCCCCTAACTTAAAAGAGAAAATTCTAATGACTGGTCTTCATTGTTTGCTTTCAGACAGAAATTTCTAAAAAGGCATTATCCTTCCAGTGTATGTTAATGTTTCTAGGCTTTTCTGTCTCTTTATTACATGCATATATTAAGCTGGGCTTGATTCCTGAAGTTATCAGCATTTTCCTGTGTTTGTATATGTGCAAAGAAAGACACAGGCAGATACAGATTTATTTTTGTATTGTGCATTTTCATTCTTCTTAAACCTCCCAAAGATTGAATACAAACTTGTTAATACAGCATAATGAACACCTCAGAACAGCAGTGAGGATTTAATAGATTCTGTTTATTAAAGATGATTTTTTTTTTCCAGTTCAAATTGCAGGTAAGGCTTATAATTATGGCACAAATTATTTCAAGTGTATTTTGCTCTGTTAAAAATCTATGTGGCGGACAGTGCTGCACTGGAATCAGAGCTGGGAATCCAGCCGGAAATGCGACCTCCTTGATCCCTCCATTCTGAGATTTTAAAAAACACGATTGAGGGTGAGGTGGAAGAGTAAATGTCTCCATTTTCTGTTATTGAATGGTGAATCCTGCCTCATCCCAGGCTTGGCTCAGACACCTCAGATTCCACCTTCCCCTTATTTACACTGGAGATCTCTGCTGTTTACGTTAAAGATCTCTGCAATCCGCTTGAAATTATGCTGACAAGTTTAGCCCATTTTGTAGTGTCAGACATACCTTATGGTAGTCTCTGAGTTTACAGTGATTTTTAACTTTAAAGGAATAGGCAGATGGCTGAGGAGATTTGTCAGTGCTGCACCTTCAGTAGGGAAAGACCTACAACATGCGACGTGAAGGCATGGTGCTAAAGATGCTCACTGCTTGGCCAGACTGAGGTCACTGATGGCTGCATTAGCAATTCTAGTCCTGCACCTCAGTGCAGAAGATGTGGTTTGTGTGTGGCAAACTTGGTGCCTCAAACTGCTTGTGAAGGAATGAAAAAGGGGACACTATAGCCTGAACAATACTGCAGGGTGTTATCCAGCAGAACCACAGGTGCACCTGTATTCCATTCCACTGCTTCCAAACCCAGTGTCAGGGCCCTGAGGGAATAAATAGACCTTAATGATTCTGACCAGCCTCACCTGGGCACCACACCCCTACCACCAGGGGTCTATTTAAACTCAAGCCTGGACTTCTAGTCTCTGTATGAGTAATGCTGTAGCTGAATATGTTGCTTGGGTGAGCCTTGGTGTTAGGTTGTAGATATCTGGTCTCATATTGGACATCCTGAATATATGTTGTAGGTTGTCTGTAGTCTTGTGTTTGGCCTTGACTTCTGGATGGATGTTGACCCATGTTGTAGTTTTGTTTTTAGCCCTGCCTATGGCCCTGTCTCTGTTTGTTCCTGATTAGCCTCCTTGGCTGAACTCCTGTATCTGTTGGAGCACCTGCCTGTTCTTAAACTATTGATAGACTCATCTGTCTCTGCCTGCCACACTCAGCCTCCTTGGGGCCGCTGGTGAGGGCACCGCCTAGGCTAAGGTTGCCTTTGTCTCCCAGGCTGTTTCCGCTTTGGGTGTCAACCATTTCTTGCTGCTCTCTCGCGCTGGCTGTGTAGAGGTCTCTGCTCCAATGATCTTTCACTTATCACTTCCTGCTGCACAAGTGCTTGCCAAAGTGGCATTCCTCTCAGCCTCAAGTTACACCTCCTGAGGGATGTCTCCCATGAACCAGGACCTCTGTATCTACACGTATAAGTGCCACCATGGTTAGAGGGGGTAAGAGTCTTAGATCTCACTAGGTTGTTTTTCCCTTCCCTCCAGGTGTTGTCATTTCTCTTACAAGACCAAGCACCTGTGTGTATCTCTTTCACTGGAGTCAATGCCATTGAATAGAAGGATCCAGCAACCTGCTTGGGCTGTTCCTCCTTTGCCAGGTAGTGGTGTTTTGTTACCCCTTTTTTACATTATGCAGTTGGGGTAGGGGGGGTGGAGAGGACATCTGGTCCTTTATCTTTATTTGAGGAGATGTAAGTAATTGACATGTCTCAGTGGGTATCAGGGGGAAGGAAAAAAAAAAAAAGATCCTTCAAGCCTCTCTGGTTGCTAAGAGACAGATGCTTCAACTTTGAAAGCCTCCATGCACACAGGGGATATTATCCTGGCAAATTGGACTTTCAAATCTGGCACCAAGGGAAAAAAGGTGATGCCCAAAATATAGAGGGCATTTAGGTGATTTGATTTCGGAGACATCTGTTCCCCTTTGCTGGGAGGGCAGGGGGCTTCTCAATTTAGTGAACATATGTGACCACATTATATGTGTAATAAGTTTATTTGTGAGTGTTTTGCTCCTATGCTCACAGTTTGGCCAGGTGACCCCTTTTCTCTCCTTTATTTTATTTTTTTTCCTGTCTTGGTTAATTTTTAACTCAGCCTTTGTGTACAAAGCTCGATTATGTAGTCAGGCCATGTGCAGCACTTGCTTTGAAGCCCAGAGCAGGTTTGCATGCAGATGGAGTGCATGATCGAGTAGCAGTTTAAAGTTTTATACTCGTGGGACCTACAAGCCTCCCTTGCAAGAGGCTTCCACTGACTGCTGCAGGAGGCCAAAGCACAGAACCTGATTATCTGTAGCACTCATGTCTGGAATGGCAGCTGCCTGCCTTGCTTGCTTTGCTGTAGATTCTCTGACTGTGTAACTTTCTTCAAAAGCACTGCTATTGACTGTCCTCCAAGCAAAGCTTTAGGAAGGATGCTGTGAAGGCTCTTTTCTGTGTTTAGCCTCTCTACCCTCCATGATAGCAGGGAGTAAATGCTAGCACTGTTGCGCTGCTTCTGTCACCAAACCTGGGATGCTTATGGCGTAGTTTGCAAAGAGTTGCAAGTCTCTGAGTACCCTGTTCTCTCCTCAGTCTGTAAAGTGGGCTGGGAGGTTGATGTGTGCTCCAGATTGACACACACAAGCCATGGTGTTCTTATTGCCATTAACGTGCTTCAGGGTGTCCTACTCATACACTACTCTGCTTGCATGCCCTCTTCCACAGCTGACTGTGCATTGCTTCCATGACTTTGTTGTGTAGTTGTGAAGTTGTGTTTGCAGAACAGTGAAGAGGGGAACTGAGATCTGAGACTGCTCACTTCTGCACTGCTCTGATGGGTAAGGCTTTTGTTGTCCTGGGACTTTTGTGTGCTTGGACAAAGATCTCTTTCAGAGAGAAACTCCTCAAGCTGTAGCTGCTGGTGCTTGGACACAGTGTTGTCAGTGTCAGCTGTTTAGTGGACAAATGGTGATTTCAATTGTGGTTTCAATCTCAGCCATGGTACAGTCAGGAGTGCAGCTGAATGTGTTGTGCTTGATCTGGAAGTATAGAAAGGAACCAAACATCGCAAAGGTGTCAGTGTGAATTCAGCCACTTGTGCAATGTCAAACACCTACATCAAGTACAGGCATAAAATGCAAAGAGTTCAGCTTAGAATCATAGAATAGTAAGGTTGGAAGGGACCTCAAGGATCATCTAGTTCCAACCCCCTGACATAGGCAGGGACACCTCCCACTAGTACAGGTTACTCAAGGCCTCATCCAACCTGGCCTTGAACACCTCCAGGGAGGGAGCAGCCACAACCTCCCTGGGCAACCTGTTCCAGTGTCTCGCCACCCTCACTGGAAAGAATTTCCTCCTAACATCCAGTCTAAATCTCCCCTCTGCTAGTTTAATCCCATTGCCTCTAGTCCTGTCATTGCAAGACCTTGTAAATAGTCCCTCCCCAGCCTTCCTGTAGGCCCCCTTCAGATACTGGAAGGCTGCTCTAAGGTCTCCTTGAAGCCTTCTTTTCTCCAGGCTGAAGAGCACAATTCCTGGAGCCTGTCCTCATAGAAGAGCTGCTGCAGCCCTCTGATCATCTTTGTGGCCCTCCTCTGGACCTGCTCCAACACTTCCATGTCCTTCCTCTGCTGAGGGCTTCAGAACTGCACACAGTACTCCAGGTGGGGTCTGACAAGAGCAGAGTAAAGGGGCAGAATCACCTCCCTTGCCCTGCTGGCCTCACTGCTCTTGATGCAGCCCAGGACTAGGCTGGCTGCCTGGGCTGCAAGCACACACTGCTGGGTTCACAGCTTGCTGGGTTTTGTCTCAATCACTTTCAGTTTTAAAGGCACAGGAAAAAAACTCAAATAGTATAAAAAATAGAAATAATATAAAAATACGATATTCTAACAGTACCTGTGGCTCTTGCTCCTTGTCCTTACACTTTATTTTTGTTGACCCTTTTGAAGGCATTAAAGAACACCCAAACAATTGTAGAATGACCATCTACTTCAAGCTCTCTGCCATTTGCGGGGATACCTCTCAACTAGACTCAACTGTTCAAGACCTCATCCAACCTGGCCTTGAACACCAGAACTAGATGAGGTATTCAAGGTGGGGTCTCACAAGAGCTGAGTAAAGGGGAAAAATCATCGCTCTTGACCTTGGAGAAGGAGATTAGCTAAGATGGTGCAGGACTACTCATGTTTTGGAAAGCCTGAACCTTTTTCATTCCAGACTAATGTGCCAAAAGGAGAGGAGGGAAATAGCAACCTGTGAGGAGACTACCTCCTTCGTTTCTTTCATGAGCTGCTGCTGACCTTCACTTGTAGTCCTACTTGACATCAGTAGTCAAATTTGAACCTGCTTACTGTCCATTTTGCTTTTGGGCAATTATAAATCAGATGCAGGCTGGGCATCACACCTGAGAGCTTTTGAAGTTGAAAGCTTACCAAGCTAAGTGCAGGCTTTCTGTCAGGCTTATGCTTCATCTACTAGTAGGATGATTGTTAATTTTGCCACTGCCAGATTTCCGAGGTGTTACCTTTATGCATCTCATAATCTCACAGTAGCTTTAGAGAATGATCAGTACTGGCCGCCTAAACTAGACGGTTTCTATCTTATTTACTGAACACAACATAAGTCAAAATATATAAAATATATGAAAAATGAAAAGGAGAAGATACATTAAAAAGGGAATAGGAAGGGGGGAAGTTGTTAATCTTCAGCCAGTGTTTGTGATTAAAGCTGAAGCTGAGAGCTGATGTCAGAGGCCCTTTCTGAGCCAGTTTCCTTCCAGGATCAGGACAAAGGGTCAGCAGTGTCATGGTGGACCAGAGGAGATGATTATCATAGGCTGCGTGGGCATGTGCTGCAGAGTTCATATTTTTTGTATCACCTGTCCTCGTGGGACTGGTGTTGGATAAGATAGTCTATAAAGTGGTGACAGACTCATCCTGTTGCTATTTTGCTCTCTAATTTCCAGCATACCCAGTTTGGGTTTGTCACTCTGGTCCCTGCCCTTCCTGTTTATCAGGTGTGATCTAAACTCTGCCTTCTCCGAATGAAGTCTCTGACCTTCCTGTTTACGTGAATTCAGTCAATAGATTCCATTGACTTTTCTATGCAAAGTCACACAAAAAGCTGATTTTAATTTCTGTTAGACAAGGCAGTATGTAGCCACATTTTCAGTCTCACTCTTGATGCAGTCCTTAGTGTGTGAGAACTCTGCATTGTCACCTGGAGAAGAACCAGCCCAAAGCATTCTAGTTTTCCAGGAAATTAAGACTCTGAGCCAAACTATTTAATGCAGTCTCTTCCCAGCATTTTTTTTTTTCCTTTCTCCTGCTTTCCTCTCCTGCCTAATTGGAATCACCTGTCAGTGTGCATTCCTAATAGACTTTTCTGAACACAGCTCCTGAACCCTACTTGGTAATGTAAAAACATTGCTCTGTACTATCTGTAACAGATGGGAAATGTAATCTTCTGGGTCCTGTGGCAGGGTCCTCTCATTATTATATGAACAATGAGAGAAGAAATGTAAAAGGTGCAAGGTACATTTATTTCCCAACACCTTGTTTAAAGGGCAACAAGCTCAATTCTTACTCACTTTAAGAGCTGGGAGCACATTGGTGTAAGAGACACAAATAGAGGATTGCCTAATATGACTTTTGCATAAATGTGTACTCTCTACATTTCTCTCACCTTAGGCCTTTTAATCTAGTTTGCCATTCAGGCAACTTTGAGTACTGGCATGCATTTATCAGAGAGTGGGTGACAAAGAATTTCTCACAATTAAGTGAATCTCAGAATATTTGTTTTCTGAATCTATTTACCCTGAAGTTATTGCTTCTCTCTCAGACATGGATAAGAGCTGTGTGGTCTTCTCCAGCTGCATTGTGTATGATTACTTTATTTTTGAAAGACAATCTTTCCTGCAAACCTGCCATGTTCTCACACCTTTGAGGCTATACCAGGAGAAGACTTCTACAGGATATTTTTACTAAGTGTAATGTCTTTGGTATCTTTTTTTTTCATTGAGAGTCTGAAATCTGTTGGGATGCAAACAATATTCTGATAAAAGTGGATGGTATTGCTTCTTTGAGGCAGCTTGTGCATAGTTATCGAGTCTGTGATGTTAAAAGCACTGATGTTTCAGACCAGCAAGACTTAACTAAAACTAAACAGACCAGACTACTAAAACATGGGTATCATTCCCTGCCCCCCTCCCCCCCCATTCTGCAGGTACTGAAATAGTTTCAATGACAAACTTCAGAGAACTGAGAGAACCCAAGTAATGTGCTTTTGCTGTTGGACAATGCCTTCCCTCTTCTCCTTCAGTGTGTCCTTTTCTACCTTTAACCTGTCTGCTGGCAGCAAGACAGGTATAAAGTCCCTGGTATCTGATCTTCTGCTATCCTCTTACCTTTCCTGGCTGTGACATGCAGATCATTGTGCTGACTGTTTGAAGTTCTGGTGTGATGAACTCCATTTCCCTATCACACCTGCCAGTCTAGCTGGTTTCAGCATTTTAGCAATCTTCTGTGTGGGTTGGTGCATTACCTGTAAGGAGTGGAGTTTCACACTGTAGTTATTATGCCCTGCTTATGTTTAATCCTGCACCACCATCAGCACCTTTGCCAAGAACTGGAGCTGAGCTTTGCAAGCACTGCTTTGATCTTGGTTACACTATAGGCAACATCTGTATCAGCATTTGCATATTGATTCATGGTGGAGGGGTTCACAAACCAGATCTTGTTTAAAAAGCAGGAGCTGTTTTCCAATAATAATTCCTTTGTCTACAAGTACACACAGAGACACAAATAATTGCTTGGGTTTTAGACATGCTTATGGCAGCTCCCTCCAATCCTACAGTGTGTCCTTGTTTTATGGGGAAATGAATGATACTGGATTCTGGTCAAGAGAAGGGAATTCACCCTGGATTTATTTGAAGATCTCTGAAAACCAAACATGGCTAATTTGAATGCCCAAACATTTTAGTTATCTAAAGTCTTTGTCAATTGTCAAGTGTTCCTTAGTCTCCATCAAAGATCACCTAACAAAGCTGCTGGGCAGATGTTTTGCTTTTCAACTTGCTGTTTTACTCAGGATGAAGCCATAAACATTTTTCCTTTGAGTTCTGTTTCATAGGGAGATAACACCTATTGTGAAAACTACTCTTTTAGTGTGATGCTGGCTGGAGCTAGATATGTCTTACAGTGCCACCACAGTTGTATTGTGGCATGTCATATCATGTACTGGTAATTAGAATAGACTGTTGGGTCACCCTGAGAAATCAAGTAAGTTATCCCTAAAAGGGTTTGGTAGCTACCAACTGCTTCACACAGAAATCAGCAGATCATTTTTAAAGCCTTAAAATTCCTTCACTTCCTCATGTTTTTGAGTGTTTATTTCTATCTACAAATGTAGAAGTACTGGGGAGAAAGAGAGGTAGAACAGCATAAAACCCTGTCTGTATTTCACACAGTATCACCAAGGTTGGAAGAGACCTCAAAGATCATCAAGTCCAACCCATTACCACAGCCCTCAAGACTACACCATGGCACCAAGTGCCATGTCCAAACCTGCCTTGAACACCTCCAGGGATGGTGACTCCACCACCTCCCTGGGCAACCCATTCCATCCATTTCATAGATACAATTACTGTATCTTGACACAGAAATATCTACAGGCATAGGAATGCATATTAGGCAAATATGGCCCAAAAATATGTGTATATTCTTCCAAATGAGCTAAAACAGCTGAAGCTTCAATGATTGATTTTTGTAATGTATGCAATTACAGTCTGGCTTATTGGTTTATTTGTGAACGGCTGAGCAAATGAGGTATTATCTCTCCATGATTTCTTCAAAAAGCAGAAATTGTACCAAATGTAGAGTAAATAACTATCTGTGAGACTTTTTTGCACAACAAGTGATGCTATGGTCTTTCTGAGATTTACCTATAATGTAGAGAATTCATAAAGAGTGAGAGTATGGGCAGTGACAAGATGAGAATGCATACTACCCCTCACCTTTAACAGTGTAGTATTTCTAGTGCTCTGGCAAAAAAACAGTTATCGTTTTTCCATTCAAAAGTCTGAAATGCTTCCTGAAACCCATTAGGGCCTTACCTGCTCTCATTCCCTTTGTGTGGTGGGTGTATTGAAAGTGTCTTTTACTGTAATGTGAAGTGAGGCTGAGGAACTAATTTCTGCAGGATGTTCTAGTTGCTGTAAGTTTCTATGGAGAAGAAATCCATGCAGAGCTCTTAAACACCAGTGAAGTACTTCTGCTTCTGAAAATCTGAGGCTCAGGTTACTTCTGATCAGAAAAGTGTTCTTGAAGTGTTGCAATGTTCCGTTCTTTAATTCTTTCCTATATGTGTGCTTTAGGCCACTGATGGAGATCGGTTACTACTCAGTGTGCATGGGTTACTGCAGTGTGCACATGCAGCCCAGGCAGCCAACCGAGTCCTGGGCTGCATCAAGAGCAGTGTGGCCAGCAGGGCAAGGGAGGGGATTCTGCCACTTTACTCTGCTCTTGTCAGACCCCACATGGGGTCTGTGTGCAGAACTGTGTGCAGTTCTGGAGCCCTCAGCACAGGAAGGACATGGAAGTGTTGGAGTGGTGTAAAGGAGGGATTGTTTCATAATTAATAATTATATTAATTTTGATATCCAGGCAGAGATTGTTAATAACTGTGAAAACTGTTTATTAACATTAAATCTCACCACAAAACTTATATACAAGGTTCAAAAATGCACGGTTTGGAAATTTGCACATACAGGGAACAGGTAAACTGGAACACTTTAAAGGCAACTAACATAAGCAAACAATTTTACTGGCAGAGAAGGTAATTAATGACTACAAAAGCCTTGAAGTATTTACTCACAAAAACATCCTGGGACAATACCCAAAGCA
>VWZE01025827.1:78583-88773 GCA_013396675.1 Eubucco bourcierii | reverse complement strand
AGTCCATGTTTTTCCAGTTTGGTGACCAGGATGTCATGTGGGACAGAGTCAAATGCCTTACTCAGGTCCAGGTAGATGACATCAGCTGCCCTTCCCTTGTCCACTGTCGCTGTGACTTCATCATAAAAAGCCACTAAATTTGTCAGGCAAGATCTGCCCTTGGTGAAGCCATGCTGGTTCCCACCAATCACCTCTGCTTTGTTTTCCATTTGCCTTAGCAGGACTTTCAGCAGGATCTGCTCCATGATCTTGCCAGGCACAGAGGTGAGGCTGACTGGTCTGTAGTTTCCAGGGTCATTCTTTTTACCCTTCTTGAAGATGGGTGTTATGTTTGCCCTCCTCCAGTCAGCAGGAACTTCACCAGTCTGCCATGACTTTTCAAATATGATGCACAGTGGTTTGGCAACTTCATCTGCCAGTTCCCTCAGGACCCGGGGGTGGATCTCATCAGGATGTATATACATACTCTTACCAAAGGCGAGTGAGTACAACTTAAATTCCATTCTAAGGGAAAAAGATCTGACTGCAAGACTGCTTCTTTATGGACAGAACTCAATTCTCTCCATATGAAGTCTCCATTTATACCTGTGAATTGTTTTACTGTGGTCAATTTCTTAATTAGTCAGAGGGTGGATTTCCAGACTCAGAGCCACCAGCTAATTTCTGAGGGCTTTGAGCTGATGTTTATCAGCTTCTAACAAACTTTGGTCCTTTGCTCAGGGTCTTCATTTGAGGGACCCTGTGTTTGGGTTGGGAGGGAGCAGTCATACCTGCAGGAGTAGGGAAATGATTTTACCCTGGTACTCGGCACTAGTGAAGCCACACCTTGAATCCTGGGTTCAGTTTTGGGCTTCTTACTCCAAGAAGGACATTGAGGAGATGAAGGCTGGGGACAAAGTGGCTTCAGAGTAGCCAGGCAGAAAGGGACCTGGGGGTACTGTTAGATAGCAGCTGAACATGAGCCAACAGTGTGCCCAGGTAGCCAGGAGAGCAAATGGCATCCTGGCCTGTATCAGGAACAGCGTGGCCAGCAGGACCAGGGAGGTCATTCTGTCCCTGTACTCAGCACCGGTCAGGCCGATCCTTGAGTCCTGTGTCCAGTTCTGGGTCCCTCAGTTCAAGAGAGATGTTGAGGTACTGGAACGTGTCCAGAGAAGGGTGATGAAACTGGTGAGGGGCCTGGAGCACAGCCCTGTGAGGAGAGGCTGAGGGAGCTGGGGATGTGCAGTCTGGAGAAGAGGAGGCTCAGAGCAGACCTCATTGCTGTCTGCAACTACCTGAAAGGAGGTTGTAGCCAGGCGGGGATCAGTCTCTTCTTCAGGGCAACCAGTAACAGAACGAGGAGATGCAGTTTCAAGTTTGCCAGGGGAGGTCTAGGCTGGATGTTATGAGGAAGTTCTTGACGGAGAGAGTGATTGGCATTGGAATGGGCTGCCCAGAGAGGTGGTGGAGTTGCCATCCCTGGAGGTGTTCAAGAAAAGCCTGGACAAGGTACTTAGTGCCATGGTCTAATTGATTGGCTAGCGATGGGTGATAGGTTGGACTGAATGAGCTTGGAGGTCTTCCAGCCTGGTTGATTCTATGATTCTTTGACTCTAAGTGTGTTCTGAGAAGATCAGCGAGGCTTCTGTAAGGTCTAGAGGGAAGTTTTTTGAGGAGTGGCTGAGAAAACTGGGGTTGTCTGGTTTAGGTTGGACCTTAGGTAGAGTTGAGTCCCTGAAAGGGTTGTAAATCACTGGAACAGGGTACCTAGAGAAGTGGTGGAGTCACCATTTCTGGAGGGATTTCAAAACCATTTAGATGTGGTGCAGAGGGACATGGTGACTTGGCCGTGCTGGGTTAATGGTTGAACTAGGTAATATTTTCATCTTTTTCATTCCTTTTCAACCAAACCCCTTCTATAACTCTATGATTCTATGTAAGAGACTCATAACCAGACCTGTTTAAAAATAATAACTCTTAGATCTACTTTAGAATAAAATATTCTATCTGTAAGATAGTTTAACATATCACTGCAAAGGAAGTGGACAAGATGACCTTTGAGGGTCCACTCCAACCTGATTCATTGAGTAATTCTATGGTTATATGTAATATACATTCCAGCAGAATACGTATATTAATTTTAATTTTATCCATCAACACCTAATATAGAATCCAATAGTGTAATCAACATTATTAGATGGGACAAAAATTGCAGTCAATTGCTTTGTCAAAATATCTGGGGAGCATTATCATTGCTGCTGCAGCGCATGAGCTCCTCACTTCTTATTTTCTCTTTCTTTTGCCTTTAGAAAGTATTTTAAGTTTGTAGAGGAGGGCATCAAAGTGGTGTTGTTACTTATAGATTAACGGGCTGTTCCCAGTGGGAGCAGTGTGGTTGTGAAGCAGAAGAAAAGACCTGGTTGTGTGGTTATGAGACATGCAGTTGACAGTGAAGGTTTTTACTGGAAACCCACTGAAGGGACAGTGGTGGAAATGTGTGCATTGAATTGATGGTTGGTGAGCTTAACATTTGCATAAAGTCCAGGAAAGAGAACACTGCATCATATGACTTTGCTTTAAAAATGAGTCCTTGGGTAAGATCCCTCCCTGATTTGAAACCCTTCCAGGATTTGGAAGAGTTTCAAATAAAATTAAAAGAAAAACAAAGCTTGGGCTCCTGAGATCACTCAGCTACGTACTGAAGAGTGAATATGAGGGTATGTTTTGTCTCTAAAGAAAATATCAGAGCCTATAGCAGTCAGGAGAGTTTATAAGCGTGAGCATAACTTTGAATAGCCCTAGCTCCAGTTTACCATGACCTCTACAATTCAACTCTGAGTAAAAGGTAAAAAAAATATTCCCATAATGCCATCTGCACATTGGAAAAGATGTTCAAACTCAGCAGATTGGAAAATCACAGGCATGTCTTGTTCCTGATGATGATGCTGATTAACCTTTGGGTTTTACATTTTGTTTTATTAATTAGAAAGTAAGAGTTTTTAACAGGAATTGAAGAATATGAACTGTTCTTTCCCTAAAGTTGCAGTACATGGACACATCAGGAAAGGTAGGTAGGTACATAAGGAGCCCTTTATTACATGTTCAAAAGCTTTCCCTCATTTCCCTGCTCTTCAAGCTTTACCTTTTCTGTGTTTCTTCCCTTGTTGAATGCACAATCTGATTTGTTTTCTTTGCACAAAGGCAAAATGAAGCTGCTCTTTCTCCACACACTGGTCCTTTCACAGGATTTTCCTCACCATCTCAAAATGAGATTTCTTAATCTACCAGCACAAGCTTCCTTTTGTCCTGACTATGCTATCAGGTATGGCCAGTGGTGTTAGGAAGTGGTTCCAGAAGAAGGGAATGATCATTTTTTGGAGTTGGGATGGATTGCATGCCACTGGCCCTACCCTGGTGGCTTGCGTTGTGTTCTGTTCCACCTCAGCTGTCATCATATCTCAGCCATGTGGGTTTTTTCCACCACACCCAACCCAAGTGAGTGGGTTATGGACTCTGATACCTTTTCTGCCCATGATGAGCCATCTTGGTTGGTACTTTGCTTAATTTAGGATTTCAAAACCTGAAGATTCATAGAAATTGAACACTTTAGTATATTCATCTGCTCTTCTCTTTAAATATTGACCTTAAATTCACCTCCAAAACATGTGGCAGGACATGTCATGGACTTCTCAGTGCATGTTGTGGACTAAGCTCCTCTTGATCTGTATGGTCCTGGATGTGGTGTCATGATATGGGTTCCTGAGTGGTGAACTGCTGGAAAGCAGTCCTGAGGAAAAGGGTCTGGGGATCTGCGATGATGAAAAGCTCAACATGAACCTGCAGTGTGCACATGCAGCCCAGACAGCAACCAAGTCCTGGGCTGCATCAAGAACAGCATGGCCAGCAGGGCAAGGGACTGGATTCTACCCCTTTACTCTGCTCTCCTCAGACCCCATCTGGAGTCCTGTGTGCAGTTCTGGAGCCCCCAGCACAGGAAGGACGTGGAAGTGTTGGAGTGGGTCCAGAGGAGGGCCACAAAGATGATCAGAGGGTTGGAGCAGCTCTACTATGAGGACAGGCTGAGAGAGTTGGGACTCTGCAACCTGGAGAAGAGAAGGCTTCCAGGAGACCTTATAATAGCCTTCCAGTGTCTGAAGGTGGCCTACAGGAAGGCTGAAGAGGGATTATATACAAGGTCTTGCAATGACAGGACAAGGGGAATGGGTTTAAACTGGCAGAGGGGAGATTTAGACTGGATGTTGGGAGGAAGTTCTTCCCAGTGAAGGTGGTGAGGCACTGGCACAGGTTGTCCAGGGAGGTTGTGGCTGTTCCTTCTCTGGATGTGTTCAAGGCCAGATTGGATGAGGCCTTGAGTGAGCTGTACTAATGGGAGGTGTCCCTGTCTATGGCAGGGGGTTGGAACTAGATGATCCTTGAGGTCCCTTCCAACCTTACCATTCTATGATTCTATGAGATCCCAAGCCAGTAAAGTAATTCTCAAGGCTTACCTACTTCAGTGACATTGCTGTGATCCAAGGCAGGATCCAAACCTTCTCAGTCAACAGTCAGGTGCAATTCTTTGTAACTTACTGTTTGTGTAGCTGTTGCATGCTTTTGTGAATCTGCTTTAGCAGGGTAATTGAACTAGATGATCTCCAGGGGTGCCTTGCTAGCCTGGCCATGTTGTGATTCAGGGAGCTGCATGAGAATCATGTCATAAAAATGAAAGTTGGTACCACTGCAAGCTCTTGGTAAGGCCAGGAAAGTCCCCATAAGGAAAAGATTTGGTGGGATGACTGTACATGTGGTAACTAAGTATCCAATGTCTTCTTTGAGTTTTTGTGGGATTTTAATGATTCTGCAAAACATGGTCCTTCATGATACAGAATCATAGAGTCACAGTAGAATCACAGTAGAACTGTAGAATCAATTATAGGATGCATGGTGTTGGAAGGGACCCATGAAGATCATATTGTGAAACCTCTCTGCAGTGAGCAGGGACATCTCTAATTAAATCAAGTTGCTCAGGGTCCTGTCAAGACTGATCTTGTATGTCTGCAGGAATGGGACTTCTGTCCTCCCCTTGGAAGGAGTAGGGCAGAAGCTCACCCTGGCAGAAAGGTCCATACTGTGCTTATTGCTGATCACAGTGGTTGGAGAAGGAGTGGCCAAGGCCAGCTGCACCATGGAGAAGCAGAGACATCTACACTCTCTGTGCTCTGAAATAAAACTTGGAATATTTCTGCAATAGTACCAAGTGCACCTAGAGGCCCATGTATGCGTGACAGTGAAATGTTTTACCATCAGCACATGTGTTTAAAATACTGGAGAGATGTACAAAAACTCCAGAATAATCAGTTCCACCAACTGATTTTTCTGGCTGTTGGACCTCTGTGTGCTTGCTCATGTCCTGCATTAGTGATAGAATCAAAGGCATGATATTTAGCAACTTCTTCAGAAAGACTGAGAATTAACTAAATATAGGGTGGAAAAAAACTTGCTGC
The DNA here is from genome assembly GCA_013396675.1 of Eubucco bourcierii. Taxonomy (NCBI): domain Eukaryota; kingdom Metazoa; phylum Chordata; class Aves; order Piciformes; family Ramphastidae; genus Eubucco; species Eubucco bourcierii. The sequence continues at coordinate 83,287 of VWZE01025827.1, read as the reverse complement.
TTTCTGTATTTAAAAGCATTGGAAGCTCTGAAAAACTTCAAGTTGCATTAGCTGATGATGTGGCTCCTGAGCGAAGGGACCAAGAGAGGGACAAGACAGACGTAGTCTAATGCATTGAGAAAAGGGTCCTGTTGCTGAGGACTTTGGTAAAAGGAGCTAAAACACCAGGGTGTCAAGGAGATTTTGTTCTTTCTGAGTGTCTGAACTTAATGGACTTTCCTGGCTGAGCTGAGCAGTACAAAAAACAGCATGACACTTCCCACCTTCTCTCTCTGCACTTGTCTGGGATTGTTCATGACATAAATCTTTCACAGCTTCACTAAGGTGATTCTTACGCAGTCAGTCCATATCTTTAACACAAAATCAAGGAGAGTTTAAAAAAAAAAATCCCAGTTTTCTGAACCAGCTTTTCTATCTCGAGAAGCAAATTGTGATATGCAAGCCCATGTGAGAGCCAGTTAGAAATGCCAGAAATATATTTACTTTCAGCCAGGAAGTCAAATATTTCTTGTTCTTTCCCCAACATACTCTTTCACTGGGGGGTTGTCCACCAGCTTCCTTCCTCCTCCCTTCTGGTCTCCATTTTACTTCATCCCTGTGTAATGGATGAAGTAGATGGCAAATGGGAAATATGATACCAAGAAATTAAGGAGAATGGGGTTTATTTTTGGAAAATCTTAAAAAAAAAAAAAAAAAAAAAAAAAAAAAAAAAGCCCAACAAGAGCTTGCCAAATTTAATACTTAAAGACAAAGCTGTCTTGAGCTGAGTTCAAACCAGGGTCTTAGTGTCAAATGTTTTTAATTTTTTTTTCAATTAAATGAACTGAAATTCAGCCAGTCAAAATTCCTGAGATTTGAAATTAAAAAAAAAAAGAAAAAAAAAAAAGAAAAAAAAAAGAAAAAAAGAAAAAAAAGTTTCCCTCCCAAGCCCAGCAGAGGCAGGCCAAGTTTCATCTTGACAGGAACATTTTTGCCAAAGCTATAAAATCTGAAGTGAAAGTCATGGTGCTGTATCTGGTATTTATAAAGCAGCTTCAACCTAAAAGTTTCTAAAACACATTACATACAGCAAGCTGTATTCCCCAGTTCTGAGTCATACCTTGTTCCTACACATTCTCATTAAAATGTACTGAATTTGAGGGCTCAGACCTGAAGGTCTCATGTAGGAGCACAAAGTTGGGATCTTTTTCCTTGTCTCTCCTGGCAGGATCTCGTGCAGTAGGACTGGGACCCTTACTTTGTTTGAGATTCTGTTTGGAACAAACCACCAAAACCCAGTCGGAGAGGTGTGCTGCCCATCAATGAAGCTGTTTTGGTCCAGAATTGGAATCTGTGGTTCAAGACCGTGTGGTTCATATGCTTTGCCATATGAAGTTAGCAGAGATATCTTCTTGGAGATGACTTTTGGAGATACAAAATCCAGGGTTTACCACCAGCTCCATTGGGTGTTGGCACCAGTTGATGTCCTGCTGACACAAGTGAGCTTCTCCATCTTGTATTGACATACTTTTTGACTAGTTCTGTGCTCTCAAGATACTTGTAGGGCACATCTCCCTATGTTTAAAACTATCATTATGTTTAAAACTATCATTATGTTTAAAACTATCATTACTACATTACTCCTCCCAAGATTTTTTTTTTTATTTTTAAGCCAAGAAAAGACTTTTAAATAATCCAGTTTTCTGCATGAGTGGCTCCCTTAATTTTATGCATTTATGTGTTTCCCATAGATGGCACTGGAATTTCATGTTCTCATATTTTTACTTAAATGTTCCCTATTTTGGGGCTAGATGTTGTTTTCCCTATATTTAATGAAGAGGTTTACACTCCTAGTTGCTTTGAGTTGTTTGGTTGTTTGTTTTCCCTTCAGGATTCTTGCAGTGCTGGTAAATAATAAAAGGGGGAAAAAAGAAGTGGGTTTTTTTTCCTCCTATTTTCTTCAAGATTTGCTCATACTGAGAAAGTTTGGTCCAAGGAACTACTTTTTGCCTCATGTAGAAATGAGTTGGTGGAAGAAATATTTTATCCTCCACCACTGTGAAATCTGGAGAGGAAATGGACACAGCATCCATAGAGCTTTATTTTATCCCTCTCCTGTTTTAGGTTCACTCCTTGCTATTGACAAATCTTGCCCTGGATAAAGGGCAGTCTGATTCCCTTTATCCACATTAAACTGAGAATATCCACTTAAGTAATAAAATTTTAATTACCCAAGTCAGAATTTCATATTAAACTCTAATCTGATACATTACCAGCCTAAATTAATGTCAAAAGGTGTCCGTATAGAGACTTTCACTCGTTTAATGATGGTTAGTTTGGGGCCCAAACAAATTATTTGCAAAGATCTTCAGGCCACTGTAGAAATGGCATTTCCAATGCTAATAGACTTTTGATTTCCAATTAGTTCTCTACTCACTGAAAAGGGGAGCAATGCTTTGATCAGTGGCTGAACAAAAGGGTGTTGGGAAGATGTATTCTTCAAGCATCTTTGGAGTATGCCGTCATGAATGTGTGCTTAGAGTCATAGTATCATAGTAGAATCACAGAATGTCAGGGGCTGGAAAGGACCTCATAAGCTCATCCAGTCCAATCCCCCTGTCAGAGCAGGACCACCTAGACCAGATCACACAGGAATGCATCCAGGTAGGTTTTGAATATCTCCAGAGAGGGAGACTCCACAACCCCCCTGGGCAGCCTGTTCCAGTTCTCTGTCATCCTCACAGGTTAAAAAATCCTCCTCATGTTTACATGAAACTTCCTATGCCTCAGTTTCCACCCATTGCCCCTTGTCCTGTCATTGGGCATCACCCAGCAGAGCTTGGCTCTAGCCTTCTGGCACTCACCTTTCACATATTTATAAACATTGATGAGGTCACCTCTCAGTCTCCTCCAAGCAGCAGAGCCCCAGCTCCCTCAGTTTCTCCCCATAACAGAGATGTTCCATTCCCTTAATCATCTTTGTGGCTCTGCACTGGACTCTCTCAAGCAGTTCCATGTCCCTCTTGAACCGGGGGGCCCAGAAATGAACACAGATGCAGCCTTGGTAGGGCAGAGTAGAGGGGCAGGAGAACCTCTCTCAACCTACTAGCCACAGCCCTTCTAATACACCCCAGAATGGTATTGCCCCTCCTGGCCACAAGAGCACATTGCTGGCTCATGGTCAACCTCCCATCTGCTAGGAGCCCCAGATCCTTTTCCCCTTCGCTGCTTTACAACAGGTCAGTCCCCAACCTATACCTGGGGTTGTTCTTTCCCGGGGGCAAGACTCTACACTCGCCCTTGTTCAATTTCATTCAATTTCTTCCTGCCCAACCCTCCAGGCTGGCCAAATCCCTCTGCATGGTACCACAGCATTCTGGTGTGGTAGCCACTCCACTCAGTTTGGTGTCATCAGAAAACTTGCTGACAATGCACTCTGTGCCCTCATCCAGGTCATTGATGAATATATTAAACAGAATCTATTGTTACTATATGCTGAGTCCAGAGAAGGGCAATGAAGTTGGTGAAGGGTCTGGAGAACAAGTCTTATGACGAGCAAATGAGGGAACTGGAGATGTTTAGTTTGGAGAAGAGAAAACTGAGGGAAGACCTTCTGGCTCTCTACACATACCTGAGAGGAGACTGCAGTGAGGTGGATGTTGGTCTCTTAGTATCAAGTGATAGGACAAGAGGAAATGGCCTCAGATTGCACCAAGGGAGGTTTAGGTTGGAAAGTAAGAAAAATTTTTTTTTACTGAAACAGTAGTCGGGTATTAGAATAAGCTGCCCAGGGAGGTAGTGGAGGCACCATCCCTCATGTGTTCAGGAAATATGTGGACATGGAACTTTGGGACATGATTTAATGGCTGTGGTGATGTTGAGAGTTGGATTTGATGATCTTAGAGGTCTTTTCCAAAAGAAATATTTTTATGATTTCATGATGTAATACCACTGAAATTATGTTTGGATATGTAGAAAGTGTGTTTTGCTTTATGCCTTTATAATGTCCTGAACAAAACTCTTGAAGAAGCATAAAATGATTTTATTCTTCAACCTAAAATACGTTAAAGCTTCTTCTTGAAGTTATTTTCTTTAAAAATCCATTTCATTAATTCTTATGATTAAAAACACTGATTTATAATTTTTATCCTTATTGTCTCCTCTTTATTGTACTCCTTAGGGATCTCAACAAGGTCAAGTGTAGGGTTCTGCACCTGCATAGGAATAAGAACCTTGCATCAATACATGTGAGGGACTGACCTAGAAAGCAGCTCATAGAATCACAGAATGTTAGGGGTTGGAAGGGACCTCCAGAGATCATTGAGTCCAACCCCACTGCTAAAGAAGGAACACCCGAGACAGGCTGCACAGGAATGGATGCAGGTGGGTTTTGAAAGTCTCCAGAGGAGGAGAGTCCACAACGTCGCTGGACAGCCTTTTCCAGTGTTCCGCTACCCTCACCTTAAAGAAGTGTCTCATCGGGTTGAGGTTAGAACCCTCCTGGGTTCTGACATGTACCTGTTGTTCCTTATCCTGTCACTGGGCACCACTGAAATGAGACTGGCACCTTTGTCTTAGCACCCATCCATCAGATATTTATAGGTGTTGATAAGATCCCCTCTCAGCCTTCTCTTTTCAAGATTAAACTGCCCCAGTTCTCAGTTTTTATTCACAGGAGAGATGTTCAAATCCCTTAAACATTCTCATAGCTCTCTTTCAGACAAA
>VWZE01025827.1:52211-78554 GCA_013396675.1 Eubucco bourcierii | reverse complement strand
AAAAAAAAAAAAAAAAGACCTGGGAGTGCTGCTGGACAAGTTCCCCATGAGACAGAAATGTGCCTTTGGCATCAAGAATGCAAATGGTCTCCTCTGGTGCATGAAGAGTAGTGTGGCTAGCAGGTCAAGAGAGGTAGTCCTACCCCTCTACTCTGCCCTAGTAAAGTCACATCTGGAGTATTGTGTCCAGCTCTGGTTTTCCCAGCATAAGCAAGACAGGAAACTTCTGGAGAAAGTCCAATGAAGGCTTCAAAGATGCTGATGGTCTGGAGCATCTGTGTGAAAAGGAAAGGATGTGTGACTTGGGGCTCTTTGGCCCAAAAAAAGAGCAGCCTGAGAAGGGATCTTCTCAATGCTCAGCAAGAACTAAAACATGAGACACAAGAGGATGAGGCCAGACTCTTGTCAGTGGTGCCCAGTGACATGACAAGGGGTGACATGTAGAAACTGGAACCCAGGAAGTTCCACATGAAGATGAGGACACAATTCTTTGGTGTGAGGGTGCTGGAGCCCTGGAGCAGGCTACCCAGAGAGGTTGTGGAGTTGTCTTCTCCTAGACGTTGCGATCCTGGGCAAAGCACAGTGGCTGACCCTGCTTTATAAGGAGGATTGGATTGGGTGACCTCCGGAGATCCCTTCCAATCCCCACCAGTAAGCGATTCTTCATCTTTGGTAGACTGCTCATGCATTCTATAGAACCCCAATCAAGGGCTATAAATGTCGTCTGATAAATTAAAACACATCATTCCACAGGTTAAAACCTTGAAAGTCTCTTAGCACCTTGTAACCACAGGTCCATACAGAATTGACTACAAAGTCCCGAGAAAGGGTTAATGCTTGCTAGCAGTTTGGCCATATTAGAACAATTACAGTGATTCATTGTCTATGTCTAATGGCATAATCTGATTGTAAAGACAGCAGAGTGGGCGTTGGAAAATATACAGCAGCCTACTATAGTCAGTGTGAGGCATAACAGGAAATGATTGTGGGTGTTAACCATGTCACAAATGGTTGGATTAAATGCTGACTCCACAGCTGAAAAGCCAAATAAAGATATGGGAAAAGAGGCCATATATGTTTCAGTAACAATTAAGAGCCTATCTAATATTGTTTTTAGGAACAGAAAAGAAAGTTGCAGCAAAAAAAAGCTACTGCAGGTTGCTCTACTTAAATCTGTATTTAGTATCTCCCTAATGTGTTAGCCAATAAGTAAAACTGTTCTGAATAATTTGCTATGGTTCCTTCAGAAAGCCAGGTATTTTATATTGAAATAAATAGGAAATATAACTCCTGATTATGATATTGTCATTAAGGTACTTATTTTCAATTAAGAATTTTTATTAGCTCTCATCAAGTTGAGTAATGAAAGTGCCGTAAAATATACTTCCTTTCCCACCCAGCCTGGTCCCTTCTTGCCCTTCTGTAGAAATCTCACCTTTCTGCACAAGAAAGAAAAGTTAAGAGAAAAAGGAAAAATGAAAAGTAAAAGGATCAGGAAAAGAAAAAGGACATGAAAAAAAGAATAAAACTAAAATTATTAAAAAAAAAAAAGAAAAGAGAAAGACGAAGAAAAGAAAAAAAATAGGGAGAAAAAAAAGAAAAGGATAGAGAGAAAAAATAAAACAGAGGATAGAGACAAAATAAAAAGGATAGAGGGGAAAAAAAAAAAAGAAAGAAAAAGAAGGGTAGGGGGGAAAAAGAAAGAGGAAATATAGAAATGCAATTCCCCAGTGTCCTCAGCTTGTTTTTCTGCTGTCCCATCCATCAGTCATGTTTCAGCCATGGAGGTGCAGCCACTGTTTCAGCAAGGCCAGAGCCTAGCAGAGCCTCTGATGGCCACTTTGTGGCTTCTCTTTTCCTTTCCCTAGGGTGGAACTGGATCCACATTCACATTTTGCTGTGATCACTGTGACAGAGCTGTGGACCAATACAAATGGTGTATCAAGGCTGGAGCTCTCTGTCAAACCCCTTCCAGAGGCAAACATTTCACTTGCAGATGAGAAAAGGATCTGACTTTCATTGACCATTCCTATAATTTAGTTAAAATGGAGAAATTAATTAACTTTTAAATTTTTTTTTTTAACATTTTTGGCCTCTTGGAGGAGCTAATGCAAAGCAAACACTTTTCTTTAATTTTCTTCTTTCTTTTTTTTTTTTTTGTAGGCAAAGGTTTTAAAATCACAATAAATCCATTTTGACTGTAAATGTGTTTTCAGCTACTTTTTATCAAATAATCTTACAAAAAAAATTAATGTTTATGAAGTTATGGTGATTTGAAGTGTGCTTTCTCTCTCTCTTTTACTATCCTGTTTGGGTTTGGTTTTGTTTTTGGTTGGTTTGTTTGTTTGTTTTTCACGCATTCTCTCTGAAGGATCTAAAAATAAGCCTCTAGCTATACAAAGCAGTGCTCTGGGTTTATCCCAGAGACTAAGAAAGTGTTTCACAGAATACCTTTATTATTTTCTGGGGTTCCTCTTGCATTGCGTGAAACCTCCAAGGTTATTTGAGATCAGACAAATAAGGAAAATGGACATGTTTGAGGGAAGGATTGTGATTAGGAATTTCTCAGAAGCTTGGCTGTATGAACTCCAAATGTGAATGGCCTTGAAGGGGCATGAACGTGATCAGAGGGCTGGAGAACCTCTCCTGTGGGGTCAGGTTCAGAGAGCTGGGGCTGTTTATCCTGGAGAAGACAAGGCTCCAGGGAGACCTTAGAGCAGCCTTCCAGTACCTGAAGGCGGCCTGCAAGTAAGATGGGGATGGACTTTTTACAAAGGTTTGTAGTGATATGACTAAGGGAAATGCATTGAAACTTGAGGCAATCAGATCGAGACTGGCTATTAGGAAGGAATTATTTGCAGTGAAGATGGTGAGACACTGGGGCAGGTTGCCTAGGGAGGCTGTGGATGCCCCCTCCCTGGAGGTTGTTCAAGGTCAGGTGGATGAGGTCTTGAGTAGCCTGGTCTAATGGAAGTTATCCCTGCCCAGGGTGGCAGTGTTGGAAATAAGTGATCTTTAAAGTCCCTTCCAACCCAAATAATTCTGTGATCGTATGAAGATCACCTTTTAGTCCTCCCTTCTCTTGACTAAAAAACTCTAGGTCCCTCAGTCTTTCTTCATAAGAGAGAGATATTCCAGCCCCCTAATCATCTTTATAGCCCTTTGCTGTATCATCTGAAGCAGTTCTGTCTTGCTCTTGAACTAAGGAGTCCAGAACTGGACCCAGGATTCCAGATTTGGCCTCACCAGAGCAGAGTTGAGGTGGAGGAGTAACTTGCTTGACCTGCTGGCCATTCTTCTTCATGCACCCCAGGATGCCATTGACCTTGGCCACAAAGGCACATTACAGGTTCATGGTCAGCCTGTTGTCCACCATGAGTCCCAGGTGTTTTTCCACAGAGCTGTTTTCCAGCAGGTCAGCTGCATTTTCGAAAACCCAGGAGCAACCCAGCCATACCAGTTAAAACCTAACTGGATTATTGTTATTGCTGACAAACAAAGTAGTTGCTTCCTGTGCATCTGCCTACCTCAAGGCCCAACACCCAAGTTCAAAAAATGGCAAGGTTGGGAACTTCAGTCCAAGACGACCTTGTGGTGACCAGCACCAGCTCATAAAGGCATGAAGCAGGAGCTGATGAAACCACTCCTGTAGTTCTGCCAAATGACTTGTGGCTGTGGGATTGTGCTTGTCCCCAGGAGAGGTGGTGGGGCCATATGTGCTGTCCACCCCCTCTTCACAGGACATGACACAGCCCTGCAAACACCTCCTTGAAGGACTAACACACTTTTATTGCAGGAAGAATAAAACAGGATTTCACAGTCACTTGTCTTTGCAGTAACCAGCTTCTCACTTCCCCTCAGCACTCCCTGGGGGTTCATGGCTACTTCAGGTGCTCTCCTCTGTTTATGGCCTTGTAGCAGTATCAGTTTTCCCCCAGTCCTCTAATTCTAGCTGCTGGAGTGGGCTTACTCAGTGGATGATGGCTGATGATGGCTTTATGATTAAGCTAATTATCTCATTTGTGTTCTGCTCCTCTCTCCATGCCATGCATTGGAGCCCCAGGAGCAGGTCAGATATGTAAGGTTGGGCAGAGGGTACTCACAGCAGCAGCACCATAGTGACACGTGGAGACATGTTGTAACATGATACCCGAGGTGATGGCTTTAACCTCAAAGAGGGAGATTCAGGTTAGAGAGATGGAAGAAATTCTTTACTGATAATGAAACACTGTCACAGGCTGCCCAAAGAGGTGGTGGGTGACCCATCCCTGAAACTATTCCAGACCAATCTGGGGCTCTGAACAATCTGCTCTAGTTGCAAATGTCACTGTTGACTGCAGGGGGGTAGGACTATATGGACCTTTAAAGAGCCCCTCCAATTCAAACCATTCTATGATTCTGTGATTTCAGTGTCTATCCCTGATGAAAGAGCTTCTTCCTTCATCTGTTTCCTATTGCTACCCAAACAAGTGACAAAACAGATAGGATGTACTGTGGTTTGGTTGCTAAAATGCTCTTCTTTACAGAGGTGTAAGGTAAGGACATCAACACAAAAAAACTATTTCCCTCTCCTTACCACAGCAGTAAGAAGGATAGAAGTTGGAACATAGTAAGTCCATCAAAACCCAAGGGCAGGGTGATGTTTGACTAACTCCCAGGTCTCACTGGGATACCAGTTTGTCATCAAAGCCAGCAAGAACTAGACAATCTTTAAGGCCCCTTCCAATCCAAATGATTCCATGACTCTACAACAGTCACCAAACCCACAAATCAAGCACAAGGGAAATATCAATTCATAGAATAATAGCATCATAAAATTATGGAATCACAGGATCATAGAATCATAAAATCATAGAATCATGGAATGGTTTGGGTTGGGAGGGATCTTAAAGCTCATCTGTTTCCAACCACTGCTATAATGGGCAGGGGTACCTTCTGGGTTGCTCAAGGCCTCATCCAACCTGGCCTCAAACAACGTCCAAGGAGGGGGCATCCACAGCCTCCCTGGGCAACCTGTTCCAGTGTCTCACCATCCTCACTTGAAAAAAATTTCTTCCTAACATGCAGTTTCAATCTAACTTCCTCAAGCTTAAATCCATTCCGCCTTGTCCTATCACAAGCCCTTGAGAAAAGTCCCTTCCTAGCTTTCTTGTAGACCCCCTTCAGGTACTGGAAGGACTATAAGGTCTCCCTGGAGCATTCTCTTCCTCCAGGTTGAACAGTCCCAACTTTCTGAGACTGTCCCCACAGGGGAGGTTCTCCAGCCCTTGGATCGTCTTTGTGGCCTCCTCTGGACCCTCTTGAGCCAGAACTAGATGCGATACTCCAGGTGGAATCTCACAAGTGAAGAGCAGAGGAGGAGAATCACTCATCTTGCTTGTCTCTGTCTCAGGGGTATGAATCATCTAATTCCTAATCTTTCAAAAATATTTTATTACAAAAACCAGTGGCACATATTCTACCCAAAGCTTTATTTTTCATGCACCATGCCACTAAGAACATTTTTATCATCTTAAATAGTTCAAATGCCAGCAAATAGCCTTAAAAACAGAGCAAGCTTGAGGGGCACCCCTTAATTGTTGCTAGTACAGTGGAATGAGCCTGTGTTTTTTAAATGAGCACGTAGTGATTTACTACACACCTACAGTAAATTTTCTTGCGGGAGATTTTATGGTGCCTCATTGAATTGTGAATGTTAAGTCAACCCTTCCTCTAGCTGAGGCAAATGGAAGCCAGATCTGCAAAGAGAGAAAGTAACAAGGAGTTTTTGTTAATGTGTATTCCTGCTCTGAGTAAAAGAGCAGTAATCCTACCCTAATGAATATTAAATTTATTACCTTTTGATTGTAGTGGTATCTTAAAACAACCCAACCCTGCACACCCCTGTTAATCACCATGAGCAGCTCTCTCTTCAACCACCAAAATGACAAAAGAGCACTAAAACACTCTGGCCAGATTCCAGATGGGGAGGCTTTTTTGAGGACTTCCCGAAGAAAATTCACATAACATACTTCTTTTTCTTTTTTCTTTTTTTCTTTTTTCTTTTTTTCTTTTTTTTTTTTCCTATGGGAAACATGTTTTTCCATGATTCATAAACCTGCTTTTATCCAGTCCATGAAAGGACCTCTCTCCATTATGTAGACCAGAGCTGACACATTTATGTGCAAAATTGCTGGAGCATTTACACCACTATTCATCAAGGCAGTGTCTGAGCTTCAGAAATATTACAATCACCTGGCACCATCAGTTTAACACACAAATTTTTGGAAGACTGGGTTATTATAACACATAACAAAACATAACAACCTCTGCACTACTGGGTCATGGCTATAAAAAAAGTTGCTTTTGCTTTCCTACACCTGAATACAAACTAACAACCCCCATTATATTATCAATACAATGGTAAATAATAGGAGATCCAGAAAACTGAGAATACCAATTGATTCAGGAAGCTGCTGATGAGAAATGCCTTTTTCATTCCCAAAGTCACCAGCTGAAATCCGGTTTAGTAGCTGGAAGTTACACCTACCTGACTGGTGGTACGGTCTCTGCGAGATGAATACTCATTTTTCTCTTTTCATTATGAAATATTTCATCATCATCCCTTATTACTATCCTCCTTTGTCTATGAATGATGTTTTCTAGATGGAATTTCTAGTTGGACCAGCCTTTCTTCACTGAAACATTGCTCAGGCATTGGAACAGGTTATCCAAGGAGGTGGTGACGTCATCATCCCTGGAGGTGTTAAAAAACTATGTAGACATGGTACTTGGGGACATGGTTTAATGGTGTTTTCAGGGTGATGGTTGGACTGAATGATCTGAGAGGTCTTTTCCAGATGAAACAATTCCATGGTTCTGTGAATTTGTGCCTGGGTTTACAGTGCCTTCACAAGCATCTTAAGGGTGCTACCCTAACCGTAAGCATGGGGAAGGTGTTGGAGACCACCATCTCCCATCCTTTGCTGCTGTCACACATTGTTGTGTGTCTGAAAACAGCATACACTGTCTTCTGCTAAGGAGAGAAGGGTTATTTCTCACACATGGAGATCTGAAAGCTTGCCAATGCATTTCTGGCTATCTTCCCAACTTGAAGACAACACCTCAACACTTAAAACCCAAGCTGTAGCATGTATTAGAGTTTTTTTAGAGAACCAGCATTTCAGTGTGGTTACCATTGCCTTGATCCTGGCTCCGTTTCAGAGACAAAAGTAACTCAGATCCTTACTCTCATCCAAATCAGCTCCCCTAGGTGGACCTGAGACCATACTGTCCTATCACTGGTTAGGTATTGGAATAGGCTGCTCAGGGATGTCGGTGCTGGAGTCACTGTCCCTAGAGGTGTTCAAGAAATTTACGGACACAGCATTTCAGGACATGGTTTAATGGCCATGGTGGTGTTTGCTCAGTGGTTGGACTCCATAATCTTAGAGTTTTTTTCCAACTGAAACATTCTATGATTCTATGATCTCTGGGACATGGGTGGCCACTGCTAGAACCTAGACATGCCAACAATCGCATAAGTGCTCTCTGGGGTTGCCCAGGAGTGCCCTAGGACATCATCCTCCCCAGTATCTGTAAGGAGCTGCCCACATAGCCACAAGCTCACCATGTTTAAGACATGAAGGATCATTCTACAGCCTTGCAGTGATCATTACCCCATTGACTGGTGATGTTTTACCCTACAGAGAAGAACTTGGTCATCTCCAGACAGGATGGAGTTGAGTTCTATAAATGTGAGGGAGGGAAGTAAATCACTGTGGCTGTCAGGTGAGAAAAAAATATTTATTTTCATGAGGATTTTCACTGGCTGTACTAGCAAAGAGTTTTTAAAAAATTGGCTAAATAAGTATTTACATGATAGTGTAACCCAGAATGGTTTCAAAGGAGCCTTTATGATCTGTCAGGTCAATAATCTGCATTTTTAAAAGTCCCTGAATACATATTTGCATGATCTGTATTTCAAAAGCTCTAGTAAATATGTATTTGCACAATAGACCATAACAATCTCTTTTAAGCCATCGTGGTCTATATATAGTGTTAATCCTCATATATTCCAAAGGAGTTTTATTTTCCAAAATAGCTTTTATTAATAAGATGTTCAGATGCAGCGGTTCTGAGGGCGAGAGGAGGATGTAATCAAAAGGGATGAGGATGGCTTTTCATGCAATTAAAAACTGATTTAAAAGTTAGGCCATCAGCATAAGCAAGAGCTTGGTTTCACCCTTCCTTTTAGCCCACAGAGTTTCCCTAGAAACATCCTTCTTTGTGGATCATCTGCTGCTTTCTGCCCCACTGCTGGTAGACTGTATCCTCCTGAGTAACTGTGTCTTGCAGGTAGCCAGCAATTACATTCTGTGAAAATCTTCCTGTGATACTCCAAGTGGGAGAAATGAGGCAGAGAGAGGCTTTGAGAAAGGAATAGAAAGGGTGACCTGATAGCAGCCTTCCACTACCTGAAAGGGGACTACAGAAAAGCTTGAGAGGGATTGTTTACAAAGGACCATATTCACAGGATGAGTAGCGATGGTTTGAAATTAGAGGAAAATAGATCTAGATTGCATGTTAGGAACAAGTTCTTTACCACAAGGACGGTGGAACACTGGAACAGGTTCTCAGGGGGGTAGTTGAGTCCCATCTCTGGAGGTATTCAAGGTCAGGCTCGACAGGACTCTGAGAAACCTGATCTAGTGGAGAGTGTTCCTGCTCATTGCAGAGGGGTTGGACTAGGCGACCTTCAGAGGTCCCTTACAATGCAGACCATTCTATAAATTCTATGGTTCTGTGAATCTATGTATTAACTTACCTCAGAAGAATAGTTTCACCTTGAGACCTTCAGTCCCATCAGTTTGCAGATCACAGCTTTTGCTTCAGATAAGAGAGTGCAAAACCTAAATAAATAAACCTCACTAAATCCTCTGTCTACCGATCTTGGTCACTCTGCCTCCATCTTTACTAAGCAGTCAATGCAGCTGGGAGCTTTCCCTGCTGCTTCTCCTCCTCCTCCTTGCTTGGCATATGGTGAAGGTAAGAGAAGAAGCTTGCACATATTGTTTCTGTTTGTGAAGGAAATTAGACCCTGAGCTTTCCTTGAACATAAATTCAGCCCAAGTGGTATGTCATCAGTCAGGTGCAGAATCTGGAAAAACAATAGAGAGACTTTGTGTCTTATATTAAAAGCAGCAACTTAGGGCAGGTTAGTTTGTTTATTGGAAATGGTTTATTAACACCCTTTCTTGCAGAACATGAAGAATAGGACAGAATAAAGCTATTTCTCCATCCAACCCCAGCTCAGATCTTCTGAGTTAACAATTTGGATCATGAAGTGTAAAAACACGTCTGTAAGACAACATGGAGCATAAGTCTCTTGGATCATGAGGAATGGTAAACCACAGTACTAGATATTTCCAGACTTAGAAGGCTTCCTCACATAAATCTCTGTCAAAGATTAAACTCAAGTGTCATGAAGCTCACCTGGCTTTCTCTACAAGCACTACAAAACAGCATCTTGTCTTCTATATTTGGATTTGGATCATGTGCAGTTGCTTTGTGGTAAAGTTACATGATCACAGAATGGTAGATGTTGGAAAGGACCTCTGGAGATCATCTAGCCTGGCCCCCCTAAAACAGGGTCACTCACAGAAGGTTGCCTAAGATCACCATGTCCAGGTGGGCTTGGAATCTCTCCAGAGAAGGAGACTCCACAACCTCTCTGGGCAGCCCATTACAGGGCTCCAGAACCCTCACAATTTCTCTGAGCAGTCACATTTTGTTTCAAACCATCCCAAATTATTCATAGGAATGAATTGTTTCCTCATGTTTAGGTAGAACATCTTGTGTGGTAGTTTGTACCTCTCTGAGCAGTCAAATTTTAGTTCAAAGCACCACAAATTGTTCATAGAAATGAACTTTCCCCTTGAGTTTCAGTGAAACTTCTTGCATTGTGGTTGTGCCCTTTGCCCTGTGGCCTACCCCTGGGTATCACTACAGGAGAAAATCTCCCCAGTTTGGCATCACCCCAGCCCTAATGCTTCAGAGCAGAGCAGAGTAGAAGCAGCAGTCCCCCAAACTCAGACATGTGTGAGATGCCTCATTTTCTCTACGCTGATAATTGCCCATTAACATGATGCAAATTGAAACCCCTTTCCAAATGCTCCTGGCCCCCCCGTGCACAGAGCCTTTCTTGCTCCATTAAAAAGACAATTTTCCCCGTGCAGTAATGGAAAACGTCATACTCAAATAGGAAAGTGGGTGCCTCTAAGTATTTCATATTTTACAGGAATATGTTTTAAATGAAATACAGCCTGACAGATAAATTACACCAGCTTTTTGTCTATGTACCCGGTTGATTTAGTGCTACCAGCCATGCAGATGGTTGGCAACAACTTTGGAGGTGCTTAAACATCTTACTACATGAATGCAATTTTTTTTTTTTTATAAATTTTATTTTTTACACTAATGCAAACCACTTGTGGAATGACCCCTTTGGACCTAATGTTTTCCATGGAGAGAACTGGTTTGGACTTGCAGGAAGAAAAGTACTATCCAAATTGCTTCAGGTAACCTACAGCCTCGAAAGAGAAAAGAAATACAATTATATCACAGGATCATAGAATCACAGAATCATAGAATTGTTTCAGTTGGAAAAGACCTGCCCCTTTGCTCTTGCCAGACCCCACCTGGAATACTGTGTGCAGTTCTGGAGCCCCCAGCACAGGAAGGACATGGAACTGTTGGAGTGGGTCCAGACGAGGCCACAAAGATGCTCAGAGGACTGCAGGAGCTCTGCTATGAGAACAGGCCGAGAGAATTGGGGTTCTGCAGGCTGGAGAAGAGAAGGCTTCCAGGAGACCTTAAAGCAGCCTTCCAGTGTCTGAAGGCGGCCTACAGGAAGGTTGAAGAGGGATTATATACAAGGTCTTGCAATGACAGGACAAGGGGCAATGGATTTAAAGTGGCAGAGGGGAGATTTAGACTGGATGTTAGGAGGAAGTTCTTTCCAATGAGGTTGGTGAGGCACTGGCACAGGTTGCCTCAGGAAGTTCTCAGCCTCCTTTTCTCCAGATTAAACAATCCCAGTTCCCTCAACTGCTGTTGGGTTATAAAATGGTAAGGGTGGGAAGTGACCTCCAGAGATCATTGAGTATGACTCTCTTGCCAAAGAATGACCATCCAGGGAAGGTCACAAGGAATGGATCCAGATGGGTCTTGAAATTCTCTAGAGAAAAAGACTCCACAACCTCTCTGGACAGCTTGATCCAGTGCTCTGTCAACCCCACAGTGAAGAAGTTTTTCCACCCGCGGTAGTGGAACTTTCTGTGTTCCAGTTTGTATCCATTGTCCCTTGTCCTACCACAGGTCACCACTGAAAAAGAGACTGGGACCTTCTTCTCGACACCCACACTTCGGATAATTTTAAATATCTCCTTGCTGCAACCTCAGCGTAATGAAAACAGAAGACTGAAATTGTCCTTTCTAACTGTCCTTGATTAGTAACAGAGAAGTTGTAGCAGCAATTTGTTTGTTTGTTGGTTTGGTTGTTTTTTGGGGTTTTTTTGTAATGATATTCTTTGTGGTCTACACATAGTTCTCACATTGTGATGCAAAAAAAAAAAAGGAAAAAAACCCCAACCAAATCCGACAGCTGGAAATACTGCTCTTTACTTACCTAATCCCCAGTGAGAATAAAAACAGATAAGAGTAAATAAAACTGTATGGAGGCAGATAAATTAACAGTCAAAAACTGAATTTTTTTTTTTTCTTAAAGACACAGTATACTTCAATGTATGCCTTAAAAAGATGGAGATGAGATGTATTAAATATCAGTAGGAATACTCGGCCCTTTGATTACGTGAATGAAGAACAGAGCTCAGAGCTTAAAACACCCTGGATCTCATAAGAAAGCAAATAATGAGCTTGACCACAAAATGGTGACATTTCCCACGCAAAAAGTGAGCGCTGAAGCAAGATGGTTGCTCATGGTGTAAAGTCTGGTTCTCCTCTTTCAGCTTACGATTATTGTGCAAAGAAATGGCAGTTTTATATGTAAATTGTGATTTGAAGAACATTTAAAGATGGTCATTTTCTGGAAACAGTGATTTTCATGGAAGAGGGAAGCTGCACATGTGCCCTGGCTTGTGATGGTGAGGCTGAATCTTGTGGGAGGACTGGAAATATTAATAGAATCACAGAATCCCAGCATGGTGTGGGTATGAAGGGACATCTGGAGGTCACCCAATCCAAATGCCCTGCTAAAGCATGCTCACCCACAGCAGATTGCCCAGGATCACAGTGGCTGGGTAGCTTTGGAATCTCTCCAGAGGAGACTCCACAACTTCTCTGGACAGCCTGCCTCAGGGCTCCAGCATCTTCACGCCAAACAACTTTCTTCTCCTGTTCAGGTGGATTCAAGTTTGTTCCTGTTTGCCCATTATCCTGTTGCTGGGCAATGGTCTGGCCCCATCTTTTTGACCCCCACTGGTCTTTTGGCTCTTGCCGAGCACTGAGGAAATCTCTTCTCAGGTTGCCCTTCTCCAGGCTCAACAGCCTCAGGTCTCTCATCCTTTCCTCCTCAGAGATGCTTCTTTCCCCTCAGCAACTTTGTAGCCTTCATTGAAATCTTTCCAGTAATTCCCTTTCTCTTTTGAACAGGGGAGGCCAGCTCTAGATGCAAGACATTTGAAGAAGCTCGGTTAACTTTAGGGAGTTGATACAAATTCCAGCTCACAATTCACACAGCCACACAATCAGGGTTTTTTGTTTTTTTTTTCCAAATACCTCTTTCCTTTGGCTTTCTGAGCACAATTTTTCCTCATTTCATTTGTTCTGTGAGAATTGTGTTGGCACTTGTCATCAGTATCTAAATCTCTTCAAAGCTTTGGTGTTGAAGGACGGAGGGCACCAGTAGCTGCCTGTTATGGATGCACAAATCAAGGGCCACCAAGGCTTTGGAATTTTAGATTAACAAGGATTTTACCTCTATTTGAGTAATGAAGTAGCAGGGCAGGCTACTGGCGGGTATCAATCAGCATTTCATTATGCCATTTTACATTATCTGAGGATGTGACCTGTGCTATTCCCTCCTGCAAAGCAGCATCTCGTAGCTGTCATTTCACTGAAGCTTTAAAGGTAAATGCGTGATGGAGTGAGAAGCTGACATTTGCTTGGGGAAGCTTGTAGGAACGCTGGGAAACCCCCAAACCCAAGCCTGCTACTTCCCTGCTTGCAACCCCTCAGCACTTGTGAACTTCATTTCCTGACATCCTCTTTTTTCTTGACTATTCCTCCTAGGTCTGGGAGCAAAGAGTTTGGCTGCGGAAAATTCAAATGCACATGACAAAGCCAACAACAGAGTCCTAGAGCAGGTTTCCCAGAGAAGTTGAGGGGTCTCCTTCTCTGCAGATATTCCAAACCCACCTGGAAAATATGATTCTGGGGAACCTGCTCTAGGTGACCTTTTCTTAGCAGTGGGGCTAGACTAGGTGATCTCCAGAAACCCCTTCCAAACTCCAGCATGTTGGGATTCTACAAAGCTGTGGAACAGGATGGTCATATTTTGCCAAAAGAAAGAGCCAAGCAATGTCTCCATGCCACTGTTGCACGTTCCACTCCAGTTGCTGCCTGGGTGCCCTGGGATTATGCAAGTTGAATCTGGGGTCAACCGATCCAGGGGCTGCATTTGAGGTCCTGAGCTGGAACAAATAAAAATTAAAGAAAAGGTTCACCTTAGTTTAAAGGAAGACCCTAAAGTGATGCATATAAGTATGCTATTTTCTGATTTTTTCATGGAATTACATGGAGTCAAAGAATGGTAGGGATTGTAAGGGTCTTCTAAAGACCACTGAGTCCAACCCCCTGTCAGAGCAGGATCACTTAAACAGATCACAAGGAACACATCCACATGGGCCTTGGAAGTCTCCAGAGACAGACTCCACCACCTCTCTAGACAGCCTGTTCCTGTGCTTTTCCATTGTCAAAGTTTCTTCTCATGTTTAGATGGAAATTCTAAGTTCCAAGGGCACTGAGAGCAGACCCCTTGGAAAACGATTTCTTGAACTTCTGCAGTGGTTCTTGGAAACTCCACATATTTTAAGAAGTACCTACAGGACTTCTCTGTAGATTTATAACCCATCTTTCTGTAAACAAATGCACCCACTCCTCTTTATTCTGATAATTAACAAACAATATGCTAAAATAAACAAAATCCCTCTGCTTCCCTAGAGATGAGGAGGAAAGAATTTGCTCCCAGGCTGTGAAACTTGGCTGTTCGGGAAGAGGTCTTTTGTGGGTTTGGATTTTTTTCAGTACTGAGGGTGCCAATATGAAGTGATTTGTATTTTCCTTGAGGACTGTCTTTGCTGTATCTGAGGCCAGGTAAGAAAAAGAACAAGGGGAATGTCACTTGATTTTGTGCCTGGAGCAAAGCTAAGCTGTTAGAGGCCAGAGTAAACATGAAGCAAATGTAAAAAATGTATATAAATAAATAAACAAATAAATAAATTGTGAGAGAAGAGAGGTGCTGTGATTTAGCTATGAGCAGAGCTTGGAAAGAGCCAGAGGCTCAGTTGCCTCCCTCCAGGGATGCCTCGGTTGCTGTATCCGCTGGCACTGCCCATCTTCCCAGCTCCAGGCAAAGCTGTTTCCTCAGCCAATTTTCATCTGTTCTAGGGATGCTTCACCATAGGTTGCTTCCAACATCATCCCGCTGCACCGCGCTGGTAGTGGCTGGGTGTTTCTGATCACCTCCACAAACCTGGAGCTGTTCCACCTCTCAGTCTGACTCCAGATGGCAGGATGAGGTTTCCTCAGTTCGATTTGTACTATTATAGACTCTTAAACAGTGTTTTGTTGTGACCATTTCCAGCCTTGAGCTCTCAGAAAGACTACTGCTCAGAACAGGGGGGAACAAAAAATTAAAAAAAAAAAATTAAACCCCCCAAACTGCTGAGAATTGAGTGTAAATGGTTTGGGGGAGGCTACATTTGTGGTTTGATTCTTGTTTTGATGATACGTGTGACAGAGAGATAGCAGAAACAGTTGTCAAACCCTGAAAAAGGCTCCCCAGGGTAGTGGTGAAGTCACTATCCCTGGAGTGGTTTCAAAGCTGTACAGATGTGGTGCAGAGGGACCTGATTTAGCAGTGACCTGGGAGAGCTGGGTTAATAGTTGGACTTGATATTCTGTAAGGTCTTTTCCAACCCATGTCATTCTCTGATTCTATGATTTTATGATTCTATGTTTTTTTTTGATTCTGTGAGTCTATGATTTTAGGTTTTTTTTCTGTTTCTGTAATTCTGTGTTTTATAATTCTGTGATACAAGAATCAGGTATGATAGAGAGATTCAAAATTTGCCTGGACAAGACAATCTGATCCAGCTGGATCTGCTGTAAGCAAGAAGAGTGACTACACTACCTCAAGATATTCCTTACCATATAACCAGCAAAACCCCCAAATCTAGTGCAATAGTCTTAAAACTGACTTGTGAGATATAAACTGCAATCATATACCTTAAACCATCAGGTATATGCAAAGCTACAGATTATGCATGCTGATATAAAATTCCCAGAGGCAGATTTCTTCTGGGTGTTTAGTCCACCAAGTTAAACTATCAATAACACTTTAGGGGAAAATATATCAAACCCCATAATTTTCTTTCTTCTGAGCTAATATAACCCTAACAAAAATAGTTGATTGACATATAGGCTGTCAGCTCCAGAAAAGAAACAGTCTGGATATTCAAAGTATAAAGATGTTCAGGATGATAGCCTTACTTCTTTTTTTCTTCTTGGCTTGCAGCTACCCCTAAAAGGGAGCTGAGAAGCAAAGATGACTACTCCCCTCCTCCTGTTAAATAATTGGCTGAAATGTGTGTAAGAACTGATAATATGTCTTAGTCATAAAAAGATCTCTGACATCATCAAGCACAACAAATAACCTAACAACACCATGGCAATTAAACTATGTACCCAGTTGCCAGGTCCACACACTTCTAGAACACATCCAGGGATGGTGTCTCCACCACCTCCCTGGGCAGCCTGTTCCAATGTCTGACCACTCCCTAGGTTGAATTTTCATAAAACTCAGACTGACCTGCCCGCCACCCCCCATGCCAGCACAGTTTCAAACCATTTCCTCCCATTCTATCATCTGATGATCTCAAAGGTCCTTTCCAACCTAAGTATTTCTATGATTCTATATTAACCACTGAAGTTTCAGCCTACAAAAGCCAACAAACAACCCCTTTCCAGTTTAAAGCCATTTCCTCTTGTTCTGTCACAACAAGCCCTTGCAAAAAGCCCTTCCCCAGCTTTCATCTAGTACTCTTCAGGTACTGGAACACTGCTATGAGATATCTCTTGATCCTTCTCCTCTGCAGACTGAACCCTAATTCCCTGAACCTGTCCCTATAAAAAGAAGGTTCTCCAGCCCTCTATTCATCTCTGTGGTCTTCTCTGGACCCACTCCAACAGTTTGATATCCTTCTTGTTTTGGGGGTACCAGAACTGCACACAATACTCGAGGTGTGATCTCACCAGAGCAGGGGAGCAGAATCACCTCCTTTGTTCTGCTCCTTTTGATGTATCTCAGGACATGGTTACCTTCTGGGCTGCCAGCGCACATTTGTGGCACAACATGCCAGCTCATGTTGTGTTTTTCATTAATCAACACCCCCAGGTCCTTCTCCTCAGGACTGTTTTCAAGGAATAAGGAATTCCCACAAGGTGTTTCATGGGTACTGGCAAGACCTGAGCCGCAGGGACTGTCACCCCAACTGTATTAAGGAGACCAGATTTACAAGAAGGATAAAGTTGGAACGTCCCCAGAGGGAGTATGCCTGCTGCTGTCTTGGAAAGGGCTTGGGGAACAGGGATGAGCTCTCTGGTTGAGTGCTGGTGGGGAGGGGTTAGTTCCCCCCTCCCCTTTTTCCCTTGTAGAAGCAATGTGCCATTTCCCCAAATGCAGCCGAGCTGGCAAGTGCCAGGCCAGCATCTGTGTGCCAGCTCTGCAGGGCTCTGCCTGTGCCACTTGTGATCCATCTGCAGAAGGCAGCATGTGCCAGGGGCTCTGTGCAGGGAGAGCTGTGCTGGAGAGTCCATTAGAGAAAAAAGTCCAGAGTATAATTAAAACCCCCACAAAACTCATGTTTTTCTTGCTACACTGATTATTCTTTCCCCATCAAGTTTAAAATCTTCTCTTGGCTTCAATCAAGCTAGGAGAGATTTACGACTTTGGTCAATTTATTTATTTAATTGGGTGGTGAAAATAAAATATTTTTTTCCCAACTAAAGGGAGAAAAAAGAAAAAGAAGGAGAAAAAGAAGAAGAAGAAGAAGAAAAGAAAAAGAAAAATTAAAAAATTGACAAAGAAAAAGAAATAAAAAATTAAGAAAAAGAAGAAAAAGAAAAAGAAGAAAAAGAAAAAGAAAAAGAAGAAAAAGAAAAAGGAAAAGAAAAAGAAAAAGAAAAAGAAAAAGAAAAAGAAAAAGAAAAAAAAGAAAAAGGGAAAAGAAAAAGAGAAAGAAAAAGAAAAAAAAAAAGAAAAAGGGAAAAGAAAAAGGGAAAAGAAAAAGAAAAAGAAAAAAAGAAAAGAAGTGGTGGGTTTTGGTTTTTTTGCCAGACAGGTTTTCCCAAGTTCTCACAGTTTTACATTATGTGGCTCTGTGTCTGGAGCAGGCTTCAAACAACCTGGAAAGGATCCTAAACCAATGTGGCTGCAGGCAAGTGGGAGTTCAGCTTGGTGGTGGAGAACTGCAGAGCTGGAGGAGACAGACAGGAATCCCAAACTGTGAAATCTATTTCACTTCTAAAAAACAGGAAAAAACTCACAAGGCTCTGGGACTGTAGCTGTAGAGGTATTCAGCAATACTGTTTTTGCTTAGAGATGTCTGAGTAAGACAGACTCTACTCAAAGAGCCTTACTTAAAACCTCTACTCAAAGAAAAAAAAAATAGTTGTTCTATCATCTTGTTATCTCTGTGGAAAAAAAAAGTAAAAAGGAAAAAAAAAGAAGTGGCAAATACACAACAATTGCTTTTTACCTTCCCATTGCTCCAAATATTGAATCTGGCCAGGGTTGAGTCTCAGATGGTAAAGCATTTAACTTTGTTTTCTAACCTCTTTTGGGGTTCAGATTAATTTATTAAGAGGTTACTTTCAGGACAGATCACGCCACACGTAAATTGAACCAGCTATATCTCTGACTTACTAACTGGGTGACTTGCAAGCTCAAAAGCAATAGTCCTCCAACATGTACCGCAGCAGGACGGAAGTCATGAGTGTGTGTCAGATGCCTGCAGAGAGGGCAAGGATCGAGTCCAAAATCTGAAGTCTTTTCTTGCCTGAAGTGGTAGCACATCTCTTGCTACCTCCTCTTCTGAGCTCTGCAAGCAGTGAGCTCAAATTTTCTCGACATCCACGGCCTTAGCCTTGACCCGTAACTTCAGCAGTCACTGTGAGAAATGCCTCTAGCTCCTCCACATTCAGAACAAGTGGTGTTTCCACTTTTCCCTCTCGTGTTGCATGTTACCTGACCTTACTACTGCTTGTTGAGCCGAGTACACACCAGCCCTCTTTATTTTCCCACACTTTTAATGATTTTTTAAAAGTATTTCTTCTCATGCCAGCTTCTCTTGATATTGGAATGGGGCACTGCACCATGCCTTCCATGCTCCCAGCCACGCTCAGCCACCACAGGCTTCTCTGCCAGATTCAGAGTCCTTAGGAAACCCTGCTTACTTTCTTCTCAGGGTCACAATACTAACAGCAACAATATTTGTGGTCACTCTTCTAGTTCCAAAAGCCAGAAATTTTCACTTGTGTTGGGGTAATGTAGGTGATTTGAATAGCAAACCCAGGACAGAGGTGGTGTGAAATCACATTCAGTCCTTCATGGTATCATAGAAAGGGGACCTCCATAGATCAAGTAGTCCACCTTCCACTGAACCCTTTCCAGTAGCCCTCTGTCTCTCTTGTACTGGGGAGAGTATAATGGACATGATATTCCAGATGTTGCTTCTCTAGAGCACAGTAGAAGAAGAGGAGAACCTCAGCCTGCTGTACACAATCTTCTTAATGCACCTCGAGACGCCACTGATCTTCTGGGTCACAAGGGCACATTGGTGGCTCATGGTGAACTTCTTGCCCATCAGCGCTCTCAGTTCCTTCTCCACAGAGCTACTTTCCAGCAGGACAAACCTTAACCTGTAGTGGTGCAGGGAGTTATTTCTTCTTAAGCACAGAACTCTAAACTTGCTCTTGTTGAACTTCATGACGTTCATGTCTAGCAGAGCTCTGAAATAAAGGTTTTTGAGAGGAGATTGGGAACCTCCTAGCTGTCTCCCAGATGAAGAATGAGTGACCAATGACTTCATTGCAAGTGAAAGAGGAATGCTTGCCAGGGAGAGATGGTGTATGTGATAGAGTTGGTTTACGCTCAGCCACTGTTTCATTGTAGCTTTTGGAACACACCAGCGCTCTGGTAATTCACTTATTATTATGTGAATTCCAGCTGTTGGTCATGTCTTTTACCCCTGAGCAGAAAAATAACCACTTGCTGAGGTTGAGAGTCAATGAATTTCAGACTTGGTGGAAGAACATGCACCCAAGCTGGAGCTGGTGGTCATAGCCAGCAAGGGTTCCTGGCATACATCGGGACAACTCCTGACTGACTCGGAGTTTGGCAGGAAACCAGGTTGGATTGCCACAGCTGGGGGGAGCTGAAGAGCTGCTGTAAAGGGCTTTGGTCGAAATAAACTTTTTCTTCTAAAACAGGGTTAGCATTTTGTGTTGTGCAAAGAAACAGCCTTATCTCGGGGCCCAGGTACTGTAAATTCCACCCACTCTTGCCCCGGTGTTGTATCAAAGATGAAGTGAGCATCACTTATTAGTGACAGAGATAAACCCAGGCTCTTGGTTTGGTGGGACGGGAAAGGAGCGGCTGGCTAGGGAGGTCTTCCTGGTATAGTCCATAGATAAGACCAATGGAGCAGCACCTTGATCTGATATTTCACAAGACAGCAGGCCATGCCCCTCTACTTTTCCCTGTCCAGTTTTCATACTTGACGTTTAAATCAATTACACAGACATTTAAGTCTCTTTCACATGCCAGCACATGGCCCTTGTAAGCCTTCAGGGTTGGGGGCAAGGATGAGGGAGGAGGGGTGTTGGAGTTTGTGAGCAGTATGTACATTAATCCCAACGTAAAGAGCTGCAGTAAATCACTTAATGCCTGAATCAAGTTAGTTGTTGTTGTTTTGGTGAATTGGGACCATATTGGGGACTATAATAACCTAATAATGGACAGTGCAGGCATAGACCACACTGTAAAGTATATTGTAGGGGAGTATGGTAATAGTCCGAAATGGCAATTCTCCTAAATAAATAGCACATCAACTTACTTAGACCTAATCATAAATGGGACAAATTGGACCCATGTGCAAACAGAAACCTGAGCAGAACGCAGGAGTTAAAGGAACCATTGTTTCCCAGCCTGACCCTGGGCAGAGAAAGCCTGTGTCAGGTTACATCTGTTAAAATGATTCTAATGCCAGCCCAGTATTTTAATTATAAATATATAAAACATTTAATAAGAAGACATTCTGGGCTTACTAAGCCTTTAAAAACTGGATGTGGGTGGAGTGGGTAGAATGGTATTCCATGTGCCCCAGACTGAGTGCCAGCGGATAATGATTGAATGTTTTCCTGTAATAAATTGAAAAAATCTGGTTTGTAAGAATGGATCCAAATCACTTGGCATTAGAAAGGTAATTTGTTACCTAGCTTCCTTTTGGAAACAGACTGATTCCAAGTTTGCTGGAACTTCGTTTCTAGGGATTTTGATGTCCAAAAAGAGAAAGAAAAAGAACAAGCAGGTTGCTTATGGCTCTGATGTTAAAGTGCACACACACACGCACACACATACACACGTTTTTTTCCCCCTTCCTCTCTTTTTTTTTTTTTCTTCTTTTATTTTTCCCCCCCAATTCTCTCTTTCATGGCTCTAACCACAAGACTCAGCAGCCAAATAAAAAAAGGTTAAAAAAAAAAAAAAGGGGGGGAGGGGGGGAAGCGCAGAAAGAAGAGGTTACTCAGGACAAAAGCCAGATCTATAGCCACCTTCTTTGTACCTTTCCAAATCTCAAGCCTGCTTAATTATGATTAATTGCCACATGGATAATCAGATACAGTTTCAAAAGGTTGGAGATGACAGTCCAAGGACACCAGGGAAGAAGGAAGGTTCGCCTTTGTTACAAACAAAGAAAAAAATTTTTTTAAAAAAAGAAAAACAACCAAAAAACCCCACCCAGGTCCCTTCCTCAGCCTATAACCTTTTCTTATTTTAACAATTCCAAACGGAATTAATACCATCAGTATATTGTTCCTGCTCCTGGGAATTGAACTTCAACTGTACAATTTCTGCAGCTGTCAGTTTTTTCAGCCCTCCTGTCAATAATGCAATGTTGGGGTGCCCTTCTTCTTGAATGAAAGCAGTTTCAAGTTGCTGCTTTATGTCTGTGCTTTCTGGGTGGTGTGACATGATGAGAATATATATATATATATATATATATACACACACACACACATATATATGTATGCATGTATATAATAGCAGCAGTTAAAAAGCTTCCACTCTCGACTTAACTGGATCAAACGTAATAGACTACAGCCTTTTCTCCTGATTTCCTTTGCTTGTTTTAGAAAACATTGTGAGAAGTGCAGATTTTGTCTTGCCAGCTCTTTCCTCCATTTAAAATCCCTTTGGCTAAGTCAAGGATCACAGTATGTCATTTCCAGCCTAACAGAAGTGCTGGGCCTTGTTCAGCTCCTATTACTAGGAGGCAAATCCCTAGGTTGCAGGCGCCAGTGTTTCTGCGTTTGGCTCCTTTCCCAGTATTGTTTCCTTCATTACATTCCAGAGTGCCTCTCAGCCAGTTAATGTTTGCACTGGGAGGTCCAAATATCCAGCAATCAGCACTGAACTTTTCTCTTTTTTGTTGAGAATTGCAGGTTTCAAGCGCAATCACTGGCTTTAAAGGAAAACTTACAGGTGAACACAACAGCACTAATTTCCAGTTTATTCACAAACAGTTCTATTTTCTTGGTTTTTTTCATATGCACTCATAAAACACTTTCAAAAGATGTCTGTTTTTTTCAGAACTCAGAGGGGCTGGAGTTGTTTTATGGATTTTAGGGGGTAATCGCTACCCTTGGTGTACCTCTCCCACCCACACATGGACACACTGAGTCCCATGCTCAGATATCATCTCTGAACATAGTTCCTAATAACACAAACACATCCTCCTTTTGATTAAAGACACAGTGAGTTGAAAATGGACACTTTAATTCAGAACATGTGAAGGGTTAGAGTGTCCATGCAGGCTCCTGTGAGCACAGAGTGGAAAGTTTGATTCCTAAAATACTTTTGGTGTCATTTAATTTGTAAGAGGCATATTGCTTCTTTTGGTGCTGTTTGCACTAGGAGGCATGAAGCAATTTTACAGAATCACAGAACTGTTTCGTTTGGAAAAGATCTCCAAGATCATACAGTGTAGCACTACCATGGCCATCAAACTACATCCCAAAGTGTCATGTCTGCAGATTTTCTTAGACCCTCCAGGGATGGTGACTCCATC
Organism: Eubucco bourcierii; assembly: GCA_013396675.1. Lineage (NCBI taxonomy): Eukaryota > Metazoa > Chordata > Aves > Piciformes > Ramphastidae > Eubucco > Eubucco bourcierii. The sequence continues at coordinate 55,923 of VWZE01025827.1, read as the reverse complement.
ACCTTCCTGGGTAGTCTCTTCCAATGCCTGACGAAATTCTGGATTGGAATCCTGGATTAATATCCTGGATTTTCTGTCAATATTGGTTTTTTTATATGTCTGACATGAGGTGGTTTTGGGTAGCTCCAGGAGTTCCACCAAGATGCACCCAGGATGAATGGTCACCTCTGAGAGCAGCAACCAACCCTATCCTCCTGCCACCAAAACATCTTCTTAACGGTAAGAAAACTTTCTACATTGACAGAAAATAAGTTCTTCTATTTTCAGAAGCTGTGTCAGGCTGTATGTTAGACAATCTGAATTAGAGAATTCCAGCATAGTTGGGGGTATGAAGGGATCTTTGCAGATTGTCTAATCCAGTACCCTTGACAAAACATGTTCACCCACAGCAGGTTTTCCTGTGTGTCCAGGGTGGGTTTGCAATCTCTCTAGAGAAGGAGACTCCACAAGTTTCTGGGCAAGCTACTCCAGGACTCAATCACTCCATCACTCTCACACCAAAGAAGTTTCTTTCCATATTCTGCTGGAACCTCTTAGGTTCCTTTGTGTGCCCATTACCCCCTGTCCGGTCACTAGGTGTCACTGGAAAGAGTCTGGCCCCATCCTCTTGCTACCTATCCTTAAGATATCATAATCCTAGAAGTGTTGAGGTGGGAAGAAAACTTGAGATCATCAAGTCCAACCTCTCATCTAGAGTTCACAATCCCACCACTACTCCTAATCTACTGCCAGTAACCCACTTTCCTAAGCACCACATCTACGTGTCTTTTAAGTACCTCCAGGGATGGTGACTCCACCACCTCCCTGTGCAGCCTGTTCCAGTGCTTGAGAACCCTTGCTGTGAGGGATTTTTTCCTAATATCAAACTTAAACCTCCATTGCACATCTTGATCAGCATTGTCCTATAGGAAGGTTTTTGATAGGACAGCCCTTTCGGTGGGTTTGCTATTCAGTTTCAAGAACTATCCATGGATCGCAGACTTGATTAAACAATTTTAAAAGTCCATGAATTTGTGAGGAAAAAAAAAATTTAAAAATCATAGACAGATTGGGAAATCCTCAGTGTTTTCTATAAAGCCTCCAGCTATGCTTCTACCCGTGATCATATGTCATATGGATGGTGTCACAGCTTCCTAAGGGTGCTAGCTCACAGCGATACTATTGAATTCATGGAAGTGTATATGCTCAGAGAGAATACTAATGTTAACTCAGTCTAAATAACAACACTGCCAAAGGAGGAAAGCAAAAGATGAAATACAGTGGATTTCAGGAGGCAATAAGCTCTCATTTATTAAGATCAGAGGCATTTTACAGGTTACAAATCATCGGGCTGAAATAACTTTATAATATACAGGTCAGGAATGTGCCTGGGATATTGAGGAACTATTTCCTTAGCAATAATCTGCCACAGATAGTCAGAAGCATGCATTTTTCTGGCACAACAAATCACTGTTGATTAATTTTGTCTGCCTTTGTCTCTGAGAAGCGAGGAGGCACTTCACTGTGGGGTTTTGTACTCACTCAACTTCCACACTATTCTTTTCTCCTTGCATAATTTTTTGCAAGATAGGTCAAACACAATACTCTTTGTTTTACCTCTTCGGCATAATTTCTGCCTGAACCCGAGGCAGTTACATGTCCTAAACCAAGGAGCATTCTCCCATGGCAGCCCAACTGAGAGGATGAATCATAGAATCATAGAATGGTAAGTTTGGAAGGCACCTCAAGGATCAGCTAGTTCCAACCCCCTGCCATAGGCAGGGACACCTCCCACTAGTACAGCTCACTCAAGGCCTCATTCAATCTGGCCTTGAACACCTCCAGGGAGGGAGCATACACGACCTCCCTGGGCAACCTGTTCCAGTGCCTCACCACCCTCACTGTAAAGAACTTCCTCCTAACATCCAGTCTAAATCTCCCCTCTGCCAGTTTAAACCCATTGCCCCTTGTCCTGTCATTGCAGGACCTTGTAAATAATCCTTCCCCAGCCTTCCTGTAGGCCTCCTTCAGATACTGGAAGGCTACTATCAGGTCCCCTCGAAGCCTTCTCTTCTCCAGGCTGAAGAGCCCCAACTCTCTCAGCCTGTCCTCATAGGAGAGCTGCTCCAGCCCTCTGATCATCTTTGTGGCCCTCCTCTGGACCCACTCCAACACTTCCATGTCCTTCCTGTGCTGAGGGCTCCAGAACTGCACACAGTACTCCAGGCTCACCAGAGAAGCTGGAGTCAGGAAGAGGTCCCCTCTGCCATTGCTAAATATGTGCCCATCTATGAAGTTGGTGTGAAGGTGTAGAGTAGTACCTTCATGATGGATATATTGGTAGCAGTAACAAACTGGGATTTTTCCCCCTCTCTGCTGGCATTCAGGGATAAGTGGAAATTACCTTGAGAACAAAAACTAGAGTTTCTCACTTGATGAACAGTGACAACAGGGCTGGATGCAGCTGCAAAATTGAGGGAAGGACTTCACAACACTCTGATATCTTCTCACACATTTTATTCATTGCTTCCTAGAGCCAGCAAGGCTGGATGGTGGTCTGCCTCATCGACCTCATGTGGGAACTTCACAGCATCCCCAGAAGGACAATAGAGATGAAAGATGCCACAGGCAATGTCAAAACCCATAAGTTTCCTAACATTAACTTAATATTCACAGCTATTAAACATCAACAGATCAGAAAGGGAGTATCTCCAAAGCAGGTGTAAAATTATCCAGGCTCCCTGTGTCATTGGTGCACAAGAGTCACGTGTCTTACAATTTCTGAGTATGTTCTCCAGTTTCTGAGCTTTTGACAATGATTTCCAGTTCCTTATTGGTTATCTTGAATCACTCTAAAATGGGTAGTGGGAAAGAATTTTCAAGGAGTGAGATAGGTGTGGTGAGTCATGGCTTGGGATTCACTGTTGTGGTTGGTTAATGTGGAGCAGAAATGTCCAGAGGAGAGAGATTATGGAGATTTGTTCATTTCCACGGGAGAAGGTGTAAGGGTAAAATAGTAGAAAGAAGCCCTCCTACAGAACACGATCTGGTGGTACAGTCCACTCAATGTCTGCAGACAGTTGTATTTAGGGCTTGACAGTGCAGCCTTTTCCGTCCTTTGGTCAACACATTTATAGGGACTTCCCAAAAAGGTTCCTGGGCTGAACTTCAGTGCCTTGGCTGAAACTGGGTTGGTTTTGTTCATTTTAGATACAATAGCACCTCTCAAAGTCTCTTCCCTACTTCAATATCTCCAAAATGAGACAAGAGTAATGAGCCTCAACAACCTGGTCTAGTTGAAGATGTTCCTACTCATTGCAAGGGAGTTGGTCTAGATGACCTTTAAAAGTCCCTTCTGATCCAAACCAATCTGATTCTACACACCCTGGATGCTCCTTCCCGAGAAATACTGGTTGGATAAGCCCTCAGTACCATCACCAGTTGCTGCAGCAATTCCCAATGCTCCTTCTTGCATCAGGAAAGTGGAGGAGTTCATGAAAGAGCTTCCCAACTGGAGCTGACAGAAACCTGGAGAGATGCCTTCTTTCTCTCTCCAACTAATTTATCTTCCATGAGACTGAAGTCATCAGAGAAAATAGCATTTGCTGTTACATATTCTGTCATCAATGTTTGCCTCGTATTTTCATTCCCAAGCACCCACCTTCATCTTCATCACTCTCCCTGCTTCCAAATTCTAACCAAACCTCAAACAATATGTTTGGAAAAAAAAAAA
>VWZE01025827.1:38515-51744 GCA_013396675.1 Eubucco bourcierii | reverse complement strand
TTTTTTTTTTTTTTTTTTGTAATTTTTTTGGTTGGTTTTTTTTGTTTGTTTGTTTGTTTGCTTGTTTGCTTTTTACTGCTGTTTCACAAAAGCAACACAAATAAAAATCAACAATTTGGTGGCTTTTCCAAGGGAAGATGATAAAACAGTTCTTCCAAGAGTTTTCAAGGAACTGAAAATGGAGCATCATAAATGTTTCTGCTTCTCTCTGTGTAACTGGAAGTGATTTACTGGAAGTGTATTAATTTTTAATTAATGCACTGTGACATAGCTGAGATTAGTTAGCCCAGAATTTCCCAAAGTTGCCCATAGATAATTCAGTTGAGAGAGTGTCCTGGTCAGTATCAGGAGGAGTGTGACCAGCAGGACTAAAGAAGTGATTGTCCACTGGACACTGGTGAGGCTATAAAGAATCACAGAATCACAGAAACATTCCAGTTGGAAAAGACTCTCAGGATCATCAAGTCCAACCATTATCCCTGATCTACAAAATTCAGCCTTAAACCATATCCCTAAGCACCACATCCAAATTACTTTTAAACACATCCAGGGTTGGTGACTCAACTACCTCTCTGGGGAGCCCATTCCAGTACCTGACCATTCTTGCTGTGAAAAAACATTTCCTAAGATCCAGTCTAAACCTATCCACTTGCAGCCTGAGGCCATTCCCACTTGTTCTACCACTATTCACCTGTGAGAAGCAACCAGCAGCAGCCTTTCTGCTATGTCCTTTCAGGTAGCTGTAGACAACAATGAGATCTCCTTTCAATCTTTTCTTCAAACTAAACAGCCCCAGTTCCCTCAGTCAATCCTCGTAGGATTTATTTTCCAGACCCTCACCAGCTTCCTTGCCCTCCTTTGCACTCTCTCCAACACCTCCACATCTTTCTTGAATATTTGGTTTGGTTTTGGGTCACTCACTTCAAGAAGAACATTGAGATGCTTGAATGGACCCAGAAAAGTGCAACAAAGTTGATGAAGGATCTGCAGAATAGGTCTTGTTTGTCTCAGCTGAGAGACCTCGGGTTGTTCAGCCAGGAGAAAAGGAGGCTGAGAAGAGATGTTCTTGCTCTCTACAAGTCCCTGAAAAAAAACTGAAGTGAGTTGGAGATTGGTCTCTTCTAAATAACAAGTGATAGGAAAGGAAAAAAAAGCCTCAGGTGGTACCAGGGGAGGTTTAGATTGATCATGAAGTAACATGAAGGAACATGAAGAAACAAAAAGGTTGTCAAGACCTGGAACAGGCTGCCCAGGGCAGGGGTGATGTCACCATCCCTGGAAAAAAAATGAAAATCTGGGTAGATGTGGTGCTGAGGGACATGGCTTAGCAGCAAACTTGGTAGTGCTCAGTTAGCAGTTGGATCTGATGACTTTAAAGGTCATGATTCTATGATTCACCAGTTTTGGTGGCAACTAAAATTCTCAGTGGTCACTAAAACACCTGTCTAGGTGGAAAAAAAGACATCTTGGACTACTTCAGATGAATTTTAGCTGCCGCCTTTATTTGAGAGTGAGGAGGAGGCTATGCATCATCCCAGTAGTCAATTTTTGTACATCACCAAGTCTTTTACTGGATACCAGTCAGTCATGACCAGTTCAGACACATTTTGTGCTGGACAGACCGGGATGTGGTGACCTGAAGCAAAGTGTCTTGCTTACACACCCAGTCTGCTGCAAGACCTGGGAACAGAGCTTTGCTACTTTTCCCATCCACAAAGAGCAAAACATGTATTTTTCAGCCTAGATTACTATTTTCTTTTACAGATGAAGGAAAACAAAAAAAACAAAAAAAAATAAAAAGAGAGAAAGAAAACTGGCGACTCATTACAATTTCAGTGCTGAAACACAGCTGCCCTTGTCACAGGAACATGATTCTTAGAGCCTGCATCCAAAAATGATTGCAAAATAAAACTGAAACTTTTAAAAACAACCAAGCTAAATGATGACTTCAATTTTTTTTTTTTTTTTTTTTTTTTTTTTTTTTTTTTTTTTTTTTTTTTTTTTTTTTTTTAAATACGTATTTGTGAGTGTAGGTCCAGGTTCCAGCCAGGATCAAGGGTAAAGGCTGGAAACTGGAGAGAAACTAAGTTCTTGTGAAATTTTCAGGCAAATTATGCAAACCCATGTGGATTAATTGGCTGGACAAGCTTCAAAATCAGGCTGTGCTTTTTAAAGCTTTGATGCTTCTGGAGTTGATTCCTTCAGTGTCATGTCAATAGAAGTGCACCCACACCACTAGACAAAGGAAATGTTTCATTTTAAATAATTTTTTCCTCCTGCATTACACTTGAAATAGTGCAGTAAGTCACAAAGAATCTCAGCATGGTGAAGGTGGGACCTCTGAAGATCATCTAGTCCAATTCCTCTGCTAGAGCAGGATCACCTAGAGTAAACTATAGAATCATAGAACTATAGAATCATAGAACAATAGAACAACAGAATCATAGGATCATAGAATCATAGAATGGTTTGGATTGGAAGAGACCTTAAAGATCATCTAGTTCAAACCACCTTGCTTTGGGCAGGGACATCTCACCCAACCTGGCCTTGAACACCTCCCTGGGCAACTTGTTCCAGTGTCTCACCACTCTCACTGTAAAGAATTTCTCCCTAATACCCAGTCTAAATCACATCTAACGATTCCAGATCAGGAAACAAAAGGACTATGTACATTTGTAAATCAACTCCAATGTACAAATCTACTCTACACTTTAGTGATACGACCTCTCCATTTTAGGAGAAAACATCCCTTGCTCTTCTGTGATCTTTCTACTTTCAAAACACTGAGACCTTATGTCTGACTTGCTGAACTTTGAATTTCCACCTCCCTAATATTAATATTTTTCTCATTATCTAAGTGCCAAGCTGTTGCAAATGAACTTATACCTTGGGGATAAACCCACCTCATTGTGGAAGGCTGTTTAGAGGTAACATTCACTGGATGGAGGAACCTCTCACAAACCTAAAGCTTTTTAAATCAGAGTAACATGATGGGCACTGCACAGTGTCTCAAAGAGAAGGTGGGAAACACAGAAGGGAATTAGAGAGAGAAGTGCTTCTGAAGTGACTTTTACTCACCATGTATAAAATAGAAGTAAGAGTTTGCTCTATGAACCAAACATGATTGATATATACAATCTTACCTTCATTTAATCAGCAAGCTCAGGAAGAGAAATGTGTAGGAGTAGAAGGAGACAGTGCAGAGAAAGGGTGGAAGATGAAAGCTGTAGAAAGACGACCTGTCTTTGCTTGCAAACTAATTTTACATCCCTTCAACTATATTTAGTGGCATTTCTATTTAATAGAGTTGCAACTCTTGGATGGAAATTTTTATTGTTGTTTTCTGAATAATTTGAATTTCCAAGAGTTGGTGGTTCTTTTCCCCTAAGACTTTGTGGCCTTCTTCCATGAGTTTAGTTTAGATACAGTGGAATGTCCCAGAGAAAATTTCAAATGGTCCTTAATATATGAAATGTTTCCAGAAAGGAGAAATTCTCTGCAGACTATAAAAGTATTTTTCAGTCAATGTGTATGGTACATAAACCACATCTGAGGTTTTTTGGTTCTTTTGGTGGTTTGGGGTTGTTTGTTTGTTTGTTTGCTTGCCTGGGTTTTGGAGGGTTTGGTGGTGGTTTTTTTTTTTTTTTTTTTTTTAGTAGGAAACCACTGCCCAGTGGGTGAAAAGGAAATAAAGGATAATAGGATTTTTCCAGTAAGATTGGAGCTGTTTGCAGGGGTTTCCTCCCCACTAGATGTCACTGGAACTGTTTGAAATGTTTGGAACAAACAACCCCAAAATTTCTCATGTTTTGAGCTTTCTTACAAATGCGAGATTTGGACAAAGTTACCTTCAAGCTCTGCTCTGCCTCAATGAGACTTGTAAGTGAATCTGGATTGATAAAAGGTAGTTCATGTGAAGTTTTGTTTTGGCGTGAATTTGGGGAAAATGTAGGTGAAACTCGTGAAGTTTGGTCTAGTGGTTGAAGATTTTGTTGGAAAACCCAAAGGGAATCAAATAAAACACTTGGAGACAGTCTCCATTTGGTCTTCAAAACTAGAATAATGTTCTGCAGAAAATGTGTCTTGAGTCGTTAGTGATCCAGTGCTGGGATGACCACACCATGAAGCGCAGTTGGAGTTTGAATGGTCAGCAAATCCACCACAAATAAAAGGAATTTCTGTCATGAAATTTCCCATAGGCAGCCTTCTCAGTAGTGCCTATGTCCACCCCATGCCACAAAGGCAAGCAGCTCCTTCTCAGATTATTAGGTCTACTATTAAAATTCTCCCCATAGTTACAGCTGACTACAGGAATCTTCTTCCATTCTTATTCAAAATTCAGTTTAGTGTGATTATGTGGCCATGCATCAAATATGGCAGTATAATATGTCCTTTCATCTACTTGCCATAATACATCCCTTTTAGTGCCACATAAATCCCTGGAAATATTGCTGTCTTCTGCTCTTGAGAATCTTCATGTGCCTCTTTGCCTTACTGCCCTCCTCTTCTATTGTTTCTCCAAGCTGAATTAATTCCCTTTTTTTTTTTTTTTCCCTGTCCCCAACACCGCTGCTCTACTCTTGCTGCTGCTTCTGAGTAGACTCCAGTGAAACAACAGAGGAGCCAAGAGCAGCCGAGTTGCTGGCACAAAATCCTTCCCAGCAGTGCCAGCATCTTGGCTCTCCTCTCACTGGAGGAATTGGTTGAGCCAAATCTCTCCATCTCCTCCATTAAGGGTGGTGGGGAGCAGCTCCTGCCTGGCCATGCCTGCTGCTGGAGCAGTGGCAGATGTCCTCACAGAGCTGAGGAAGTTGTAATTGAGGTATTACAGGAGTCAATGTGGTGCTTCTAATCCTCCCAGACCAAAGCAGCACCCCAGAAATGACAACAGGTTTTCTCCTTTGCTGTAGAGATCTGTGCTTATGTTGATGCTGGGAGAACCACGAGCAAGGCAGCAGCTCTGCAACACTGCCCTGGGGTGCTAAAGAGGTGCTGCATTATTTCCAGCGACAAATTAACCCATGCACATGAGCTACATGACAACAAGCTCTATTTATTCGCATAGGTAACTATAAGTGAACACCAAATACCATGAAGCTCTCTCTCCATCCACAAAAATGTTTGCAACAGCATCATTATTTGCATCTTCTTGATTCAAAGCCCTTTTTGTAACTCTTTCCCCAGGATCAATTGTGTTTTCATCATGTTGGTTTCTCACCAGAAGAATTTTCTCCAGAAAATGATGGAGAGATGAGCCTGCCCATGTCCCATGGAAACTGCAAGATCCTATATACTTATTTAACTAACCTCCTGTGTTCCACAGGATGCGTGCTAGGTTTGACCTGTTCAATTATCTAGTAACCTAATTGTACCATTTCAGCACAACCCTCTAGTAGGCACAATTGATTTTTTGGGGGCAAGCACCCTCTCTGGAGGTGTTCAAGGACAGATTGGACAGGGCCTTGAGTAACCTGGTCTAGTGGAAGGTGTCTCTACCCATGGTTGGAACCAGATGATCTTTAAGGTCCCTTCCAACCCAAACTATTCTATGAAGAACAACAAAAAGTTATATTCCCTTTACAACTTCTACATGAAGTCATTATTACATTAAACAGCAAACTTCCAACCTACTCTATATTCAGTAAATGGAATAAAATGAATTGAAGCTACTTGTCTATTTTTATATGTGCTCCTGAAGACATCCTCCAATTTTTTTTTTTATGGTTTAATTAAAGCCTCATGGCAATGGAATGCTTCTTTCTACCTAGTCTGCCAGTGGTTAAAAATTACAGGGTTTTGAGTACCCTGCATGTCTTTAATTGCTCTGCTGAAGATAAAAGAGCAGCAATATTTTTATCACAACCATTACAGCAGGCAAAATTAAAGATGTCCCTTGCCCATATGAGATGAGTAAGCCATGAGCAGGACCATCTCCCTCACCTGGCTCCTGTCCCACTCCTGCATCCCACAGCCCCACTGTAGATGCTGTTCCATTTTATACCCTGTTTTGGGGAGCATTTCATTCTGCCTCGTGTCCTGACAAGCAAAGGCACTCCTCATGTCCTGACAAGCAAAGGCACTTCCCCACTCTCTTTCTTCACTCTATTTAAAAAAAAAAATAAAAAAAAAAATTGTAGAAATCTCTAAATTAAGAAAGTACTGGGAGAGAACATTCAGCACAGGACAATGCAGAGAAAGGTTACAAGTATATTAGGATAAGGGCACCACAATTATATGAAGAAGTCTGGAGAGAAAAGATTACATTGTTCTGACAACAACATTTTTCAAACATTTAGACCTTTAATATCATTAATATAAAGCACAAGATTAAATATTTTATGCAAATATTAGACAACAGCAAAGAGCTCTGCATATTAGGATTTAAAACAAATTGAAAGCATGCAAGACATATTCATTTCTTAAGCAGTTTAGTTAAAAAAATCAGTATTGTCTCTATTAGGATTAACTGACAGTAACTCTTTGTGTTCAAATGGATTTAACATCATTCTGGTTTGTTTTCCAGATATCATTGTCCTCCCATAATCATGGATAAAGGGAAATGCAAAAGGACAGATCAAGTAAAGAAAAAAAACCCCAACCACCAAAACCACATATATCTTCACATTATAAACACAGAATTATGTTGAAATTTCATTACAGAATGAGATTTCAGCTTCGTACACCATGCCTAATCCTTGCACTATAAAAGATGTGTAAAAACCTCCTGACAAATTCCAACAGACTTGGTGGAAGTTGCATATATTGATTAAAACATCAAGCACTTACATGCGAACCAATAATGAATGACTTCGTGTTGGAAGATAAAACTTTGTGATATTTAAAATTACAGACTTGAAAGTGAGTAAAATTACCCCTAATTATGCAGAAGGGAGCAACACCTTAGCAGTAAACAAGATAAGCACCTCAAACAGCACTAATAATTTTAATTAACATTTTCTAGTTTCCTTTCACCTCCTTTCAAGGTCATCTGCTACCTTTGCCTGGTACAACATTACAGCACAGTGTTAAAAACTTACATTCCATTGGTAATCACTTTGAAAAGAAAAAAAAAAAAAAGGGGAAAAAAAAAGAAAATAACAAATGAATGAATTTCCAGACCAGTTTTATTTAAAAAATAAGGAAGAAGAATCACTTCATCATCTGCAAATGATATAAAACTGTTGAGAAGCTCTTTGCAGAAGTCAGATTCCAGCATCTGGGATTGAGACATTTGTTTTAGGGGATAATTCTGTTCACCAAAGGTGAAATTCTTCCAAGAATTTTGCAGAAACTCTTTAATATTTCAGGTGTAAATGTAAAAAAAGAAAAATGGATTATGGTCAAACTGTTGAATATTCAGATTGCAATCAAAGCCTCCTGAAGTGTGAATGCTGGAAATGAAAATTTGGCAAAATGTGATAATCTTGCACACTGCTTGTGTGGCTTTTTCTTCAGCACCAATTACTAAATGTGTGGTCAAGATTTATGGATTTTACTAAACCATTCCTTTTTCTTTTCTCAAAAGTCCAAAAAGTTGGTCAGGAAAAGGGCTTTGTTATATCAGTGGGTTTGTTCCATGCCACAAATTTAATGTACGAGGTCACTTGGAATATAATGTGTAGTGAAAGAATCTCATTAGGCTAAAATGAATGTAAAATGTGTCAATTTGATCCAAATGAGAACTGTAGTAAAACCATGTTTGATGTTCATGTGCAATAAATCTTTAACATTTGTCTGTAAAGTATTAGAGAATCCACAGGGAAATCTCTATTTGTGATAGCTGCACATTTCCAATGATTTTTTCTATAATCCTTTGTTGACATTTAGTATAAGGGAACAGAGAAGAAGATCCTAAAATGAGAATTATTACTTATTATTCTAAGGTAAACAAGATGGACACCTCGCATACAGAGCTTTGAGAAAGACAAAAATTAGGAGCAGATCTTTATTCTTCAAGTATAGAGTCCTCCACCTGGGGAGGTTCAACACCTTGCACCAGTACAAATCAGGGTTGGACCTGCTGGAAAGCAACTCCATAGAGTCCTGGTGAACAAGCAGTTATCCATGAACCAGAAACATACCTTTGTGGCCAAGAAGGCCAATGGCATCCTGGGTGCTTTCACAAGAGTGTGGCCTGCAGGTCAAGCAAGGTTCTGCTATACCCTGATGAGACTGTACCTGGAGGACTGTGTCCAGTTCTGGACTCTCTACTTCAAGAGGGACAAGGATATACTAGACAGTGTCCAGTGGAGGCTAAGAGGATGATGAAGAGTCTGGAACAGCTGCTTGATGAGGAAAGACTGAGAGACCTGGGGCTCCAGAACTGTAGTGTGTAGAGTTCTGGAGCCCCCAGCACAGGAAGGACGTGGACTGTTGGGTGGGTCCAGAGGAGGGCCATGAAGATGATCAGAGGGTTGCAGCAGCTCTGCTATAAGGACAGGCTACCAAAGTTGGGGCTCTTCAGCCTGGAGAAGAGGCAGCTTCAAGGAGACATTGTAGTAGTCTTCCAGCATCTGAAGGAGGCCTACAGGAAGGCTGGGGAGGGACTACATACAAGGTCTTGTGATGACAGGACAAGGGGTAATGAGTTTAAACTGGCAGAGGTGAGATTTAGACTGGATGTTAGGAGGAAGTTCTTTACAGTAAGGGTGGTGAGACACTGGCACAGGTTGCCCAGGGAGGTTGTGGTTGCTTCCTCCCTGGAGGTGTTCAAGGCCAGGTTGGAGAAGGCCTTGAGTGAGCTGTACTAGTGGGAGGTGTCCCTGCCTATGGCAGGGGGTTGGAACTACTTGATCTTTGAGGTCCCTTCCAACCTTGGCATTCTATGATTCCATGATTCTATGATTCCATGATTCTATGATTCTATGATTCCATGATTCTATGGTTCTATGTTCAGCCTGGAGAAGAGAAATCTGAGAGGACATCTTAATAACATTTATACATATCTGAAGGGTGGGTGTCAAAAAGGAGTCAGGTTGTTTTCAGTGGTTTCCTGTGGGGCACTGGATGGAAACTGAAACACAAGAAGTTCCACTTCAAGATAAGGAGAAACTTCCTTCCTGTAAGGGTGTTGGAGGACTTAAGCAGACTGCCCAAAGAGGTTGTGGAGTTTCTTTCTCTAGAGACTGTAAAGACCCATCTGGATGCATTCCTTTGTGACCTGTCCTGGGTGATCCTTCTTTGTCACAAGTGCTGGACCTAAGAATTTCTTAAAATTCCTTCTAACTGCTATCATTCAATGATTCTATAATCCTTCCATCTCATCTCTCGTTTTCTCCTAGGTGACAAAACAGGACATCAAATGTACCCTACCTGATGATAGTCAACTCATCATTAAAATGTATGGTGGCTTTATCCTGCCAGTTGAGTTCTAGACTAATCTATTCTCATTGTTAATTACTGTTGTATTTCAATTTTCTCTCCAGTATTTGGGTTCATTCATAATAGCTTTATGGTTCAGTGGACTGAAATGATTCCAGTGAAAGATATACAAGATTTCTTCTGGGAGTAATTTACAAAAACCCACAAATTTTTAATTGCTCTTGATGTTTCATTCTGGATATCTTGAAGAGAAGAAATCAGCTCAACTCTTTTAGTTGCCACATCAACCATGGCAGAGATGGAGTTTCTGATCTGCCTTGCAGTCAAACATCACTATTTTGAGGACTGTGCTAGAGCGATGCCATGGTACTAACATTTCTACAACTCACAATTCTTTCACAAGAGAATTAGGAGACACTAGTGTCCTTTGAGGAGGCTCAAGTAGTAATGGGTAAAACTTCCTAAACAGGAAAAATGGAGCATTTCATTTGACTGGTGGAAGCAATAATTATACTGGACTCTGGTGGGGACAAATTGCTAATACTAGGTTCAGGTTTTGGCCCCTCACTATAGAAAGGATATTGAGGTGCAGAAGTGTGTATGGAGAAGGACAACAAAGATGGTGAGGGGTCTGCAGGTCTTGTGAGGAGTGGTTGAAGGAAAATGGAGTTATTTAGCCTGAGAAGAGGAGGATGAGGAGAAACCATCCCACTCAATATAACTCCCTGAAAGAAGGTCTGAGTGAGATGGGGGTTGGTCTCTTCTCCTAAGAAAGAAGTGACAGGACAAGAGGGAATGGACTCAAATTGCACCAGGGGAGGTTTAGGTTGGATAACAGGATTTTTTTTTTTCCTGAAAGAGGTCAGGCATTGGAACAGGTTGCCCAGAGATGCAGTAGAGTTACCATCCCTGGAGGTATTCAAGAAATGTATAAGATATGGGATATGGGATATGGTTTGGTGGGCACAGTGGTGTTGAGTTGATAGTTCAATGATCTCAATGATCTTAGACCTCTTAGAGGTCTTTTCCAACCTTAATGATTCTGTGATTCTCTAATTTTTACTGAATGACTGAACTTGAAGCACTACAAGATTGCTCCAATATGAGGTCTGGCTCTTGATTATCACAAAGTTTTATTAAAAACCAAAGCAACCTTACAACACTTGCATGCCAAAGGTTGCAACATAGGTTTTGGCAGGAAGCAAGAAAACTCTCCAGCCTGGGAAAACTATTTGAGGAAACTTAGATCTGTGCTGATTTATGTTTTTTATGCCAAAGCAACAGCAGTTTTCTGAAGCCAAGGCATGACTTTATGGTTCTAGTAACGATACTCACTGGGAAGCTGCACAGTATCAGCCCAGCCATGCTCTGACAAAGCCTCTTCCCCATCTCCCTCCCCCACCCACATACCCCAGCAGTTTTTTTCTTAGTGTTTGTCCACCTCATTATTGCTGTGCAGAGCCTTTATCAATAAATGTGGTGTTCTCAGCCCAGTTTTCTTTGGCTTGCACTCTGCTTTACAAAACCGCTGCATACTTGACAGTTTGCCCTAGTTAAAAATTCTTTGGTCAGAGAAAAGCCCGGAGAATGAAACAGTATCTGGTGTTGTAAAATCTTGACCAGATTCTGAAATATTGCCTAAGCCCTTGTCAACTCAAAGGTAATTTCTCCAGGTCATGGTTTTGAGGGGGATTGACAGGACATTCTGCTGACTGCTCTGCCTGCACTAGATCTTTTTCAGGAGTGCACATAGTCAGCATTATCATGGAATGGAGTGCACCCTCAGCAAGTTTGCAGATGACACCAAGCTGTGTGGCACAGTCGACTTGCTAGAGGGCAGGGATGCCATCCAGAGGGACCTGGACAGGCTGGAGAGGTGGGCCCAGGCCAACCTGATGAAATTCAATAAGGCCAAGTGTAAGGTCCTGCACCTGGGTAGGCACAATCCCAAGCACAAATACAGGCTGGGTGGTGAATGGCTGGAGAGCAGCCCTGAGGAAAAGGACCTTGGAGTCTGGGTTGATGAAAAGCTCAACATGAGTCTGCAGTGTGCACATGCAGCCCAGACAGCCAACCGAGTCCTAGGCTGCATCAAGAGAAGCGTGGCCAGCAGGGCAAGGGAGGTGATTCTGCCACTTTACTCTGCTCTCGTCAGACCCCACCTGGAGTACTGTGTGCAGTTCTGGAACCCTCAGCACAGGAAGGACATGGAAGTGTTGGAGCGGGTCCAGAGGAGGGCCACAAAGATGATCAGAGGGCTGGAGCAGCTCTCCTATGAGGACAGGCTGAGGGAGTTGGGGCTCTTCAGCCTGGAGAAGAGAAGGCTTCGAGGGGACCTGATAGTAGCCTTCCAGTATCTGAAGGGGGCCTACAGGAAGGCTGGGGAAGGATTATTTACAAGGTCCTACAATGACAGGACAAGGGGCAATGGGCTTAAACTGGCAGAGGGGAGATTTAGACTGGATGTTAGGAGGAAGTTCTTTACAGTAAGGGTGGTGAGGCACTGGAACAGGTTGCCCAGGGAGGTTGTGGCTGCTCCCTCCCTGGATGTGTTCAAGGCCAGATTGGATGAGGCCTTGAGTGAGCTGTACTAGTGGGAGGTGTCCCTGCCTATGGCAGGGGGTTGGAACTAGATGATCCTTGAGGTCCCTTCCAACCTTACCATTCTATGATTCTATGATTCTATGATTCCCCCACTTCCCAGTCCTCTCTGGTTTTGACAGCACATTTAATTCCATATGTAGATTACAAGCTAAACATAAGAAAAACAGTACAGAGAGTTAAAAAAACCAACATCTTGTCTGCTTACTAGTGTTTAATTTCTCCATTTCTATGTGAGGAATTATCAATTACCTAATAACTCTGGAATGGGGAAATCACCTGAGGCTGGATCTAGGCTACATCAAACTAGATTTCAAACTATTCATGAAATAGGTCATCCAGGAAGGTGGTGAAGCTACTCTCCCTGGAGGTGTTCAAGAAACGTGAGCTTGCTACTTGAGGATCTGTTTTAATGGACATGGTGGTCTTAGACTGAAGATTGGTCTTGGTGATCTTAGAGGTCTTTTCCAACTGAAATAATTCTATGATTCGATCTCAGCTCTCACAGTTCTTTCTTTACAGTGTCAGGACAGTTTCTTCAGCTTTTACAGCTGAAGAAGCTGAGGCACAGGTAGATCAAAGATCTTGCAAGACAAAGGTAAATTTTGTATCAGATACAAATTCCAGTGGGGTGCCTTTCTTGCCCAAACCCCTTCAGGGCCCCCTTCACAGAGGGTCCAAATGTATGGTAGCCCCAAAATGAAAACTCACCACTCACAATGAAAAGTTTGCTATTAGATAGATAGATAGATCAGATAGAGATAGAGATAGATAGATAGATAGATAGATAGATAGATAGATAGATAGATAGATAGATAGATAGATATAGATATAGATATAGATATCTTTTTCTGTTTTAATTCCTGTGTTTGGGAGTTTAAAGAGTGTAAACATAAAAAAAAATTTAATATACTCATTATGAAACCATGGTAATGAAATAATTTTCATCAACAAGTGCTTGAGAGTTAAAAATATCTGCTTAAAATTGTATTTTATCAGGGTTAAAAATGGGTAAGATCTTAGGAAGAGTCAGGCTAGATCATCCAGCTGTATAAATTATACATCATGGTATTAAAATAAGCTTCATTTCTTTCTGAATCAAGCTCTGACTATTGCAGTTTTGGAGGGCATCTTCCTGTGGGCAGATTACAGCAGACCTGCCCACTCCTTCCTCCAGAGAAACTGAGCTGGCCCTAGTAAGATCAATAACCCTTCCAGTTTGGTGGCAACTCATATGGTCTTAATTAGAAAGAAAAAGACCTAGTTCTGCATTTTCCTTATCAACCTCAGGCACTTTTTTTTTTTTT
>VWZE01025827.1:0-31554 GCA_013396675.1 Eubucco bourcierii | reverse complement strand
CTCTCCAGCCTGTCCAGGTCCCTCTGGATGGCATCCCTGCCCTCTAGCAAGTCGACTGTGCCACACAGCTTGGTGTCATCTGCAAACTTGCTGAGGGTGCACTCCATTCCTCTGTCCATGTCACTGACAAAGATGTTAAACAGCACTGGTCCCAGCACTGACCCCTGAGGGACACCACTTGTCACTGGTCTCCAGGTGGACATTGTGCCCTTGATCACCACTCTCTGGGTTCGACCAACCAGCCAATTCCTTATCCAGCGAGTGGTCCATCCATCAAGTCCATGTTTTTCCAGTTTGGTGACCAGAATGTCATGTGGGACAGAGTCAAATGCCTTATTCAGGTCCAGGTAGATGACATCAACTGCCCTTCCCTTGTCCACTGTCACTGTGACTTCATCATAGAAAGCCACTAAATTTGTCAGGCAAGATCTGCCCTTGGTGAAGCCATGCTGTAGATGTTGATCTACATTATCCCAGATGACAATGATATGGGATGATTTGAACTAAAATTTGACTACTCAGAGAAGTTGTGGGTGATGGAACTCTGGAGCAGGTTGCCCAGAGAGGTTGTGAAGTTGTCTTCTCTGGAGAGATTCCGAATCCAACTCCACATTGTGATCCTGGGCAACCTGCTCTGAGTCACTCTGCTTTAGTAGGGGAAATTGGACTACATCATCTCCAGAGGTTACACCCAATGTTCTTTTTTTCCATAACCACATCTTTGGTTTTCACTTTATTTCATATTTTGGTGATTGTACAGAATACTGAACAATCAACAGCATTTTTATTTTGGTATTTCCTCTCTTTTCCTTTTCTTTTCTTTTTTTTTTTTTTCTTTTTTTTTTTTCTTTCTCTTTTCTTTACTTTTTCTCTTTTCTTTTCTTTTCTCTTTTCTTTTCTTTTCTTTTCTTTTCTTTTCTTTTCCTGAAAAATGAGACACAATCCATGTCCCTTTCAAAGTTCAGTAGGATGCTTCACTCAAAGCACACTTCAGCCTTCATTTATATCATCTAGCTTTAAGACCTCTAACTTAAATTAAATTAAGTACTATAAAAGCAAAGATGCTGTGGGCTCCCAGAAGAAAGAAATCCATTTCTATAACACTTGAAACATTGCTTTCAAAGAGTGGCAAAAAGGAATCACAGAATATCAGGAGTTGAAATGGTCCCCTGGAGATCATCAAATGCAACCCCCCTGCCAAAGTAGGATCACCTGGAGAAGGTCACACAAGAACACGTCCAGGCAGGTCTGGAATGTCTCCAGACATGGAGACTCCACCACTTCTCTGTGAAGCCTGTTCCAGTGCTCCATTACCGTTATATTAAATAAGTCTCTTTTCTTCCTTATATTCAAGTTTGTGCCCATCACTCCTTGTCCTGTCACTGAGCACCACTGAAAAAGACTGGTTGCATCCTTCTGACACCCTTTAAGGATTTAAAGAGATTTATCAGATCCTCCCTCAGTCTTCTCTTTTTCCAGACTAAGAAGACACAATTCTCTCGATCTCCCTTCATAAGAGTAATGTGCCAGTCCCTTTATTATCTCTGTAGCCCTTCTTCAAGATGGTAGGTGGATCCATAAACTCATGATCTATAAACCTACTCCACACAGCCAACTCCATGTCTCCTGAAATCACTGTTCTGTGATTGAAACTACAGACTGTTTGCTAAGCAGATGTTTGGTCCCTTGTTTATAGTAGAATACCAGCTTCCATGCCAGCTCCATGGTCAACCCAGAAGTAAAAGAAAACATTTGTTCTACAGAAGAATTCACAGAAATGGAAACAAATAGGACTGGCTAATTAATAGTTTTCTGAGACTGAACTCCTTAGATTCTTTTTCGTCTCATCCCTCCAGATCCAGTTTATGTGCACATTTGAACAATGACTTCATATCCTCTCCAAACAGAAATGCTGGGATTCAGTCTCGTCATTTGGCCAACACAAATCCCCAAGTGCCAAGATTATTTTGTGTGTGTGTGTGTGTGTTTTGTTTTGTGTTTGTCTTCTGCTCCTTCGTTTACAGGATTCCTAGTCAAAGCAGTCAGTCAGTGGAATGAGTCCAGTTTGCACCAGAGAAAGATGTGGTAAGCCCTGAAACATACTGAAAAAAGGAGCATTTTTGTAATATCTGTCTCTCATGGTGCAGACTCCATCTACAAATGTTAAATCTTTATCTGCTGTAAATGAATGAATTTAAGGGGAAGTTTTAGTGACTTAATGTTAGCTTTGTGGACCATCTTCACCAGGAAACAAGGAGATGGCTCCTTGAAAACATTTTTTCCAAAAACGATTCTTTTCGTTTACATCACAACCTGCCACCACAAAAACATCTCCGATTTTATGATTTTTTGGAGGACTACGTTTCAAGCAGGACCACATTCCTGAAGATACATCCTAGTTCTGAACAGCTTCTATTGCATTATGTGAGATAGAGTCCACTAAATCCAAATTCTCTTTAATTTAAGGTGTTTTTTCTTCCTGCTTATGCAGGCATACAACCAAAATGCCTTGTTATGAATCTTATGGATTAGCTTCTAGACTATTTTGGCTATTACTTGGAAGCATGTCCATGAAACACTCCTCTCCAACATGGAGTTTTGTTACAAACTGAAGATTCCACAGAGTATTTTGTAGTCAGATGGGGGCCCAGGTTTCTCCTAGAGGTTAAGAATTCTTTAGAAATTCATCCGAGAACTGGTATTTTGATGCCAATGTTGTGATTAAGAAGGAACATTCCTGTATGTTCCTCTGCCTGTGGAGAGTGTTGTTGAAGGGAAAGGTGATGAAGCTGCACAGGGTCCATGGCATTAAATCTGAGATAATTAGGATAAGGGATATGAATGATAGAACACATTTGGAAGGGAAAAATACCTTGGAAAATATTCAGTTTGACTCATTTGAACATGCCTATCATTTATTGTGGTGTCTTTAACTGAGTTTAAAAAATACATTTTTCTTTACCAAACCCATTTCAGGCCCAACAGGGACCCATAACCCTCTCCACTTTTCTTCTTAAACCACTGGGACGTGTTTTGATAAGTTTCTAAACATCTACATTTCTTATTTTTTAAGAGAGGTTGAAATCTCAGTTTTGGTTGCGAATGTTGAGGAATATTAAACTGATGAACCAACAAGTTGCTTACCCAAAAAACAACCTCTAGAAGAAAAATCCCTGATTACAAGTGGAGCCAGGAGTTATTACAGAATAGTAAAATTTCCCTTCTTTTATTTACCCTCTTTATGTCATGTCTCAAACTGGCACAAGAGGCAGGGCAGCTCAAGAGAGTTAGGAGAGCATGGCCACCAGAGACTTTTAATTTATTGATGGCTCTTGCCCTACTGTAGAGTCACGGCGGCTATTGGAGTGTAATGGATGAAACAGATGTTTGACACAGCAGCACCTCTTCATAACTTCACTCTTCAAAAACAGTTTTACAAGTGCTTGCTCGCGTTGGTTCCCATTCAGCACAGGAAACTGAGGTCATGGTGAAACATGAGGCCCGGGCAGGAGCTTGAACTCATGTGCACTGCAGCTGGGGCTGCGTCTTCTGAGCACGTTAGCAATTCATGGAGCAGCCGTAATTTTCAGCTTATGGACAAAGGAATAAAAGTGTTGACATCCTGATTGTAACATCTGTGAGAGAGGGAAAAAAATATGAGCCTTTTGCTGAATGTATGAAGGATGGATGTTTCCTTACGATTAATTTTGTTAATTATCAGACATGATCATTTTTAACGTGGAAAATTCCTTCAGCTTGCAGCATCAACACTGAGAATACAGCTTCTGGACCAAAGTTTTCTTAGTATTTCTTAGAAACAATAGTTTTTTTACAGCAACTGACTTTTCTGATATGCTGAGGTATATTTTTTTTCCCTAGATGATTATTTTAACACATGTTTATCTCTGATTATGTCCAAAAATTCTTCCCAGGCACATGGTATGAGTGATTTTGTAGCTTGTTTTAATAAAGATGACATAAGTCTGAAGAAATATAAGGCAAATTTGAGTAAAGAAAAACAACATTTCAACAAAGAAAATATGAGATATGATAAAGAAAAAAAAAGAAGTTTTAATAAAGATAAGATTTGATAAAGAGAAGTTTCCATTACTTTCCATTTCCTTTCCTGAGAAAACAATTAAGGAATTTAGGTATCGACTTTTGGTACCTAATCTGGACGATGATAGCACCAGCCTGAGGAAGGTGATGTGTGAGTGGTTCCAAAGCCCATATCAAAAGTTTTTCTCCTACTGTAAGTTCAGCTCCCCTCCAATACAAGGGCCCTGAGGATTATTCCAACACTTTCATGAAAACTAATATCTGCCTGCAGCAAGCTTCTGCTCATCTTCCAGCAGCAACATGTGTGCTCTGTACTTTCTGCAGCTTTGCTCTCTGTATTCCATGGGTTTTCACACATAATTATATTTCTGACCTTGCTCTTAATTAAAGTCAGTCCTTCAGTGACTCAGTGGCACATTTTGAAAGGAAACGTAGTTGTATAAGTTACTTACACAACACAAAATAATGGTTTAAGATGCTAAAATAGTGTCAGCAGTGTTAAAAAGAGAAGGTTTCAACAGTTCTGTAATACCAGAAACTCCCACACTCAGTTTGTGCAGAGATGTTACCATGAGTTCGGACTGGGCAACCACCTACCACCTACCTCTCAAGTCTCTCTAATGCAAAGAGTTGGTGGATTTGTCCAGGTAAAACCATGTGTTTATTATTCTGCTTTTCAAAAGCACTTCTAGGAAGATTCACACTTAAAGAACCATCCATTTTCTGGCCCAGCTGCTCAGAAATAAAGACTGTATTAAATAAGGCCACTAATTCCTTCAGGTAGTTGTAAAAGCTTCTGACAGTAGAAAGTAGTCTCTCACGCGGAAATCCCTTGAAGTCCTAGAAATCCATATTTTTGTCTTTCCCTGTCTATTTTTACTGTAATAACATGCACTATTAGGAGTCAAATATCTTTTATAGCACAATATCCTGAATGTTTGCAGGAAAACAGCTTTCACAGATGCCCTGCTTAGCAGCAGAAGCTGGGGCAGTAAAATTCTTCACTTTGAGGGTGGCAAAACACTGAATCAGGTTGCACAGAGAGGCTGTGGAATGTCCTTCTCTGAAGGCACTCAAAACCCACCTGGACGTATTCCTGTGTGACTTTACTGTAGATGATACTGCTTTAGCACAGGGCCCAGACTAGATGATCTCTTTCTTCCCCCACTACGGTGGGATTCTGTGTGATTCTGTGATGGTTGCTGTGTTTATTCCCTCTGCATTCAGAGAGATCAACATAGGAGGCAGGAGCCATCCGTGTCTCTACTCAATAGCACTAATGGTTGCTCTCTGTTCATGAAGGCAGAGCAACTGCCCAGATGAGGCAGCTCAGTAGTATTGGAGTCTGATTGTGCTCCAGAGATTGCACAGGGAGCTCTTTGAATCAGTGTTCACATGAGTGAGAGGAAAAAGCCAAAGGTTACCTCTGCCAGTATGACTTGATCTAGTTGATATCCCTGATCACTGCTGAAGAGTTGGAGTAGCAGAAGAGTTGGACTAGAACATCTTTATAGGTCTCTTCCAATCTAAAATATAGTATCTTAGAATGTTTTGGGTTAGAAGGGATCTTTAAAGGTCATCTAGTCCCTTCAGTCAGCAGAGACGTCTGCATCCAGATCAGGCTGCTCAGAGTCCCATCCAACCTCACCTGAAATGTTTCCACAAATGGGGCACCTATAACCTGTCTGGTCAATGTGGGGCAGAGTCTCACTACTCTCTTGTTAAACATTTCACCCTTATATCTAGTCTAAATCTACTCTCTTGTCTTAAAACTCAACCATGTGACTGGAGCTATACTTATATTCAAGCAGTCTACATAAGAGGGCAAAAAGTCATGTGTGTGGTTTCCAGCTTTGTTTTCTCAACCTTTAGTAGTTGTTTGGTTGTTCTGTGTCTAACCACAGTCCCCAGCTCTAGGACAAGCTATGTGATGAAGGACAGCCAAGGAATTTTTCTTCTTGGTCTCTTTGCATTGATAAACCCTCCAGTCGCTGGCATGGAGACACCACCAAATGAAGTCAATGGAAAGTTTCCTTCACATCTGAGGGTTTTGCATAGGGTTTGTGCCAATTTACAGCAAAAGTTACAGTTAGTGAGCTTAAAATATCTAGGGACAGCTTAATGGCATCCAAAGGACAAAGCCTGGACAAAGCCTGCAAACCCCCCATCTCACGTTAGGTGGCCTTGCTTCTCTGGAGCTGGAAAACACTTGACAGGAAAAGTTTCACAATCAAAGACAAGCCTACATAGTTTGGTTTGTTGATAATCTTGCAAAAGTGAGCAAAACAGCTTCTTACCAAGGTTTACTAGAAGTCCATAGTTTGCTGTTTGTTTTTTTTTCCTATGGGAAAATTAGGCTGTTCCATAAAAGTGTGGGGAAAATTTGAGCTGACAGCCCCAGATTAAATTCACTTTTGGAATTCTGAGATGGCGACAAGTTTAACTATTCTGGTTTGGCTCAGGCAGCGTGGGTTGTGGGCTGTGTCTGTAGAAGATGTGAGCATGGTTGATGCGACACCCAGGTCTGGTTTTCAGGAGTGACCACACAGTCCCTTTTTCCCAGGCATGGGAAGAGCGAACATCATTGCAAGCAGCAATCACCAAAAGAGGCGGAATTTTGTCATGTTCCTGGATCAGCCATGGAGTGGCTAAAGTCCATTTGGAAGAGCAGTCAGTTCAGCCTGTATCCACCAAATGACCTCAGAATACAGAAGATGTCCCTCTATTTTTTTAATGGACACCTACATCACTCTGTTGAGACCCCACCTGCAGCACCGGGTCCAGTGCTGGAGTCCTCAGTGTTGGAGAGACATGGACTTATTGAAGCAGGGCCAGGGAACGCCATAGTAATGATGGGAGGGCTGAAAGCCCTCTTCAGTGAGGACAGGCTAAGAAAATTGGGATTGTTCAGCCTGGAAAAGAGAAGAGTCCAGGGAAACTTTCTGGTCTTAAGGAATACTGAAACTCTGAGGACAGAGATGGGAATAGACATTTTAACAGGACCTGCTGTGGCAGGACAAGGGGTGATGCTTTTAAACTGAAAGAGGAGATGTAGACTTGATAGGAGGAAGAGATGTTTTATCCTGAGGATGATGAGACTCAGGCCCAAGTTGTCTAGAGAAGTGGTAGATGTCCCCTCTCTGGAATCATTTTAGGTCAGATTATATGGGGCTCTGAGCAATCTGATCTGCTGGCAGACGTACCTGGTTGCCACAGGGGAGTTGGACTAGCTGAGTTTTAAAGGTACCTTCCAACCCAAACTATTCTATGAGTCAAGAAAATGGAGATAACACCTTTCTAGCCTCAAAATTTCAAATAGAGGAGAGAAAGTCTCATGGAAACTGTTGCTACAGAGGTTTAGATGGTAGAGCTGAAACGTGAAGCAGCTCTATGAGATGCATCCTTATCCTTCTCCCTCTCCACTCTCCTGTTTTAAACCCTTTTAGCTTAGATTTTGGAGATTCATAGCTTTAGTCATGCTATGGACTCTCACAGCACATGGTCACTTGTGCGATTACATCTTGAGGATGAGACATGAGGCTTTTGTGTTCTTTGGAGAATTTATTAGGCTTGCAATTAGTAAACTGAACAATGTCAGATTCTGTGAAAACACTACAAGTGTGAAATCTAGTCTGGAAGTGAATTGCTACCTTTTCTTTAGTATTGCAAGCCATGCTCTCAAGTTTATTTGAAGACATAAAATATGCTAAATGTTTAGCAGCACTACTGTGTAAAGAAGAGTTGGATGAAGTATATATTTTTAAATACAGCAAGTAATAAAATGTTGAGTAAATTCCCAAGAATATAATTTTGGGGCAAGTACAATGGAATGCTTAATGGAATATATTCCCTGGTCTGTTGTTTTTATTCTTTTTTTTCCTCCAGCTTTAATCTTCTCGCCCAGCCAGTGGTTGATGTTATGGGAGCTGTGAGGAAGGGGGTTCATCCACAGACACTTCCAATATTGTAGGAATGAAAGAAGGGGTGTGAGGTGCTTGCAACCTGCTGGTACAGCTTATTTCCACTGGTGTAACTCCCAGCATCCAACTGTGGATAAGAACTCAGTGCCACTGACCACAGGACACAAAGAAAATTATAAAACAAATTGGGGGAAAAAAAAAGAAAAAGCAAAAAAAGAGTCCTTCTCAAATTAATTTTCTCCAAATGTATTTCCTTTTCGTTTAACATGGTTGAGAAATGTCCCTGTAGACTTCATGAGAAAATCAACCTCTTCATTTTAAGTTCTAAATGGATCTCTAAGTTGCTAACCCTGATATGCAAAACTGCATGAGAAATCCAAATTCTCATCAAGACAGTTGCAGAATCACATAACCATAGAATTCCGGCATGGTGGGGGATATAAAGGACCTCTGTGGACCATCTAATCCAAAGCTCGTGCTAAAGCAGGATCACTCACAGAGGGGTGCACAGGATCACAATGTCTGGGGGGGGTTGGAATTCAGAGAAGAAGACTCCACAATCTCTCTGGGCAGCCTGTTCCACTGTTCAAGCATCTTACATCAAATAATCTTCTATTTCTATTCAGGTGGAACCTCCTGGGTTCCATTCTGAGCCTGTTGCCCTTTGTCCTAACATTAGGTACCGCTAAAAAGAGCCTGGCCCCATCCCTTTGCATCCCACAGGTACTTTAGCTCTTTCTGAGCATTAGGAAGATACCCTCTCAGTCTGCTCTTTTCCAGACTAAACAGGATGAAGTCTCTCAGCCTTTCTTCCTCACAGAGGTGCTCTTTAATGCCCTCAGCAACCTCATAGATCTTATTTGACACCCCCCAGTAGTTCCCTGTCTCTCTTGAACTAGAGGAGGCCAGAACTGGACCCAGTACTCTGATGTGATGTACTCCTGAGATACTCATACCCACTGTGTGAAGAGAACAGCTGTGGTCAGTGTTGTTCCTTTCAAGACACCCCCTCCCCCCTCTTTGAGTCAGGTATGTTGCCCTGGAGTTCTTTCTGATATAAATGTTTCTGTAGCTGGAATTCACTATAGATAAAGCATCCAAATTCAAGATCATGCCCTTCATTGAGCAGCTTCATACTTCAAGAGGAATATTTTCCCTTGCTGCAAATTAAGTGCTGCCCCTTTACAACACAATCAAGTCCCGGTAGCACAGCATCCTCCCATACTTATTGATTAACTGGTTTCATACTGCTGGTTTCCAGATAACCATTTGTAAGTCATTCCATCATTAAACCTTTCTGCTCCATGGTACCTCTGAAATGATGCTCCCAAACTGCTCTCACTTCCTGCTGCCTATCAGGACTATCCATTCTGGAAATGGGAATCTGTATTCCATGGGATTCCAGTAGTATAAACATACACTTAATACTCCCAGGAGACATATTAAGGAAAAAAAAAATTAATCAAAATCACAGACTCTGACATTAACATTCTCATATTTTATTTCCGTCTGTGCTTTCTGGAATGTTAATTTTTAGTTGTTAGAAAGTTTTTGCAGTTGGAACTCAGAGATACCTGTTAATTTTGTTTTGAAGTATCAATCAAATGCTGTTATAGCAATTGTTCTGTTAATCAACTTTAATTATCTTTGCTTATATATATATATATAAACAAATCATAATAGTGGATGTCACTGAGGAGACTATTTTTCTGTACTTAAATTGACTTGTCAATTAATATTGATCAGTACTAGAAAGAGATGTTCAGATTGCAACTATCTGGCACTTATGATTGGCACTTGGCTTGGAAAAGCAAGAAGTCTTTGAAGTCCTGAGAACAACTTTCAGTGCAGTTTCCTGGACTTGGCCACAAAGTACTTGTTTTGGAGGATTTCCCCTGCGTGTACATCTTCATCTCACATTATTTTCCACATTGGCCTTCTAAAGAGGGAAATCTCAAAATCTGTAATGAGCCTCCCCTCATGCAACTTGAGAACATTTCCTCTCATCCTGTCACTTGTTACTTGGGAGAGGAGATCACCCCACATATTGCTACAACCTCTTTTGTGGAAATCATTGAGAGCGAGGTGGTCTCCCCTCAGCCTCCTTTTCTCCAGGCTGAGTAACCCCAGTTCCTTTATCTGCTCCTCACAAGACATGTGTTCTAGACCCTTCACCAGATTCGTTGCTCTTCTCTGAACACACTACAGCACCTCAATGTCTTTCTTGGAACGAACAGCTCAAAACTGAAGGTGTGGCCTCACCAGTGCTGAATACACCTGGACAATCACTGCCCTGGTCCTACTGGCAGCGATCCAGTCCAGGATGCTATTGCCTTTTTGGTCAACTAGGTACCTGCTGGCTCATGTTCAACTAGCTGTCAACAAGCACCACGAAATCCTTTTCTATTGGGTAGTTTCCTGCTAGTCTGCCCCAAGCCTGGAATATTCAAGGGATTGTTGTGACCCCAGTGCAAAACCCAGCACATGCCTTGTTGAACCTCATGCCATCTATCTAGCTGGCTCAGATATCTCTGTACAGCCTTCCTACCCTTGAGTAGATCAACACTTCCACCCAAAACCTGTTGGATCTCTTTCTCTATGCAACACAACAACATGCAAAGGCTGCAATGTCTTTGAAGACGTTTTCCTCTTAGGAGTGGAGACCATTTTGGCCTCCCAGTTATATTTGTCTGCTTGTGAGTAGAAAGTCCTGAGGTGCCACTGCCCTTCTGCCTTCCCCAGCCACCTTCTACATGGCTTCAGATACCAGAGAAAGTCAACAAATCATCATTCAAAGTGCAGAGAGGGGGAAAATTGTGTGTTCTCTCTGCTGACCTGGCTCGCAGATTAAAGGTAAACTGGTAATGAGAACCTACCAGATGATAATTAATAAGTGGAGTTTTCTATATCTGATTTACCTGTCATGTAAGAAGAAATTTCCCAGGGCAGGAAGGTCTGTTCTACATGAGTTTAAGTGCTTGCCTTTTTAAGACTAATCAGTCCAACTTGATAGAATCTAAAAATGAGTGCTGCAGATGCTATGGATGGGCTTTTGTCTCTCTATCTCTCTGGGAGGTTTACAATTATCCTGAGAAAACCCAACCAGGGTCCTTAACCCCCTGCTAACATCACAAGCAAGCTGGCACATAAAGGACACTGAAAATCTGTGGGGGGAAAAAAAATGATTTTTAGATGTTTTTAATGAAAAAATAAGTTAAACTCTTGAAGGAATAATGGAGCAAGGGAACCGAAAAAGGGTGGGTTTTGGTTTTGTTTTGGTTTCGTTAGGTTTTAATTGACAGTTAAATGACAGTAATGTCAGGCAGTTTCTTAAAGAAGTAGTGAGAACTCCAGATTAGGGGGTAGATCTCCTTGTCTTGAGCCCACTGTGTCAGCCAGTTGATCTCCTTGGTGACCATGAGATCAAGGTAGTCAATGACTTCTCCAACCATTCTCCTGTGTGGGAACACTGACAGGGCAAGAGCAGTGCTAAGACAACATAAATAAAAGAAATAAAGAGACAATGAAATAAACAGATCTATAACAGAAAATTTATGCATATTTAGAGACATTGTAGGGATTTATTATGTCCCTAAAAAAAAAGCCAAATTATAGAATAAAAGAATGGTTTGGGTTGGAAGGGACCTTAAAGATCATCTAGCTCCACCCCCCCCACACCATGGGCAGGGACACCTTCTACAAACCAGGTTGCTCAATGCCCAATCCAACCTGGCCCTGAGCATTTCCAGGGAGTGGGACATCCATAACCTCCCTGGGCAACCTGTTCCAGAGTCTCACCACTCATGTCAACTTTTCGTAGCTTCATTCCACAGTAGGTTGCATTGCTATGTGACATGTTTTCCATGTATCTGAACCAAGTCAGGTTCTCTCCTTACACCACATTTTGTTTAGATTGGACTCATTCTCCAATTTTATGATAAAATAAGAACATAATTCACACATCAGCATTTCAAAACCTGTACAGCTGCAGAATGAGTAAACAGTGGAGTGAGTAATCATTGCTAATCTTCACTGTAGAGAGAGAGGGAGGGGGAAAAAGAGCACATGATTTTGTAGTGTGCCAGGGTCAAAATTATGGTTTGCACTTTTTAAAACATCTCAATTTTATTTTTTTTTTCAATCAGTGCTTTAGAGGTGACAGAGAAAAATCTCTCTCTTAGCAGAGCTAATCACAGATAGATTAATATTCTTTTTCATTCAAATTTTTTTGGGGGAAGTTGAAATTGTAGCAGAGTCCTATTGATTGCATTAGCTGAATTAAGTTTTTTAAATCCTCCAGCTGTTTGCTGTCAGAATTTAAACCTACTGTCTATTTTCAGCTGTGCACTTCATACAAGTTTCACCTGGTGACTCAATAACATTTTAATATAAAAGTACATGATCATGGAACATATGTTCAGTTTTCAGGCCAGGTTTAATAGCAGCAGAAGGGGCAACAATTAACAATTCTGTTTTTTCTGGGTATTCAGGGTCCAAGTTGAAAGTTTTTCCTGGGCTGCTTCCAAAAAATCTTTGTTCCTAGTGCCATGACCTTTGAGGAGTTTGGAATCAATGAGCCACATTGCCTTCCATAGGGGTGTCAAGTGCAGAATAAAAAACTGCACCACATCATTTTTCACCGCAGCCAGATGAGGTCTGAGTGAAGGAACAAGGAACAGGAAAGCAAGAACATCTGAAAAATTGACTCTGCAAGCCGGAATGTGATTCTGCAATAGGGGTAACTTTTTTTTTTTTCTTTTCTTTTTTCTCCCTCTTTTTTACCCCCTCTCTTTTCCTCTCTCTCTCTTGTCTGTCTTCTTAAAGAAAAAACCTTCTTTCTGTCTTTTTCTCTCTTTGTTTCTCTTTTTCTCAGTTTACATTCTTTGTATATTTTTTTTGCTTCTCTCACTCTTTTCTCTCCCTTTTTTTCTCTCCCTGATTTTCTTTCTTTTTTCTCTCTTTTTTTCTCTGCTTTTTTATTCTCTCTTTTTCTCTTTCTTTTTCTATCTACTTTTTTCTCTCTCTTTTCCCTTCATTTCCTTTTTTCTATTTTCCTTTTTTCATCTCTTTTTTCTCTCATTTTATTTTTTCTTTATTGTCTTTTTGGGTTTTTTTGCTTATTGTCTTTTTGTCTTCTTTTTTTCCCCCTTTACTGTCTTTTTGTCTTCTTTTTCTGCCTCTTTCTGTTTTGGTTGGGTTTTTTNCCCCAGAGTAGGCAGGTTGTAGACAGATCTGGGTCTCAGCCTCCCACCCCCTGGGCCCCTGTGTCAAAGAACAGTGATAGAGCACCTTTCATTTATGCAACATCTGTAATGCATAGAGCAACGCATTAATAGCTCAATATGCCAATCTGCCACTGTGCATTTTGACCTAGCAAGGACCAGAAGCATGGAAGGTCTGTAAGGCAGATGTGGGAATGGCAGCAGCAGTGGAAATTAAAGGCAGACATGAAGAGTTTTGCACAGCATTGCAGAGTGGTAGCTCTTCTGGAAGAGGCTAATGCTTCCAGCTCAGTTAGGAGGTTAATAGAGCTAATCTTCTGTATCACTATTATTTATAACATGTTGTTGGACTTAATGTTTATGAAGCTCAAGCTGTATAGTGCACATCCAATTATGTTTTCTTACAGCCGTGGAGGGTTTTATGAAAAGGAATATTGAGTGAATGCTTTATTGCTGAAAAAAAAAAATATTGTATTGGTTAGAAAGAGGAGTTAATCCTAGAGGAAGCAAAAAACAGTAACAAAGGCTACAGCAAATACAAGATACTTGGAATTCATTGCATGACATTCTCACCCTAATTATTAGCCCACACTGGGAATAAAAACAGCACCCTCATCTTCCAATTATTATTTTTTTTTTCCTTTCCTCATTTTTATTGCACATTTACATAAGACTTGTATGCCTTGTACTTCTTCCAGGCAGGCTTATAATGTTTCTTTTAACCCTTTTCTTCTCCTGACACAGCCATGCAGGAAAGCTCATTTGCAGCCACAGAGGTGGTGGAAAGGAGGTGACAATGATGCAGGTGGCTGGGGTGGAGGTGGCCAAGTCTCAATGAACGCAGAGAATGTTGCAGCTTGAAGCAGAATCTAGGGGTTCACATGGTTCATGGAAACAGGTGAAGCTGAAGCACAAAGAACACTGAGAATATGGTTAGATATGGATTTTTTAGGGTTTTTGAATGAAAAAAAAATGAAAGGAAGGCACATCTTAAAGGAACAGTGGGACTGAAGAAGTTAATTTTTTTTTTTTAATGACAGTTAAATGTCAGCAGTATCAGACAGCTTCTTAAGGAAGTGGGGAGACTCCAGATCATGGGGTAGAGCTCCTTGTCTTGAGCCCATAAGTAGATCTCCTCAGGGACCAACAGATCAAGATATTCAAGGACTTCTCCATCCACTCTCATGCATGGAAATTCTGACAGGGCAACAGCAGTGGTAAGATATGATAAATAAATAACAAATCGAATAAATAAATAAATAAATAGGTGGGTAGCTAGGCAAATAAATAAACAAACAAACAAATAAATAAGAACAGGGAATTTATGCAGATTTAGAGATTTATTATGTACCTGGGGGCAGGGGGGAGGGAAGCCAAAGGGCAGTTGAAAATATAAACAAGTTTACTTGGTTTTACAACCATGCTGACTTTAAGCTGA
Organism: Eubucco bourcierii; assembly: GCA_013396675.1. Taxonomy (NCBI): domain Eukaryota; kingdom Metazoa; phylum Chordata; class Aves; order Piciformes; family Ramphastidae; genus Eubucco; species Eubucco bourcierii. The sequence continues at coordinate 16,915 of VWZE01025827.1, read as the reverse complement.
ATTTTGATATTGCTAAAAATTATTCCTAATTCTGTTCATGAACAAAACAAAACAAAAGGAAAGGAAAAACATGCCTCTTCTCAAGGACAAGAATCATCTCAGAGCATATTGTGTTCTGTAGAGTTGGTGTTGTTCGGATGGTTGCCCAGCTTCAGCCCTTAGAAGCCTTTAGGTCTGGAAAGCTGGAAGGGAAAAATCTTTGAAGAACAACTTTTATTTTTATGGTGAGTTTTCCATTATTGCCTGCTTCTAATTGAAATGGAAATATTGCAAGAGCAAATCTTTCTCATGATATGGAGGACCAGCCCTACACCTGGTAGCAGAAAGGTCCAGTGGATGGTTGAATGGTTGAGTAACGGAAAAAAAAATTCATTTTAAAATAGCTTGGATCTCATGAAAGACCATTGTTTTTACAGTTAGGAAGTGGAGAAAGAATGAAGTGAGGGTTTTGTGGTTTGTGCTTTATGTTAATATAAGAAGAGTTAAAGAAACTCTGACTGAAGTAAAAAAAGAGTGAAGGAAGGAAGATTAGTCAGTTAATAAAGGAGATTTATGTTAGTGACGGTAGGTAGGCAAATTGCACTGCTAAATGGGGTATGGACTTCTTTTATGTGGACAAGAGAATTTATCAATTTTATTTAACTGTAACTACACCATCATGTCCTCAGAGCCTTGGCTGGAGGAGACACCCATCTCAAATCTCGAAGCACAAACCCTTCCTGGCAATGCCTAGGGCTAAAATTTGTGCAGTTTTCTGCACTTTTTTTGCTGTGCCAGAGGGATTAATGGATGTTGCTTATGCCACAGTTTTGTTCAAGGCTTGGGATTTTATTTGAAAGTCTGTCACAAGTCAAAGGTGATGTGGAAGTTGTGCAGCACACAGGCTGCTGTGGTAGTCCCACTTCTTCAAAGAACGCCTTGGGAGGACTTTGAGGGTTGAGTAAGAACAGCTGAAACAGGTACTCAGAAACCTGAGATCTTGGTTGATGATGGAGTTAGTCTTTTACTGCCACTGGTGTCAAATACACTGAGCAAAAACCTGCAACTACATGAAGATCCCTGGAAATGTTCAAGTCCATGTTGGATAGAGCTTCGGACAACCTGTTTGAGTTGAAGACCCCATGGCAGAGGGATTGGGAATATTCAAGTCCACGTTGGATAGAGCTTTGAACAACCTGCTCGAGTTGAAGACCCCATGGCAGAGGGATTGGAATCAGATGATGTCGTACCTGAAGAGGCCTACAAAAATGCTTTGGAGAGACTATTTACAAAGGCATGTAGCAACAGGTCAAGGTTTGAAACTAGACCAGGATAGATTTAGATTAGACATCAGGGCAAAGTTCTTTGCTATGAGGGTGGTGGAACCCTGGAACAGGTTGCCCAGGCAGGTGATCAAGGCCCTGTCTCTGGACACAATCAGACTTGACAGGGCTCTGAGCAACCTGATGGAGTGGGGGATGTCCTTGGCAACTGGAGGAGGTGTTGGATTAGATGACCTTTAAAGGTCACTTCCAAGCAAGTGCATTCTATGATTCTATGATCTTTATGGTCCCTTCCAATTCACACCATTCTGTGATAACCTGTGTCCAGATGGCTTTCATAGACTCATAAGATGTTTTGGGTTGGAAGAGAGATAATCTAGTTTCAACCCCCCTGTAATGGACAGGGACTCCCCACATGAGCATTTCTTCCAAGGCTGTTGGAAGGCATCTGTGTAACCAGTGGCTGATGTACATCCTTGGAAGCATTCATTATTTGAGCATGTGTTATGTATGTTCCTGGTTATACATGAGTTTCTAAAAACACATGGGTTGCTCTGAAGCTCTGTACCCCATTATTGAATTCAGCATTTCCATCAGGAATTTAGCTCCTCGTGTTACAGATGATGAGACCCGATGAACTGCTATGAATGTGCTATCTGCTCAAAGGTGAGAGGACTCCTACTGCAGAGTAGGACTTGACAGAGCATGGTCAGTACAGGACAAGAGCTACAAGAGAAGATTTTACCTCCACCAACCACATCATTGTAGCTCCATATCTCTTTAAGACTGAAGACAGGTGTAGTTACAGGGTCAGGGTCTCAAACAAGAACCAGAGTAGAACAAAATATGGTTATTCCTCTATGGACAGAAATAAATAATACGATGTGGCTGGTATTTCATTTATCATTTATGTACTCAAATCAATACTCACCTAAATCCTATACATATGTCCTTAAATGCCTGCAGGAATCTCAGATTTCTCCTCTTCAATTACAGGTACCATGCACAGCCTGCTTTCTATTAAAAAAAAAAAAATAGTGAAGCAAAAAAAAAAGTACATTCTTTCTCAATCCCTTGGTCATTTGATGCTTCAGAAAATCACTACAGTAATGTGTTTGGTGAAGATAAAAATATCTCCCTCTCAAAAACCTGCCCTCTTTTCCAGTCTTTTCTGAGGAATTGCCTAGACAAATACAATGGCAAGAATAAAGAGTGGCCAAGGACTCAGCTGAGGCTCAGATGTCTGCAAAATGCAAAGACTGGGCCAGGACAACCAGCAAAAGGAGTGTTGAAGATTTGAGATGGCCACAGACCAACATTTTCTTGATGAATCCTGCAAATGGACAGAAACATAGAATAATTTGGGTTGGAAATGACTGTTGAAGGTTGTCTAATCCAAACCCTCTGCAATGAGCAAGAACATACTCAACTAGATCATGTTGAACCCTGTGCAACCTGAAGTCAGAATGTGGCTAAGGACCACCACCAGCAAATCTGAATATCTTATGCTTAATTTTGAGAGAAAATTCAGTGTCTATTCTTCAGATAAGGGAAGAACTAAGATTCAAAAGGGTAGGGGGCTGGCTAACTTGCTTTGTGCCTGGACTTTGGGACATTTAGTTGAACTTATTGGTAGACATCATAGAATCACAGAATCATAGAACTGTGGTTGAAAGAGACACTTGAGATCAAGCTCACCTAGAGCCCCCAGCTCAACCAATACTGTTAAGTTATTACCACTACACCATGTCCCTAAACACCACATCCACACATCTTTTAAATATCTCCAGGAATGGTGGAGATATTTAAAAGATCATTCGTCACCCTTGCAATAAGAATTCTTAGTAGAGTCTGGAACAAAACCAAAAAGAAATCTAAACTTAATGCTTTATCTTCTCGGACCTGAAGTGACATGAGAACCAGCTGAAATGGAGTCATCACTTGTGGGAGATAAGACTTGTTTTGTCCTGGATTAAGCCTAATATTAAATCTGAGATTAAGCCTGGGGAAAAAAAAACAAATCAACCAACCAAACAAAAAACAAACCAAAAGTGAGGCAGAGCTCATATTATTAGTGTATGTGCCTGTAATAAAAAGTTGAGTTTAAAACTTGCATCGGAATGAGTTTGATGAGTATTTAATTTGGTGAGAATTATGGAAGAGCTGAATGAAAAGCTCAGGAAAAGATACTGGGGGAAATAAAAAAGCTTGGAGACTTATTTCTATTGTTATAGACAGAGTGGCTGAGACTGAAAGGAAAACTTGGATCATCAGATTTGGGGCGATTTACCTAATCTGAGAGAGTTTGGGTCTCTTGAGAAGAACAGATTACACTTGAAAAAAAAAAGAAAAATTAAAGACCCAGTTGTATCTCTGTGTGTTCTCAAGTGCTGAAAGGTAAACTGGATGTTCCACTGAGAAGGCTGGACTAGAATAGCTTTAAACTGCTTGTTTAGATGAAGGACAAGTGTATTTAAAATTACTTAGAATGAGATTTGAACCACTTGGAGTTGTCTCTTATTCCTCCCTACTACTGACAGCGTGCAGAAAAATGAGACCTTCTCATGAGAACTCAAACTTTAGACTGATTTTGACCCTCCTCCTTTTTGAGGTGTCCAGTAAAACTAACACTGTAGGGAAATGTTGTGCTTTAAGATGATCCAAAGGTTGAATATTTAGTATAACAGGAAAAAGCGTTGCTCAGTTTAGTGGAGTAACATTTAACAGGAGGAAAAATATTCTAAACTGAAAGATTCTATCACAAAAGATAGGGCACTTTGGGACATGATTGGGTTGATGGTTGGACTGGATAATATTGAAGGTATTTTCCAATTGAAATTATTCTATGAAAATGTGATTAAATGATAAATAAAATGCATTTTTAAAAAGGGTAATGCCAAAACGTCAGTCTCATGCTGTGTACTAGCACTGTATGTGGGCAGAAGACTGGACCAAAGGTACCAGTTGTTCACTCTGAGAAATTAATCTTTTCTGGTTTCTGGAACAAGTTTCCTTTTGTCCATGAGTGAGCACAACATGTAGCACTTTATTTTTAATACTGTCTCCTCCTACATCAAACTTTTTTGCCAATTTTTGCAGATCCTCTAGGCAGACTCTCTTTGTCTGAAGATCAACAAAAGAGGCTTCAGAATGAATTTTCACTTTGTCAGTAGATCTATCACATTCCACACACTGCTCAACCTCATGGCAGCCCAGGCCATGTAGAACATGATCCATTAGTGATCAGCAATTGGCTATGAGGCAATATGATCTTCTATTCAGTGCTTCCAAGGGCAGAGTAAAGCACTCAGGAGTTCCAAAATGAGACAATCAATCTAAATTGGTAAATACCAAGTTTTGAGGTATGAGATGTATAGGCCAGTTCAGAAAGTCAATGTCAACTGGAGATCCTGCTCACAAAGTAGATGAGCTGTCTTCAAATCTACTATATTTTTTTTTTTTTTGGTGAGATATATAGGAATATTTCTAACTGAATGTACTGAAGTTTGATGAGTTTTCCATCTATTTTATGCCAGGAAACCATGAAGGAACCTGAGTATGTAATGCAGGATCATGTCTGACATCCCACTACAGAACCTCATAGCCTATACCAACCATATTGCTAAACATATGAAATCTTTACAGAACATTATCTTGATTTTCACCATTTTTAATTAGAATTCTAAACAAGGCTGTGAAATACCTCCATTTCCTCCTCTCTATACTATTGGCTTGCTGGTGGCAAATGCATTGCAATGAGGTAGCAGATTTCTCCGGCCAGCATCCATCTTCACATCCTCAATCTCTCACTGCTCGCAGGCAGGGGTTGGAAGCTAGCAGACAGTGTTTGGGCAGGACCTCAGGGGAGCAGAGTCCATCCATCCCAGCCTCCCAGCACATTCCTCCACCTTACCGGAGGTGACCAGGCAGGGGGTCCAGACTGGGGTTATGCTGGGCCATTCTTCTACTGCAAACAGGAACTTCCAGCAATGCTAAACAAATCAGGCTGCCAAAGAGGATTTTTTTTTCTTTTACCTTTTTTTTTTCTTTCTCTCTCTCTTTTTCTTTTTTTTTTTTTTTTTTTTTTTTTTTTTTTTTTTTTTTTTTTTTTTTTTTTTTTTTGTTCCTAACTTTCCCATAAAAAGATTCAGGTAAATGTAGCATGACGAGCCAATTTAAGCCAATTTCAAAGTTATTTGAGTAATTGGTTATTAAGATAACACTCTCAAATTTCAATTCAGCAATTATCCTCTTAAAGATACAGAATGTAAGTATAGGGGGGAAGGCATAAGCATTAAAGCTATAGAGACACTTTCTTAGAATATAAAATGTGTAGACAATTGGAAATTTTAAAAAAAAATCAAACAAAAAAACACCAAATCAAACAAAAAACCCCCCCACAAATCACTTTCCTTTAAACCACATTGAACTCAGAGTTACCTCCTAACATGCAACCCTTCTATGTTGAAAGCAAGATCTTCCAAATTTTTGGAAATGGAGTTGACTATTATTAGTGCTCATAAAGATCAAGAGACTAAGTGAAGACCCTCCTTTTAATATATGTAAGCTCCTTACCCATAACTTAAGAACCACAAGGGGACAGAACATTGTCTTCCCACAAGGCTGCACTGCAGACTGATGCGGAGTGTGATGATGGAAATAATGGCTTTGGCAGAAGTACTTGGTTTGGAGCCAATTTCTTCATCTCAATGAATGGTGGAATTACCACAGAAAAGCTTTAGAGTTTGAAGGGAAAAAAAAAAAAAAAAAAAAAAAAAAAAAAAAAAAGAAGGAAAAATGTGCAGCTTATTCCCAGTTAATCAACACCATAGAACGGATGACCATGACCAATTCCTATTCCCAGATACTATTGGTTAATCACCAAGCATATAGTTAAAAGGACTCCTGTTAGCTACTTGGTTGCTGAAAGCAATAGTGTAGAAGCTGAAAATATTCACCAGAAGATTAAGGTTATGTAAATGCTGGAAAGTTTCCTAGGCTAGCAGAGTTGCCTTTCAAGAAGGTGAAGAGGCTTTTTACTCTCAGAATGAAACTAGATGTGGTTTAGGCAAATGTTATTGGCAGCAGAGTGCCAGATCCAACTTCTGCTCGCTTTACGATGTCCTCAATTACTGATCAAGGCAAATATTCACAGAATTACAGACTCATAGAGTGGTGGAGGTTGAAAGAGACCTCTGGGGATGATGTAGTCCAATCATCCTGCTAAAGCAGGAGCATCCACAGCATCTTGCCCAGAATCACAGTGTCGATGTAATCTCTCCAAAGAAGGAGACTTTACAACCTGTCTGGGCAGCCTGCTCAAGGGCTCCAGCACTCTCATAATAAAGCAGTTTCTCCTTATCTTCATATGGAAACTTCTGTGTTCCAGTTTGTGTCCTCTGATGCTTATCTTGTCTGTCACTGGGTACCACTGACAAGAGTCTGGTCCCATCCTCTTGACCTCTGGTCTTCAGCTCTTGTCAAGCATTGATTAGATCCTCTCTCAGGCTGCTCTTCTCCAGGCCAAACAGCCACAGGTCTCTCAGCCTTTTCTCCTCACAGAGATGTTCCAGGCCACTCAGGATCTTTGTAGCCTCCATTGTACTCTCTCCAGTAGTTCCCTGTCTCTCTTGACCTGAGGAGTCCAGGACTGGTCACAGCTCTCCAGACAGGGGGACACCTAAGCATAGTTCCTGTTGTCTTGCAGGCATGGTTGGCTCGCCTTGTATCTATTTACCAAAAGAAGCAATAAAGCAAAACTAGGATCTGGGTTTGGGTTTTTTTGGTTGTTTTTTTTTTTAATTCCTCTTTGCTTGAGACTCAGGTAACAGGAGATTAGCAGAGAAAAAAGGCTAAAAAGCAAATCCTAATGGAAAAAGGGTTGGGCTTTTATTCAGCCTCACATAGCAGTTGGGAGGAGAAGAGAAGGGATAGTTTTGTTGTAGTCAGCACTGATGAGGCTGTAGCATGAATGTTGGGTTCAGTTTTTAACCCCTCTCTCCAAGAAAGACATCGACGTGCTGGAGTGTGTCCAGAGAAGAGCAATAAAGCTCTTGAAGTCTCTGGAGAATAAGCCTTATGAGGAGCAGCTGAAGGAACTGGGAGTATTTTGTCTGGAGAAGAGGAGGCTGAGGTGAAACCTCATTGATCCCTACAACTCTGTGAAAGGAGGTTGCAGTGATGTGGGGATTGATCTCTTTTCCCTAATGTCGTCTGGTGGAATGAGAGGAAATGGTCTGAAGTTGTGCCAGGGGAGTTTTAGGTTGGATATGAGGAAAAATTTCTTTCTTGAAAGAGTGCTTAGGCATTGGAACAGACTGCCCAGGGAGGTGGTGGAGTCACTACTGGTGGAGGTGTTCTAGAAATCTGGGACATGGCTTAATGGTCATGGTGGTGTTGGGTTGACAGTTGGACTCAATGATTTTAGAGGTCTTTTCCAATTGAAACTATTCTGATTCTATAATTGTGTGTAGAGCAACAAAATGCAAATAGTCAAACTGGAGAGGACACAAAAGACTATGAAACTGGGTCTTATTTACTCCTGATGAGACTTAGTGCATTTCCACTGGCAATTTCCATGCAGCTGATCCAAGCCTCTGCACCTGAGAATCTGGCCCTTTTGTGTCAGGGTCAGTTGTAATTATTAAAGGTATATTAAGACAGTAGAGGTTGCAATGTAATCACAACTGGGAAAAATAGTTCAGAGGTATTTGAGCTCCAGTCTTCATATTTGGGTTTGTGATTTTTTTTTTGGGTTTTTTTGGGTTGGTTTTTGTTTTGTTTGGTTTTTTTTTTTGGTTTTTTTTTTTTTTTTTGTTTTTTTGTTTTGTTTTGGTTTGGTTTTTTTGGGGTTTTTTTTTTTTTTTTTGGTGGCCAAGATTGTTTAAATAATATCTCTCCAGGGAGCAGAGTAGAAATATAGATTCTAATTTGAATATAGATAAACACTGGATTATATATCACAAAATATGCTCGTGTAGCACATGTAGAACATGCCACACGTTCACACTGTGTGTGATGCAACCCCAGCGCCTAGCCAACTCACTTTTTGTCACTCATATATTTTTCTACCTCCAAATGTTAATATTTTGATATCTATCTATATATATGTGCTGCTACAATGTCACGTTCTCAGATTTTACAGTTTTGCTGCATTTTTCTGGCTCAGGTTCCAAGAGAGGGAAAAAGCCAAATGGAACAGGTCAGAAAACGAGATCATTCACTCAAGTTGCTTAAATTATTATGTAGGAGGTATATTATTGATGTAATAATAATAATAATAAATCTTTGCAGTCTCCATGGAAACGTTTTTACATTGATATCTAAAAACATAAATAGAAAAAAAAATGTAAAAAAATTAATCTGGTTTCCTGTTCATAAACTAGAGGTTACCTTTACTGTGTGGTGCCTTTCCTCTGTTATGCAAATGTAACTGCTGGCTGGTGATTCATTAGCTAAGCATCTTCCTATGTAGTAAGTTAAAGTATTCAGGAAACTTAATCCTAAAATAGCACTTTCTGTCTCTCTAATGCTGCTTTCTTCCTGGTTTTAAACCAGGACAGTACATCAGTGCTTTTGGACTAAAGTTAAATGTGCACTAAATGGAACAACACTGGGAAGCACCAACTCATAAAAATCGAAGCTCACAGTGGTGTGCCCACTTGATTTTCTTTTTTTCTACCTAAAAGAAGATATTTTCATCCTGACTGTACTGTATTTCCAGGAGTTTGCAATCTTTCCAGCAAAGGAAAATCCTGTGGTAGCCTCATCCACACGTGCTGGAGATGAAGGAAGTTTGGGAAAGGGTGAGGGATCTCCCAGCACATCATTTGAGATAATCATCAGACTCTCTTGATTTGAATTCCAGAGCTCTCAGCTGTGGTCTGCTGACATCTCGACAGCATCCCTGACACTTCCCAGCCATATCCCGTTTATATCACTCTCAACTCCAGAGGCTAGACGGCAAGATGCAAAGACATGTGAATTCTGATCATAAAGAGAAAGAAAGAAGTTGATGGTGTTAAAAGAGGAGGGCAATAAAAAGAGCACAGTGATTGTTTTCCGAGATGCATGAACAGTTGCTCGTTCTAAACACAGCACAAAATGTGCTTTTATTTACAGAGAATTCTCTGGCATGGCTCTCTTCTACTCTCATCTCTCAATTCCCTTTTTAATCAATGCAGGATTGTGCCAACAGTGTGCAGAAGGGTTCTTTACATGAGTATACAAGAAGTGGCTTTTAGAAGAGTCTGAAGAAATAAAATTGACAACATTTTCTGGGAAAAAAAAACCAAAAACAAACCAACAAAACCAAAACAAGACCATTCCAAGAGTAAACCTGGTCATTATTGCCTTATGATGCATTTGTCTGTCTCATATAAAGTCATAGAATGAGGTTGGAGGAGACCTCTGGAAATCATCAAGTCCAACCTCCTGCCAAAGCAGGTCTCACAGGAATGCATGCAGAGGGATCTTGAAAGTCTCTAGAGAAGAGGATTCCACAATTTCTCTAGGATGCATCTTCCAGTGCCTTTACACCAAAGAAGTCTTTCCTCATGTTGAGGTGGAACTTCCTGCATTCTAGTTTGATTCCAATGCCCCTCATCCTATCCCAGAACACCAGTGAAAGGAGACCTGCCTCTTCTTCTTGCCACCCACTGTTCAGTTATTTGTAAACATTGGTAAGATGACCCTGTGGATGACCCTGCTTTAGGAAGGGGATTTGACTTCCAGAGGTCCCTCCCAACCATACTGGGATTCTGTGACAAAAGTTTTAAACACAGAGTTATAAATATTGGCGTATATTAAAAAAATACTTATATGTAAAATACTATAACTGTGTTTACATGCACATGCACACACACAGATGTAGCAGTAAAAATACCCCTTCCAATGTGCCACAGGATGAACCTAACACTACCTTCAGGCTCCAATCTCCAGCCAACTCCAGAGCAGAACTAAGTTAAGTTGAAATCTCTCAGATGAAATGAAGAACAACTTTTTAAACTTAACTTTGTAGGTACTGTTAGTTAGGGAGATGCTGCTGCATGGCTGGAAGAGGCATGGGTATAAGCTAACTCATATTTTGGGTTGTAATTCATAAACACCTACTGTTTCCACAGGCTGAAACTACTGAAGCTCGTAAGGACATTTTTGCACATGTAAGTGGAGAGCTCTTTATTCATTCAAAGGATTGAATTATGATATAATGAGACTCCCATCTGGCAAAACACATGGAATTCTAGAAAGTCTAGTTTGAAAGGAAAAGCTCTTTTAATTAGATGCACTTTTCAGTTGCCCACTTATCTAAATTTTACTTATTTAAGAGTATGCTGTCTGCTAAATACTACCTAAAATACAGTTGAATGTTTCATCAGGGAAATTATTAAAGATCAGTCTTCCTTTTCCCGCTCACAGGGTTTGACAGCCTTGTTCCTATCCCTGCAGAGTTTGATGTCTCAGGTAATGCTGAGTGACCACCCAACATGGCAAGTCCTGCTGTGCTTTATGGATATCATATTTCTCCCAGTTGCATTTCACCTCTTCCTATGTCTGGAAGAAAAGTGAAAAGTATTCTTCCTGCAAAACTGGCTGTGAAGTCAGAGGTCACACTATTGTGGCTAATGATAGAAACATAGAATGGTTTGGGTTGGAAGGGACATTAAAGGTCATCTAGTTCCAATCCTTCTGGCATGCGCAGGGGCACCTTCCACTAGACCAGGCTGCTCGAGACCCTGTCAAACTTAGCCTCGAATACTTACAGGGAGGGGGCATCCACAACCTGTCCCTCGGCAACCTGTTTCAGTATCTCACCACCCTCACATGACAGTGCTGTCACTCCAAATCTACTGTCTACTCTGCCAGTCTTTTCTGGAGATGGTTCCAGAACTGAGGAGGAACACCTCAAAGCAAGTAAAACACCCAAACTTTTTTCTAACACACAATTTTTGCCTTCACATTGTGCCTTCAGACACAAGGATGTACCTTTAAGAATTTAAGAATGCCTGCACTTAAATACCAGTAATCAATTAATTTCTCCCACAAACTCAACCTCCATCTAGCAAAGTTTTGTGTTTATTGCTAATATATCTGAGAAAGGTAATATGGCTCAGGGGACAAGTTCTTTTTCTTTCTGTACATTTGAAATGATGGAATAATTCTTGAAAAACTGTCTAGAATTCATACATGCATGCATAGCACTAGCAAAAAATGTTATTTGATTAAGCTTATGATGACCACAAGACCAAGAGACACAGAAACACATGCAACTGCTCTGAAATAGTAGTAGGATTTGAAAATTGGTCCAAAATTTTGGTTATGCTTCTGGAGTTTCACTACATCAGCTGAGCTACCTTCACTCTTTCCTTCCCTATAAAACTTCAGATATAAGGAAAATTATGTAGAAAGCCTGGTTGATAGGAACAGCTTATAAAAGTGGATGCTTGTGAGTAGTGTTTGGTACAGCTCTAGATTATGGAAATTAATATGAAATGTCTGCTTCCAGATCTCTGACTTTAAGGAATATTCAATCAGCTGACTAAGACCAGTTAGGATAGCAAAGAATCAATTCTCATTGGGATATCAGATGTCGGTCTGAGTCTTGGAGAAGAAGCAAAAAAAAAACTCTGAAGACTTTTAACTAGAACTTTAAAATCTTTACATTCTTAAATAGTCCTGAGTTTTTGGTATCCCTGATACATCAAGGTGAATTTCTGTGCTTTTGAGACAACAGTTAAAGTCATGTCTCTGTGACCGTGTGTCTGAACAAAATGTTAAACAAGGTGGCTGAAGGAAAATAATAATTAATAGCAGCAGCAGAAGTTCACATTCATGCTCAACAATTCATCTGATCACCACCAGCATCTCAGTCTTTTCTGATCACTAATGTAAGAAAGTTTAGTTTGTTATCCTCTTGCAGGAAACTGGTAGGAAAACACAAGTATGTTAGTTCAATCTCAGGCTCTTTAACTGTCTGATTCTTATGAGTGATCTCAAACTCTAATTTGTATTTTCTGATCCTGAATCTGATCCCACAGTCTGATGGTATGAAGCTGCCCTGTAGATATGTCATATTACACACACCAAAATTAGTTCTGAAAGTATCTGCTGTTTAAAGTTGCATTTCCCTGTAAATCTCAGAATCCCAGCATGGTGGGGTTTTAAAGGGATCTCTGGAGATCATCCAGTCCAACCTGCCTGGTAAAGCAGGCACAGTCACTGCAGCTTGCCCAGGATCATAATTTCTAGGTGGGTTTGGAATATTTCCAGAGAAAGAGACTCCACAACTTCTCTGGGTAGCCTGCTCCAGGCCTCCAGCACCCTCAAGCCAAAGAAATTACTCCTCCTGTTCAGATGGAACCTCCTGGGTTCTAGTTTGCGTCCTTTGCCCCAGTCCTGCTGCTGGGCACCACTGAAAATAGTCTGGACTCATCCCTACAACCCCTGTTCTTTAGATGCTGATCAGCATTAAGGAGGTACCCTCTCAGGCTGGTCTCCAGACTGAACAACCCCAGGTTTCTCAGTCTTCCTTCTCATATACATGCTCCAGTCCCCTCAGCACCTTCATAGCCTCCAATGAATTATCTCCAGTAGCAACCTGTCCTTCTTGAACTGGGAAGACCAAAACTGAATCCAGTACTGCAGCTGCGGTCTTACTAGGGCAGAGAAGAGGGGGAGGAGAATCTGTGAAGAAACAGTATGTTTTTATTCCACTTCACCCCTACTTGGAAGTTGTTCTGATCCTGAGCAACAAGCTGAGTGTTCACCAGCCCTAAAATCACAGGACTGCATATTTCTCTCTGTGTGTATGTGTTTGGGGCTGAGATTTCCCAATATTTCTGGCTACTGCAGGCAGAGCTATTGAACTGCTCAGCTCTGCATGTAATAAAATGCTGAAGGCATCTGGGTTTTTTTGGACACATGTCTTGGCATGAAGCTCTGCTTGAAGTGTTGGATTGTCTTTGCACAGTTTGGAGACCAGCATGTTTCCAGTGGAGCTGGAAACCTGTAACCACTCATATCCTCTGCTGGGTATTTTGTTAGAGTTTAACACTCTTTGGGTTTGTTTTCAAGTTGAAAAAAAAAAAAAAAAAAAAAAAAAAAAAAAAAAAAAAAGAAGCCCAAAAGACATTTAAGGAGGGAAACCTAAGAAAGAACAGATGCTAATTCTGGAATATTAGCTCAGAGTTACTATCACAGGTTGGGGAGCTATTGAGCAGCCCTTTTTAGACAAAATCTGGCTGAAAAGTGGCATGCAAGCAAGTGCATTAAGTATTGTAAATCCAGTTTCCCCTCTCCCCACTCCCCTGACCTGTGAAATGGTGTTTCTCAGATACCTCTACTGGCTCCCATTCAGGCTCCCCTATCTACTGGTCCCAAACCACTGCAGTCCAGAACTGCCTGGGTTGCCTTCAGCAGAAACATATTAGCACTTGGCCGCCTGTCCATTAAAGGAATGTTTTACATTTCAGTGTTTCAAGCATCTCCATTTATTATGTGTTTTCTATTGTTCAGGGAAGCAGAAACATCCAGAAGACATTATTCTTCCAAGTAACAAGCCACAGAAGAAGAGGAAACAGACTTAAGTCACATCAGGGGAGGTTTAGGTCAGACATGAGGAACAATGTCTTCCCCAAAAGGGTTGTCAAGCCCCTCACCTGGACTGTCTAGGGCAGTGGTGGAATGCCCATCCCTGGGGGGATTGAAAAGCCATCTAGATGTGATGTTGAGGGACATGGCTTAGTGGTGACCTGGCAGTGCTGAGTGAACAGTTGGACTTGATGACCTTCAAGATCTCTTCCAACCAAAAAATTCTATGATTCTATGATTGTTATAATTATAGATTATATATAGATTATGTTCTATAAATAACATAGAGATATCATTATCTTGATAGTATGGCATATCTTGATTTCATACCCAGAGAAGGCAAGAGCCTTGCACTGTTTTGCAAGTCCTCACTGGTTGTTAGTTTGATTTAGTGCCAAAATGCTTTGAAGTGTTTTGTTTGGTTGTTTGGGGTTTTTTTTGGTGTGTTTTTTTTTTTTTTTTTGGTTGGTTGGTTGGTTTTGTTTTTGTTTTTGTTTTTCCATTCCCATTAATATTACTGTGGCCTCTTAGGACTTAAAGGGGTCAGTCAAAAGTATGGGGACAATCTTTTTATCATGGCCTGTTGCACCAGGTCAAGTGATGGTTTAAACTAAAAGAAAGAGATTCAGACTGAAGAGAAGGAAGAAACTTTTGACACTAAGACTGGTGAGAGACTAGTCCAGGTTGTCCAGAGAGGTGATAGAAGCCTTCCTTATTCCTGGAACCATTCCAGGTCAGGTTGCCTGGGGTTCTGAGCAATCTGCTCTAGCTTCAAATATTTCTACTGTCTGCAGTGGGGTTGGATGACAAGATGACTTTAAAAGTCTCTTCCAACCCAAACCACTCTGTGATGCTTTGAAGGTGAGATGCTTGTGGATGCATCTCAGACTGCAGGTAGGAAAGTCAGCAGGACATCTGTGATCTCTATAACATGTACAATCCCAGCTAAAACATCTGGATTTCCAGAGCTGGAGCACATGGGCAAGAAAAAAACCCAAAAGGACACTCTAGTATGTCAGCATCTGATGGCACTGATGGCAATTTCTCCCTGTTATTTCAACTCAATTCTCCATCCTTCTAGGTAACCAAAGCCATGCAGTTGATGAGAAGGAAACACCAATTCTTTTTCCTGTTGTTGAAACGACTTTCTCCCTTCTGCTGTTACATTTAATTTGTTTGGGTTTTAGCACATTTTAGCTGAGCTAACAATTTGTATGTTATGACTTGAGCCCAGTTTGGAATTGTTAAGGAATGTTAGAGGGTTTTGTTGTTTTGATTTTTTTCCCTTTTTCACAGGTTTTGTTGGTTTTTGGTTTTTGGTTTTTTTTTTCCCAACCTGTCTGTATTCAGCTCACATGCTGGGTTGTATTTAAACAGAAGATCAACTGATAATTGCAACACCACTGCTGGCATTGCTCTAGCGCTGGAGCTGCCAGCATTTCCAGGTTGAAGTTTGGCATGCGACATTGCATCCTGGAAGCCAATTTTATTAAAATGAGTAGAGGGGGAAATCTGTTTGGCCTTTTTTGCTTGATAAGAGTATTTTTTAAAGCAGCATTTTAAAAGAATTGAGAAATGTTAGAAATACAGCCTGTGGGTATATTTGTGATGCCTGCCACTGAGCTGAGATGTCTAAGCCTACATAACTAAGAGGATCCTCCACCATAGAGTCATACACTCACAGAATCAAAGAACCATAGAATCACAGAATGGTAGGGGTTAGAAGGGATCTCTGGAGATCATGGAGTCCACCCTGCTCTGCCAAAGCAGGTTCGTGTAGGGCAGGTCACACAGGAACTCATCCAACCTCCAACCTCCCTCAGTAGCCTGTTCCCTCACAGTAAAGAAGGTTTTCCTCATGATGAGGTGGAACTGACTGTGTTCCAGTCTGTATCCGTTACTCCTTGTCCTACCAGAGGACACCACCAAAAAGAAACTACCCCCTTCTTCTTGGCACCCATCCTTCAGATATTTATGAACATTAATAAGACCTCTCAGTCTTCTTTTCTCCAGACTGAACAGTCTCTGGTGTCTCAGCTTTTCTTCATCAGACTGATGTTCCATTCCCTTCATCACCCTTATAGTCCTCCACTGGACACTCCCTAGTATAGCCCTGTCCATGTTGTCCCGGGGAGTCCACAACAGGACTCTACAGTTACCTGGAGGGATGTTGAAGAGAGGAGGGGATAGCCTCTTCTCCTTGATGACAAGTGACAGGACTAGAGGAAACAATTACAAGCCATGCCAGGGTAGGTTCAGGATGGATATCAGGAAATATTTCTTCACTGAAAGGGTTATCAAATATTGGAATGGTCTACCCAGGGCAGTGGTGGAGCCACTATCCCCAGAGGAGTCCAAACAGTGTGTGAATCTGGTGCTCAGGGACATGATTTAGTGCTAACTCATCAGTGCTAGGTTGAAGGTTGGACTGGATGGTCTTTGAGGTCGTCTCTGACCAGACACATTCTGTGATTCTGTGGACACAATACTCCAGACATGGCCTCACCATGGCCAGTAGGAGAGAAGAAAATCTCTTGATGTGCTGGTCTCATTTTTCTTGATGCATAGATTTTTTTTTTCAGTTTGAAATTACCTTGAAGATCATTGAATCCAAATGTCAACCTAATACCGCTATGGCCATTAAACTGTGTCCTGAAATGCTGTATCTACGCATTTCTTGAACACCTCCAGGGATGGTGACTCAACTTCCTCCCTGGGCAGCCTGTTCCAATGCCCAAGCACTCTTTCACTAGAGAATTTTTTTGAAATATCCAAATGTAACCTCCCCTGGTGCAACTTGAGGCCATTTCCTCTTGTCCTGTTGCTTGATACTAGAGAGAAGCAACCAATACCCACCTCGCTACAACCTGCTTTGAGGACCTACATTGTCTATGCACCAGTTACCAGCTGAGGCATCAGGGATGCTGCTGACAAGTATCTGGAGACAGGTGCCCGCTGCCCTAGCTGAATCAAACATCCTAGTGCAAGAACCTCCATGTTGCCCCACAACGAGGTCAGTAGAGCTAAGAATATGTGAAGGTTTGGGAGTTCCCCCACCCCCCCAC
>VWZE01025826.1:8953-26809 GCA_013396675.1 Eubucco bourcierii | reverse complement strand
CTGTCTGTGATCTCAAAGCTGTCAAAGGCTTTGGAGATTCCCAGGCTCTTTTCTCAGGCAGCTGGAGTCTGGCACAGTCTCTGACCTGGTTCCTCTGGACTCCCCATTCAGCAGCAGCCTTGCAGAGGGGCAGGCAGGATGCAATGCCATGTGCAGGCTTGGCACAACGTCATGCTGGCTGTGCAGGCCAAGTGCCTGCAGGCAGTTAGAGCCTGTTCCTGGTAAGCTCTTGGAAGGCAGTTTCCAGGCAGTTCAGGCAATAAGCAAGCACAGATACAACTGCAGAGAGCAGATACAATGGCAGATCACACCTTGTGCTCCCTGCTCATCTCCTTTTATCCATCCAACCCGAGACTGATGGGCCACGGGCCTTTGGACACAGAGTAGCCAATCAGAATGGCAGTTAGCCAAGCCTGACCACATGAGCTGAAGCCACAGGCTTGCTTTACCCAAATGTGGGCAGAGCACAGCTTTGCACAAGGCAAGATGTGTACCTTGTTTACCACAGGGTTCAAAACAAGCCAGAGTCCTCAGTGGCTCTTTCCCACAGTTACTTCTCCCCAAAACAGAAGGAGGGGGAGCATGGGGACATGTCTGGGCAAGCCAGGACATGTATAAGCCTCTTTTGGCTTATTTAGGCCTACCAGGACACTTACAACTGCCAACATTAATCTGTCAATAGGGAAGTGTGTTGGAAGCATTCCGTAACTCATAGCTGTGAGGAAACAGGTTCCTCATTGACAGAAAATGGAGCTGCTTCTTGGTAAGCAGTGAGCAGCCTATTGTGCAGGTAATTACAAGGGGGTCTGTGCTGACCTGGCAATGAGGTAGTGTATCTAAATACCTGAAGTGGAGGAGGAAAACAGAAAGGAAAGCAGAGGCCCCATCTGCTAGGCTGTAATGATTGCGCTATTTGAAGGCAGAAAGGTCTGTCTGAAGCAGCTGGTTTCTCTCCAAGTGACCTTTTAGCATTTCTGCCGTTGCTGTCTGACAGATGTGTCAACTCAATAATTTCAAAAGCCCCTGAGTAAATAACCAATTGTGAGGCAGGGTGACCCCAAAGCCACGACAGAATGGGCGCACGCATGGCACGTTACAGAGCATAATACCCGCTGAAAGAACAGGCAGCATTGTCCAAGAGGAAAAGCATTTTACTCTTTATTTTGGAGTAAATGGTTTTCCTGCCCACAGATCAGTTGTTTTCGAGTTAAAAAAAGGACCTGAGGAGTGAATGGAAGAGCTGTTGTGGTCTCTGTGCCCTTGCAGCATGTCTGTAAGCTGGCTGCAATACTCAGGTGGCGTCTCGCAGCTCAAAAAGGACTTCAGCTCTCTGCTTCAGCCCACAGCAGGGAGGAAGGACTGAAGGCCACAGCTAATCATCGTTGTGAATGAGTGGGGAACTGCTGAGAGGTGGTTGCAAGCAGGCAAGACCTGGCTGAACTTGAGGTCTGCCAAGGAGTTTTCTGAAGTGATACAGATGTGGCTTAAACTTGACCTTGAAGCCTGGCTGAGGGAAATCATAGAATCACAGAATGTCAGGGGCTGGAAGGGACCTTCAAAGCTCATCCAGTCCAATCCCCTGCCAGAGCAGGAGCACCCAGAGCAGGTGACACAGGAACACATCCAGGCAGCTCTTGATTATCTCCAGAGAGGGAGACTCCACAATCCCCCTGGGCAGCCTATTCCAGAGTTATGGCACTCTCACAGGGAAAAAAATTCCTTCTCATAATTTTTATGAAATTTTCTATGCCTCAGCTTCCACCCATGGCCCCTTGTGCTGCCAATGGGCATCACCCAGCAGAGCCTGGCTCCAGCCTCCTGGCACTCACCTTTACATCTTTATAACCACTGCTGAGGTCACCTCTCAGTCTCGTCCTCTTCCAGCAGCACAGCCCCAGCTCCCTCAGACTCACTTCTTAACAGAGCTGTTCCATTCCCTTCAGCATCTTTATGGCTCTGTGCTGGACTCTCTCCAGCAGTTCTATGCCCTTCTTGAACTGGAGGCCCCAGAACTGGACACAGGACTCCAGACGCAGCCTCAGCAGGGCATAGTAGAGGGGCAGGAGAACCTCTCTCGACCTGCTCACCACAGCCCTTCTAATCTACCCCAGAATGGCACTGGCCAAAGCAATTGGAGACCCCTGAGCACATTCTGTTTGAGATTACTCTGTTGATGGCTCAGACCATCAGAAGATGTTTCCCCTACATCACTATCAGAGACACTCCACAAAGGATCAAATCTGCTAAGTTCAGTCATATTTAGCACAGCTGCCCTTTGAAGTTTCATTAGAACCAGTCCTGGGTGCTGTGGTGACCATGGCAAGATACAGTCCAGACCATGGATGTTCACACTTGTGACTCTGACTGCCTGTTTCTCCTTACTCTGCCAGTGCTTGGCAAATTTGACATCCTGTCTCATGGACTCCACACCTCAGCTTGTCTTGATCCATCAAACACCCCAGAAATTAATAGGTGGCTTCGCTTCAAGAGTGGCCAGGTTCAGGAAGGTCTTAGAGCATCAGTTCAGATGTTAAGCAATGTCCACATTAATGAACAAATAAACTGTAAATGGAGATTTCTGTTTATTTCCAGATATCTTTTATATACTATCTTGTGTATTCCAGTGCTTTTCTCTCTTTACTTCTGCAGTAACAGAGTTGGGGGAAAAAACTTGGCCCTCAAAACATAAGAACCAAACAACAAACAAATTGTATCTGTACTGTCAGCCTACATACCTGCTCATAAGCAAGAGGTCACAGATGTATTCAACCATTTCATAAGCATAAAGTAGATAAAGGCTGATTTGTCCCTACTGTTATCTTAGTTATTTTCAATGTACCTTCACAGCCCAGCACTTTAAAATATTCATAGATTCATTTATAGAATGGTTAGAGTTGGAAGAGACCTTGAAGATCATCCAGCTCCAACTCTGCTACCATGGGTAGGGACACCTTGTAGATCAGCTTGCTCAAGACCTCATCCATCCTGGCCTTGAACACCTCCAGGAAGGGGGCATCCGCCACCTCCATGGGCAACCTGTGCCAATGTCTCCCCACCCTCACCAGAAAGAATTTCTTCCTAAACTCCAGTCTCAATATGCTCTCCTCAAGCTTCAATCCACTCCCTCTCATCCCATCACTACAAGTCCTTGTCAAAAGTTCCTCCACTGCTTTTTCATAGGCCCCCTTTGGGTATTGGAAGGCTGCTCTAGAGTCACCCTGGAGCCTTCTTTCCTCCATGCTCAACAGCCCCAACTCTCCCAGCCTGTCCCCATAGGAGAGGTTCCCCAGACCTCTGATCATCTTTGTGGGGTCCACTGAACCCCCTCCAGCAGCTCCATGTCCCTCTTATGCTGGGGGCTCCAGATCTGGAGGCAGTGCTACAGGTGTGGTTTCAGCAGAGCAGAGGGGTAGAATCCCCTCCCTGTGCTGCTGCTCTCTCTGCTCTGGCTGCAACCACCACACAGCTGCCTCTGGGCTGCCAGCAGCCAGTGCTGGCTCCTGGGCACTTTGGCACCAACTGACACCTCCGAATCCTGTTTTAGAGTGCTCTCCAGTTACTCCTGCCCAGCCTGAATTTGTGCTTCCAGCACGTTAAAGCAGCTGTCTGTAGAAGCAGCAGAAGCTTGTCATAACTGAGCATCTTAAGAGTCAATGAGGGCCTTTTGCACTTGCCTTTTTTACTGTACTCTGAGCAGCTCCTGTTTATCTCCATGAGATTTTCACAGTTTTTTTCTGAAATCACATTATAAACTCGAGGTCAGCAACCACTAAGTCAGGTCATTTACCAAGCCATTACCCAGATGCAGTGCCTGACATTAGGCAGCTGATGAATGCAGTTTGCAGCAGGAATAAATAATAAAAACCAACAACAACAACAAAACCAAAACAAAACATTTCCCTGCATGAGGAACAAGGTGTGTTTCACACCCCCACTGTGTTAATTTATCCAAGAATACCTTCTCAATCATGACCATTTTAGATTAGATTTGAAGACAGGTCCTGCACCTGGGTCAAGGCAAACTCAAGCACTGATATAGGCTGGGCACTGACTGGCTGGAGAGCAGCCCTGAGGAGAAGGACTTGAGGATGCTGGAAGTCTTGGAAACAAAAAAACAAACCAAAAAAACCACCCCAAAAAACAAAACAAAAAAAAATCTTGGAAACAAAAACCAATTAGAATCCTGGAAACAAACAATGAAATCCTGCAAACAAAAATTACTTAAAACCCTGAAAACAAAAATGAATTAGAATCCTGGAAACTAAAAATGAAATCCTGGAAACAAAAAAATAAACTCCTGGAAAGAAAAATTAATTAGGATCTGTGAAACAAAATAATTAAAGTCCTGAGATTCTACTACTTTGTGGTTCTAAAGTCTGAGATTCTACTACTCTGTGGTTCTGTTACTTTGTGGTTCTGTGATTTCGTTTTTCTGCAATCTGTTACTCTGTGATTCTGTGGTTCTGTGCTTCTGTTACTCTGTGATTCTGTTACTTTGTGATTCTATTAGTGTATGATTCTCTTACTCGGTTATTCTATTACTCTGTGATTCTGCTACTCTGTGATTCTATTACTGTGTGATTCTGTGGTTCTGTTACTCTGTGATTCTGTTACTCTGTGATTCTATTACTGTGTGATTCTGTTACTCAGTGATTCTATTACTCTGTGATTCTGTGGTTCTGTTACTCTGTGGTTTTATTACTGTGTGATTCTGTTACTCTGTGATTCTATTACTGTGTGATTCTGTGATTCTGTTACTCTGTGGTTCTATTATTGTGCGATTCTGTTACTCTGATTCTATTACTGTGTGATTCTGTTACGCTCTGATTCTATTACTGTGTGATTCTGTGGTTCTGTTACTCTGTGATTCTGTTACTCTGTGGTTTTATTACTGTGTGATTCTGTTACTCTGTGGTTCTATTACTGTGTGGTTCTGTTACTCTGATTCTATTACTGTGTGATTCTGTTATGCTCTGATTCTATTACTGTGTGATTCTGCTACTCTGTAATTCTATGACTCTGTGATTCTGTTACTCTGTGATTCTATTACTGTGTGATTCTGTTATTCTGTGGTTCTATTTCTGGGTGATTCTGCTACTCTGTCATTCTATGACTCTGTGATTCTGTTACTCTGTGATCTGGCTCCAAGCACACTACTGGGCAGAGGTTATTACGTCTGTGTGCAGGCAATAGCAGTCTTGAGTGTCTTCTGTACTTTTGCCAACCAGGATGTTCATGCCATGTAGGAAGCACTCAGTTTGGTTGGAGAAAAAGGAAAAAATGAAATAAAAAAGAGGAAGGCATCAAGGAGAGCAACAGGAAACCTTGGAGAGTGCTGTCCCCAAGGCAAGCAGGGAGCCCCTTCTGTCCCCAGCAGCAGCTTTGCAGCTTGTTCCTCCCCTAACAGGCGCTCCTTCATTTCTGACTGCTAAGTCTAACCACATTCCTTCGCTGTTTGCAACAGTTTTGTTCCCCTTGTAAATCTTTCCAGGATGTGTAAATGTAATGTTTAATATCATGCCTTGTAAAAGCTACACTCTGAAAATGGGCAGATGTTGCCAAGTAGGTAATGAGTAACATCTTTCTCCAGCTTTCCTGGCAGCTGGAGAGAAAACAAATACATATGCACGCAGAGGTTCTTCTCCTCCCAGAGAAATTATATTACCAGCAGCTTCCTTTCAGTGGCCAAGCTGGTCAGAGAACATTATTTTCTCATAACATTCAATATCTTAAGTTTCCTCCTTTAATTTGCTGAAGCATCACAATAATCCTCCAGAAAGCAGCTTGATCCAACAACCATTTCAGTGTGAAGAACAGGAAAGTGATGCAGTTTTCACACTGTGTGTGCTCTGTAATGCAAATTACATCAGCCACAGGAAGTCATTCTGGTCATGCAAATTACCTGACAAGTGGACATGAAAAAGAGGAGAAAAAACCTGAAGGCTGTTTATCTTTAGGTACAGCAAAAGAAACATAAATTGAGTACAGTAAACCCAACATCACAGATTCACAGAATGTTAGGGGCTGGAAGGGACATCTAAAGATCAACTCCAACCTCCCTGCCAGAGCAGGATCACCTAGGGCAGATCACACAGAAACACATCCAGCTGGATTTTGTATGTCTCCAGAGGAGGAGATTCCACAACCTCTCTGGGCAGCCTGTTCCAGGGATCTGGCACCCTCTTGGTGAAAAATGTTTCCCTTCCATTCCCACGGAACCTCCTCTGCTCTAGCTTGCACCCAGTGCCCCTCATCCTATCATTGGGCATCCTTGAGCAGAGCCTGGCTCTGTCCTCCTGGCACTGCCCTGCACATCTTTATCAACATGAATGAGAGCAACCTTTAGGCTCCTATGCTCCAGGCTAAAGAGCCCCAGCTACCTCAACCTTTCTTCTGAAGGGAGATGTTCCACTGCCTTCAGCAACCTTGTAGGTCTATGCTGTAGGTCTATGCTGGACTGTTTCAGCAACTTTGTATGTCTATGCTGGGCTGTTTCAAGCAGTCCCCTTCTCTCCAGCTTAGAGAGCAGGATGTTGTGGAGGACTGTGTCAAAAGGCCAGATAGATGACATCTGTTGGGCTTTCTTTGTCCACTGATGTAGTTACACCACTAGGTTGATCAGGTAATGACCACCTAACAGTAGGATGAGGAGCAATGGTTTGAAACTGGAGCTGGGTAGATTTAAGCTGGACACCAAGAAGAAGTTCCTTATAGTGAGGATAGTAATATAATGGAACAAGGTGCCCAGAGATGTGGTTGAAACCCTATCCCTGAAGGCATTCAAAGTCATACCAGATGGGCAGCCTGATCTAGTTGGAGGTGTCCCTGCTGAGTGCAAGGGTATTGGACAAGATTACCTTTGAGGGTCCCTTCCAACTCAATGCAACATGTGAATCTGTGAATATTCAGCTCATCCAATTCCACTGTGACTTCTTTTGACTGAAAACTTTAAACATCTAATAACTTCTCTGCTGAGGAAACTCCAGGAGATGTTTGAAATTCACAGGATTGTTCTTTAGAATTGTCCACTGAGCTCAGCACACTTTTACCTGGCTGCTGCCTGATAGGTGTGCCACAGGATTGCTCATGTCAGAATCATAAGTTATTGTCACCAGATGTCCAATGAGGCTTTATGAATTGAAGCCTTAGTGAGGAAGGCTGGGGAGGGACTATCAACAAGGTCTTGTAATGACAGGACAAGGGGCAATGGGTTTGAACTGGCAGAGGGGAGACTGAAACTGGATGTTAGGAAGAAGTTCTTTGTAGTGAGGGTGGTGAGACACTGGCACAGGTTGTCCAGGGAGGTTACCTTACATGCAAGGTGACTTTGGAGGATGGGCAAGGGGGGTTAGAAGCAGAGTGTTGAGTAAGGTGTGCTGGTTTGAGGCTATTTGGAATATTTTAATGAAAAAAAAATAGATTCTAGGCTGTGAAAAGCAAACAGTGGTGATGTCTTCACTCATAGGCTTGCTGAGATGTATAACAAGAACACAAATATAGATAAGACAGAAAGAGTCTCGCTCTCTTTGGGAGCTTGTGGGTCTTCTGCTTTCTGCCTCTCTGCTGTGTGACCCAACACATCACTCTGCTTGCCCATTCTCCAAATTCACCTTGCACATAAGACAGACCTTGGGGTAAGGTAGAGGGGTGGAAAGAAGATGGAAGGGTGGTTGGGAGCCCCTCCTGGGGACTCTGATTTCTAGGAGGCATTACCTTTAACTTGAATATCTTTGTAACTATTCCTGTCTACTGTGTGTATCTGTTTGTACATTGTCCTAAACTGTAAATAGAGCTTCAGCCCTTAACTTTCCATCTGACTGAGTCTAGTCTGGGTGATTTTTGTGGGGAGGGGAGCAGGTAACTCCCAAACCATCACATTAGGTTACACAGGTCCTTTCTGCTCATGGTAGAAGGCAATTAGTGATTACAAGAAGCTTGAAGTATTTACTCACAAAATATTATCAGACAGTACCCAAGGCTTGTGGAGGGGTTGCTGTCGGTGGTCTCAAAGCTGTCAAAGGCTTTGGAGTTTCCCAGGCTCTTTTCTCAGGCAGCTGAGTCTGGTACAGTCTCTGACCTGGTTCCTCTGGACTCCCCATTCAGCAGCAGCCTTGCAGAGGGGTAGGCAGGATGCAATGCCATGGGCAGTCTCACCATGGTGTCACGCTGGCTGCACAGGCATGGAGGCACTTAGAGGCTGATCCTGGTCGCTTGAGTTCCACACAGCTCAGGATGCAATGAGGTAGCAAGCAAGCACAGACACAATGGCAATGTGCTCCCTGCTCATCCCTTTTTATCCATGCAGCCAGAGACTGATGGACTTTTGGGCATAGATTGGCCAATCAGGATACCACTTTGCCAAACTCAACCATACCAGCTGAAGCCAGGGCTTTGGTTTGCCTTTCCTGCAGTTGCTTCCCCCAGCACAGAAGGAGGGGGAGCAGGGAAACAACTCTGGGCAGGCCACAGTCCTCAGGCTCAGTGGCTCCAGATCCTTTGTCCTCTTTCCTGCAGTTGCTTCTCCCCAAAACAGGAGGAGGGGGAGCAGAAGAACATCTCTGGGCAAGTCAGGACGTGGATAAGCCTATTTTGGCCTGCTGAGGCCTACCATAACAGGCACGTGGCAGATTGTTAGCTTGTGTTCTGATTATATGGAGTCTCTAAAAGAAACTCATGAACTTCCAGAAAAGGTTTGAATGCTTTAGGGGTGACTGTGACTTTAAAATGGTAGGGGGAAAAAAATAAAATTAAAAAAAAAGGAAAAGGAAGGTAGTGGTTAATTGACCTTTATTGTGCCTTCTGGTTCATTTAGAAATGGAAATTAAATTAACATGATAATTCAGTCCTACTGTGTTAAGGCTGCTATAAACCCATTAAATTTTATGGCCATTGATTTAACAT
Source organism: Eubucco bourcierii (assembly GCA_013396675.1). Taxonomy (NCBI): domain Eukaryota; kingdom Metazoa; phylum Chordata; class Aves; order Piciformes; family Ramphastidae; genus Eubucco; species Eubucco bourcierii. Next base: position 17,908 of record VWZE01025826.1, on the reverse strand, counting down.
TTTTTTCTATTAACTGGGTTTAATTTTCAATGTTGTCATGCAGGTCCTGAAAAGTGGTAGCTTGGAAGAACCTGGGTGGATGAAGCACTGTGTGGCTGCTGCATGCCAGCAGCTCAGCCACTGGAAAGCAGGAGCCTAAATTCTCACAGGCGGATGCTGATCCTGGCAGTCACCCTACACAAAGCCCAGGGAAGCACTGAGACACACAGGAGCTTACATCATCTCCAGAGTGAAGCTAAGCCTGCCTGCCATACATGTCCAGAGATGGGCACCAAGGCTGGGGAGGGGCCTGGAGCACAGCCCTGTGATTAGACATTGAGGGAGCTGGGGGTGTGCAGCCTGCAGAAGAGGAGACTCAGGGCAGATTTCATTGCTGTCTGCAGTTACCTGAAGGGAGTTTGTAGCCAGGTGGGGTTGGACTCTACTCCCAGGCACTCAGCAACAGATTCTTATCCATCTCAGCAAGCCTATGAGTGAAGCAGACATCACCACTGTTTGCTCTTCACAGTCTAGAATCTATTTTTTTCGTTAAAATATTTCAATTAGCTTCAAACCAGCACAGTTAGTCTGAAAAAGAGGAGTCTGAGGGGAGACCTCATCACTGTCTGCAGCTGCCTGAAAGGAGGTTGTGGACAGGTTGGTGCTGGTCTCTTCTTGGAGGTAATTAGTGGCAGAACAAGAGGGAATGGCCTCAAGCTGCCCCTGGGCAAGTTTTAACTGGGCAGTAGGGAAAAAGAAATCCCAGTAGACAGTGGTCAGGCACTGGAAAAGGTTGCCCAGGGAGGTTGTGAAGTCACCAACCCTGGACGTGTTTATAAGTCCTTTGGATGTGGTGCTTGGCGATATGGTTTAGGATGCAACTTGTAGAGTAAGGTTAATGGTTGGACTTGGTGATCCTGAGGGGTTTGGCAGCCTGAATGTTTCTATGATTCTGTGATACCAAGTTGGAATTCAGCCCAGCAAGGCAGATTTAATGTCATGTTTTATTTTGCCTAACATCACAACTTGTGTACAGGAAGGGTGTAAAGAATTCGGTCGTCACATTAAATGACAAATAACAAGAAGAATGGAATAAATCAATGTTCCATAAACAAAGGAGAAAAAAGGCTTCCAACCAATGTTAGAAGCAAGGAAGATCTTCCAGAAAAGTGACTGCCAGAAGATGATTTTGGGGAGGAGAGTAAAAACATAGAGGGGCAAAGAAAGGGAGGGAGAGGGTGGGAAGTGGTTGTGTTCCTGAAGTGCTCAGGTCATCTCAGTTTCATAGAATAGACTCATAGAATGGTTTAGGTTGGAAGGGACCTCAAAGCTCAGCCAGTTCCAACCCCTCTGTGCCATAGGCAGGGACACCTCCCACTAGAACAGGTTGCTTGAGGTCTCATCCAGCCTGGTCTTCAGCACCTCCATTGAGGGAGCAGCCACAACCTCCCTGGGCAACATGTGCCAGTGTCTCAACACCCTCACTTCTTCCTAACATCCAGCTTCAATCTCCCCTCTGCCAGTTCAAACCCATTCCTCCTCCTCCTGTCATTCCCTGCTGAAGAGACCAAAAGGAAAAACTTTACATCTACATCTGCTTTCACAAGACCTACCCACGAGCTGGTACTAATTTGGGGGCCAGACTCAAGTACCCAAAACTTCCATGGATTTTGTCACCACCATGTGATTTTATTGTTCTGACATCTTTGAGTTGTGCTTTGGGTTTTGTGGGATGAAATCAAAGCAATTAACAAGAGAATGTGGTTTCTTGTAGTGGTTTCGCTCCAACATCTATTGCGAAATGCCATAGCGGCACCACTCCCTGTGCAGCCCAGTTATGGCTGCAGATGTACAGCTGAACACAGTCAGATTATACAGCCCTGCTGTTCATCTATCTAAAACCAGAGACCAGGAAACAGGCTCTAAAGTGCTTAAGATTTTGGGGGGGAAAAAAAACAACCCACACACCAACAATGAAAAGAAGACCAGTGCCAAGTGGCTCCCTCAGGGGTCAGTGCTGGCACCAGTGCTGGTTAACATCTATGTCAGTGACATGGACAGAGGAATCAGTGCACCCTCAGCAAGTTTGCAGATGGCACCAAGCTGTGTGGCACAGTCGACTTGCTAGAGGGCAGGGATCCATCCAAAAGGACCTGGACAGGCTGCAGAGGTGGGCCCAGGACAACCTCATGACATTCAACAAGGCCAAGTGTAAGGTTCTGCACCTGGGTAGGTACAATCCCAAGCACAACTCCAGGCTGGGTGGGGAATGGCTGAGAGCAGCCCTGAGGAAAAGGACCTGCGGGTCTGGGGTGATGAAAAGCTCAACATGAGCCTGCAGTGTGAGTGCAGCCCAGACAGCAACTGAGTGCAGGGCTGCAGCAAGAGCAGTGTGGGCAGCAGGGCAAGGGAGGGGATTGTGCCCCTTTGCTCTGCTCTCCTCACACCTCACCTGCAGTCCTGTGTGCAGTTCTGAAGTCCCCAGCACAGGAAGGACATGGAAGTGTTGGAGTGGGTCCAGAGGAGGCCATGAAGATGCTCAGAGGGCTGCAGCAGCTCTGCTATGAGGACAGGCTGAGAGAGTTGGGGCTCTGCAGCCTGGAGAAGAGAAGGCTTCCAGGACACCTTAGAGTGACCTTCCAGGATCTGAAGGGGGTTCCAGGAAGGCTGGATAGGGACTATTGACAAGGTCTTGCAATGCCAGGACAAGGGGCAATGGGTTTGAACTGGTAGAGAGGAGATTGAAACTGGATGTTAGGAGGAAGTTGTTTGCAGTGAGGGTGGTGAGACACTGGCACAGGTTGCCCAGGGAGGTTGTGGAGCACAGAATCACCCAATGTGATCTTTGATCTTCGATCACATTGGGTGATTCTGTGCTCCCCAACTGCCCTGGAGGTGTTCAAGGCCAGGTTGGATGAGGCCTTGAGTAACCTGTACTAGTGGGAGGTGTCCCTGCCTATGGCAGGGGGTTGGAACTAGATGATCTTTGAGGTCCCTTCCAACCCAAACTATTCTATGACTCTATGAAAAAAAAAACCAATCCAAGAATGTAAAGGGAGTGAGGGGAACCACTGAGACAGATTTCTCTTTAAATGCAATCCAGATTGGTGTCACCCAAAAGCTGCTCCAAACAGCTCCTAGATGGACTGTAGCCTTTGCAATAACAGCTGGTGACCTCAGTCACATCACTGCAGTATACCATCCTTCTGACCCACGGGGGGGTCATGGGGAACCTCAGCAGGAGGGCAGAGAACCCCCACAGCAGCTCCACCCTCCAGGCTTTGTCCCCTGACAGAGGAGCCCAAGAGAGGAGTGGGAGCTGTTCACTTGATGGCAGATGGGCAAAGGGGACCCTCAGGATATGGGGATGGAGAATGCATGGAGGATGAAGATTTGCATCATATTCCCTGACCCCTCATTCAGATTCCACCTCCCATGCTCTTCTACCATGCAGGTATAGCCTGTGTTAATCTGCCTCTTCCCTGGGCTCTTGAGCACAGTGTTCAGCATCACACTCTTGCAGTCCACTGCCATTACCTCCTTCTGTGGGCCTACAGTCATTACAGCGAGGCATACAGTTGTGTGATCAATTGAAAAGTGAATTTGTATTATAATAGTAGTGAGCAATTATTTTAATTGTCTGTCCTCACAACTCAGTTTCCATTGCAAGCTTGCAGAGCCAAATGATATCAATGGAAAGGCTGCTGCTTTGTTTTGGAAGTGAGCTCTCAAGCAGAAACATGGCAGTGTACTGCTAGCAAACCTCAGAGGTCAATACTCATCCTTTTCCAGACTCAGATGGATTAATACCCATGGCACAATAACTGTAAAAGGAGCACAGCACAATTAATGCTCCCTGAACCACAGGAAAAAAAAAAATTCATTAACTGCAGCAAACATACACAGGGTGGCAACACCAACCCAAAGCTTAGCAGGATGAAAACTGCTGAGCTTGGCTTTGAATCCAACTCTCAATCCTAAATTTAGCAAGGAGAAGCCACTTGTGCTGGGAAACCCCACTGAGTCCAGTACAGCCCTGTGGGTCATTTCAGGGCTGCATCAGCAGGGTTTCATCATCACCACACCTAGGTTGCCTCACCCAGCCCTGCACTGGAGAAAGGAATTTGCTCTGGGGGATCTTACTGATTCTTAATATGTGAGAAATTCACCTTCCCAGGGAGCAGACTAGTCAGTACCTGATAGGGACCAAACTATCTTTGCAAGTGAAGTATTGTCTGTTAAATGGATTGACACTCCTGTATTACTGAAGCAGTCTCTTGCTGATAATAATGCTGGTAAAGACAAGGTTTAAAAGTGGGATATGTTCACAGGGAAAGAACGAGGAGTAGCTGATCACAACTTAAGCCTTATATCAGAGTTGAAGCTTTCCTTATTTTGCCTGCAAGCAGGTATTCAAGCTACTCTGGAAAAACAGTTGTAGCTTCTGTGCTGTGACTGACCACCATGGACCATAAGCTCCTCACAGCTGTGATGTCTCCTTTTGCAGCTACAGGTTACTCAACAAGAGACACAAATGAGGAAGATTAAAGATGGAAATCTCTGGACTCTTGTTTTAGAATCATAGAATCATAGAATGGTAAGGTTGGAAGGGACCTCAAGGATCATCTAGTTCCAACCCCCTGCCATAGGCAGGGACACCTCCCACTAGTACAGGTTACTCAAGGCCTCGTCCAACCTGACCTTGAACACCTCCAGGGAGGGAGCAGCCACAACCTCCCTGGGCAACCTGTTCCAGTGTCTCACCACCCTCACTGTAAAGAACTTCTTCCTAACATCCAGTCTAAATCTCCCCTCTGCCTTTTCAAACCCATTGCCCCCTCTCCTGTCATTGCAAGGCCTTGTCAATAGTCCCTCCCCAGCTTTCCTGTAGCCCCCTTTCAGATACTGGAAGCTGTTTTCTGGGAGCTAAGAAAGCCAAGGAATGGTGAGAACACTTTCAAGGCTAAACTCAGAACTGTGGTATTCAGCATTCACAGAATCACAGAATTACCCAGGTTGGAAAAGACCTTCAAGATCACGGAGTCCAACCTGCCACCTAACACCTTCTAATGAGCTAAACCATGGCACTAAGTGCCTCATCCAGCCTCCTTTTAAACACCTCCAGGGATGGTGACTCCACCACCAACCTGGGCAGCCCATTCCAATGCCAATCACTCTCTCTGGCAAGAACTTCTTCCTAACACCCAGCCTGAACCTACCCTGGCACATCTTGGGGCTGTGTCCTCTTTCACTGTCCCTGGTTGTCTGGGAGCAGAGCCCAACCCCACCTGGCTACAACCTTCCTTCAGGTAGCTGTAGACAGCAACGAGGTCTGCTCTGAGCCTCCTCTTCTGCAGGCTGCACACCCCCAGCTCCCTCAGCCTCTCCTCCAAGGGCTGTGCTCCAGGCCCCTCACCAGCCTTGGTGCCCTTCTCTGGACACATATGCCAGACAGTCTCAGCTTTACTCTGTCCAGGTATCAGAGTCCAGACACAAACTCTGCACTAGCCACATGCAATGAAGTATGGAAAAGTGCTTCCAAACTGCTTCTCTGGGAGTCAGAGTTTCATTCACCACATCATATCTTTTAGAAGATTTAAAAAAAAAAAAAAAATTATTTTGAAGCATGTTTTAACATGTTTATCAAAGGAAAACTACAAATCCAACAATAACATCCCAAATTTCTCACAGATGGGGAAATGGAAATCAAAGGGGTTTTGCATAGAAATCTGTCCAAGTCAGGTTTTGTTTAGACAGTAATCCCTGCAAAGAATCAAACAACTTTCCCCTCCAGTTTTAACTTGGATTGAGCACTAGATGTTGGAAGCCATCTGTGCTTGCAAATCCAAAGCAGTCAGAAAGCAATCCTGACTGACTCAAACCAGAAATGCTTGGCTATTTCAGTACCCATCAAAGAAGAAGGTGTGGAGGTCAAATCATCCCAAGACTCTCTCACCATGAAATGACTACAGCCCACTTAGACATTTGTTAAAAGCGTGGCTGACAAAGTCCAGATGGAGTTGAGTGAAAGTCAAATTTTCCATCACAACTTACCTATTGCTGCTCAGCAGGGTGTGCAGATGAGCAGGGGAGGGGAGTTTTACCCATGCTGATTCAGGGAGGGCTGGGCTGGTGATCAGTTAAGCAACAGGGATGATGTCTTGGGGTCTTTCAGGAGGGGAAGAGCAGATTCATTTACCAACAGAAATAGTCCATCTGTCTGTCTTCTCAGAAAGAAATGAGGCTGAGGGAGAAGGTAAATCACCCTGACCTCACTAAAGGACTAAAGAGCAATGCTAGCAGGTGAGGAGCTGAGCTGCTGCCTATTAGGGCATCCCACTGGTGCCAGCCACCATGCCTGACTCACCTGCAGGAAGACCTTTCCCATCTAAACCCCACACAGAGGAGTGTAGTGGAGAGGTAATTAATTAATGCAAGATGATCTTTTCAAAATTTTATATTGTTTATTACTATTCAGTGTTCAGAACTCTTGTCCCCCCTATCACTAATTTTAATAATACTTGGTTCTTTGCATCAGTCATGGAAACTTTACATAGGTAATAACAGGATCTAGCAACAACCAGCAATAACATATAACATTAATTGAACTTGATTGAACTGGCAGAGAAGATTGCTGCAGTCAGTGCACTGCTTGTGGTCAATACTCTGCTTGCACACTAGGTGGACTCAGTGAGCTCCTGTCTGCTTATGGCAGAAGACAATGGTGAGTTACAAGAGGCTTGAAGTATTTACTCACAAAATATTATGGGACAGTGCCCGAAGCTCATGGAGGGGTTGCTGTTGGTGGTCTCAAAGCCATTAGAGGCTTTGGAGTTTCCCAGGCTTCTTGGTGCTGGGGAAAGGAGGCAGACAACCTCTGACCTCGTCCTCACTCTGGATGATTTGTGTATCTCCAGGACTTGCTGTCTTGGCAGGAGGCTTTCAGGTGCTGGTAGGATGCAATGCCATGTGCAGCCTCAGCACGGTGTCATGCTGGCTGTGCATGCAGGCATTTAGAGCCTGATCCTGGTAACTCTTGGGAGGCAGTTTCCAGACAGTTCAAGATACAAGGCAACACAAATACAACAAAACAGAGCAGATACAATGGCAGAGCACACCTTGTGCTCCCTGCTCATGTCCTTTTATCCATATGGCCTGAGACTAATGTGCCTTTGGACACAGAATAGACAATCAGAATGGCAGTTAGCCAGGCTTGACCATATGAGGTGAAACCATAGGCTTGCCTTACCCAAATTTGGGCAGAGCACAGCCTTGCACAAGGCAGGCACAAGCTGAGCCTGTGTACCTTGTTTACCACAGGATGCAAAGGGCCAGGGGCCTCAGACTCAGTGACTCCAAGTTCTTTGTCCTCTTTCCTGAGGTTACTTCTCCCGAAAACAGAGAGAGGGAGAGCAGAAAAACATCTCTGGGCAAACCAGGATATGGATAAGCCTATTTTGGCCTATTTAGGCCTACCACGACACAGGGACAGCTCTCCATCCTGCCACACAGCTACCTAATTGCCCACCTCACTCTGCCCAGCCACTGGCCTGGGTGAAAACCAGCACTTCCCAGTTTTCTTTTTCTGCTGGATCTGGGTGGGCAGTGTGTACACTAAACAATTCCAGAGGGCAGACAATGCTAATAAGGGGAGGCTGTCTTTGCTGTGTGACTCTTCAGCTGGCCAGAGTCTTGCCATGCATGAGACACCAGGAATTGGGCTCCCTGATGACAACTTCCAGAGGTATCTCAGAGAGATGAGACTGAATGCTGAGCTGCCTTGAGCCAGAAACTCAAAGAGTTGAACAAACTCAAATATTTTAATTCAGGAGGAGAAGAAAACAACAATAAACCCAAACAAAACCCAAACTCAAACAAACTCAAATATTTCAATTCAGAGGGAGGAAAAAAACCAACAATAAAAACAAGCAAAGCCCCAACAGACAAAAAAGAAACCACAACCAAACTTGAACAAACTCAAATATTTTAATTCACAGGGAGGAAAAAAACAACAACAAAACCAAACAAAACCCAAACAGACAAAACCAACCCCAAACAAACAAACAAGCAGAGCACTAATCCCAAACCCCATAACTTTATTAAGAATTGCAGAATGTGTTAGCTTGGAAGTGACCCCAAGGGCTATCCAGTTCCAACCCTTTGGCATAGGTAGGGACACCTCCCACTGGAACAGGTTGCTCAAGGCTTCATCCAACCTGGCCCTGAACACCTTCCTGGGCAACCTGTGCCAGTGTTTCAGTTTGATGCATATTTTTCATTGAAAATAATTTCTGAGGAAACTTGCTGAGTAAGATTACTGATTCTCTGGGATTTTGGAGGCAGTGGGGGAACCAACCCAAAAACATCAAGAGAGAAAGAGATGAGGCACACTGAATGAGGGGCTGGAGAGGGAAGTCATAAGAGAAAAGCATTGCAGGGAGCTGCCAGATTTGCTGAAACCTCTCCTGGCTTGCCAGATGAATTAGACCACAGAATATTGAATTAGGAAGATTTATGACTGGGAATTGGAGGAAGTTACCTGTGATAGAAAATCTGTTGTGTGAATGAGATCTCTTCTGTTCCACTGACAGAAGGGTGTAATGAGCCGGGAGCGGGGGTCCCCTCAGCATTACCTTCCTGGAGATGCTCATTTGACTGACAGCTGAGCTGAAGCGAGGCAGCCAGAGGGAAAACAAGGGCAGCAGGCTTTCAGGAGCTGCAGAGCAGTCTGCTGTGGGAAACTTTCTGAAAACTGGCAAGCTGAACAGGAAAATGAACAATAAAGCAGATATGGACAGAGGAATCAGTGCATCCTCAGCAAGTTTGCAGATGGCACCAAGCTGTGTGGCACAGTCAACTTGCCAGAGGGCAGGGATCCATCCAGAGGGACCTGGACAGGTTGCAGAGCTGTGCCCAGGACAACCTCATGACATTCAACAAGGCCAAGTGTAAGGTCCTGCACCTGGGTAGGCACAA